>OX388327.1:2376195-2828787 GCA_947579605.1 Athripsodes cinereus
AACATTTTTTTTGGTAAATAATTTAAAACAAAAATAAGGACAAAAACCATGAAAATTAATAGTTAAAAATAACATTGCAATCAAGATTATAAAAATTAAAAACCGCTTTATTTAAATCAGGGATGTTGCGGATGTCGATTTTTACACATCCGCGGATGCGAATGCGGATGCGGATGTTTAAGATGTTATAGAAAAAAAAGTAGGAACTATCTTAGTTGGTAGGCCCCACTGTCAAATATGTGACGAAATTTTTGCTACAATAATATTATGGATTTTTTGGCGAAATATTTTTTTCTTCTTTGTTATTTGCAATAATAAAATAAAACCGGCAAAAATAAAAATGCGTCGGATCTTGTCACCATTATTTTCGTTCCCATTGGTTAATGTCAAGTGCAAACGGCACGCGCCATTCGCCGCATTTCTTTCTTGTCGCAAATTGTCTTACATCCGCATCCGCATGAACATCCGCATCGATTATTGCGGATGCGGATGCGGATGCAGATGTCCAAATACATGCGGAAGCTCCGCATTTGCGGATGCGGAAGCGAATATTCGCAACATCCCTGATTTAAATCAAATCTTTCTTTTTCAAATATTTTCATTTAAATACTTTCAAATATTTATTGTCATTTTGAATTGAAGACGTTAATGTAGCATAAATGATTTCCACGAGATGTTTTTGGCCTGCCTGTCCTTCTTCAGGCTGCCCATTTGGGCCCACCCGTCAGGACAAAAGTTTTGCTTAGAAGATAGGATAAATAAAAAAACCTCCGACTTTTGAGACATCCGGGTATGGGAGGGAATATTCAATAATTTGTCCTTGTAACTGTCCATACAACTTGTTAAAAAATATTTAATGCATGCAACACAATTTGTTTGTATAAACTACATCGGAAATTGAATATTAATGCGATGTTTTATCTATTAATCATAGTTTTGTTGTAAAATCGAACCGCTGTTGTTAACAAAGTGTTTTTGTCGTTCGTTTAAACTGGAATTTTAACATATTTCGATAAAAAAGGTAAAAAAATGATAATATGAAAATTCACACACATCGAACTTGTCCCAAACTGGATTATAGCCAACTGCTTTATCATATGAATCTTGTATTGCAGGTAAAAACGCGACGATATACATATAGTCAAAAGGGTATGACAAAAATAATGATATTTGGTCAAATTCCTAATGCAAATGATCAACTCATGGAAAACGTTAAATATCCCTAAGGGAGATCAATTCAGCTTGTATCAGCTTTCAGAATTATTGTTTTATTTATTAATCTCTTTTTTCAGTTATTCGTCGCCCTGTTCGTGGGTCTGGCTGCCGCCTACCCTTATGGCCACTACGACGGTCACTACGCCGGTCACTCCGATGATGGTCAATACAGAGGTGAGGGACTCGCTGAAAGCCAGGACTACGGCCAGTACAACCACAACGGATACGGACACGCCTACGGATACGATGCCTACTCTCATGGACATGGAGATGATGGTCAATACAAAGGAGAAGGATTAGCCGAAAGCCAAGACTACGGACAGTACAACCAACATGGATACGATCATGGATACGATCATGGATACAATCATGGTGATGGTCATGATGGACAATACAGAGGTGAAGGTCTCGCCGAAAGCCAAGATCATGGACAGTACAACCAACACGGATACGATAACGGATACGCTCACGGATATTCCCACGGACACTATGCCCATGGAGCCGCCCCAATCGGTCATGATGGACGTGTTGTAGATACCCCCGAGGTAGCCCACGCCAAGGCTGCTCACTTCGCCGCTGTTGCCCACGCTTCCCACGGAGCCCATGGAGTCCATGGAGCTGTCTACGCTCATGCCCCAGCCCACTATGCCCATGCCCCAGCTCACTACGCTGCCCCAGTTGCCCACTACGGACACGCTGCCGGACACTACGCCCATGGTGCCGCTCCTCTTGCTCATGATGGACGTGTAGTAGATACCCCAGAGGTTGCCCACGCCAAGGCTGCCCACTACGCCGCTGTTGCTCATGCTTCCCACGGAGCTCATGGACACCATTACTAAAAAGCATATTCTTTAATTCTCATGGAAATCCATCCACCGTTTTTATATTTAATAAATGAATTTATGTAAAAAGGCATGTAAATAAATCAAATGTAATCTAACACAGATTTTTATTTATATAACTATGTTATCATAACGTGAGGTAGCCAGCAGACCAGCCGCATGTATTGAACATACAAGCTGTCATCTCTGTTCCAACAAAATAATTCAAACATCGAGGATAGGTGGCGAACCTCATCGCTGAATTTATGATGACATTTTTTTTATTTTTTCGAACCCCTGGCTTTGACAGGACCCTCGAAAACTTGCGGAAAAGAGAGGGAGACCAATTCTTTATTTATTTCCGCGTGTAAAATGCCAACTGTTCTCTCTATGTCAACAAATATTTAAAAAAAAAATTTTAAAGATAGACTTGTTTACATAAATTTAAAAAAATGCAAAGACAACAATGACATAACAATGGATATTTTTTTTTTTTTTTTCTTTATTAAGACAACAGCACATAATATGTAATAAAAATCATAATAACAAAAAAAAATATAAGGCCAATTCCAGTGTTTATACATATATAAAACAAGAATACAACAAGAGAGAGAGAGAGAGAGAGAGAGGGAGAGAGAGGGAGAGAGAGATGAAGGAACTGTTCAAACAAAAATTAAACGAAAATCATGCGTTCATGGTCTGCGCCACGGCCCCTGCGATATGAAAATACTTACTGTCGAAAAATCAAACAGTTACCAGAGAAATGTATTAAGAATACAAATAACTAGTACAATACACACAAATCCATAATATCTACATAAATCCATAACTTTCATTGGTGACAAAATCACTGTTTGCTGAATTAAATATAAAAGTATTCTTTTCAGTCCCTCACACACTATGCAAAATCTATAAAGATAAAAGTATTCTTTTCAGTCCCTCACACACTATGCAAAATCTATAAAGATAAAAGTATTCTTTTCAGTCCCTCACACACTATGCAAAATCTATAAAGATAAAAGTATTCTTTTCAGTCCCTCACACACTATGCAAAATCTATAAAGATTCAGTACACACATAATTGATTTTTCCCTTAAAGAACTTTGCTGCAGTATTCAAATTGTATACATAATCTTCTTCTTTTTGTTTTCGTGTAGGTCAGCAAGCGATAAATAACAAAAACACCAAATTCACATCTACACTCCCATTCCCTCCCAGAAAGAAACGTCCTCTCTTGCAGTTCCCCCTAGGTGAGTAAAGTTCGCCCCACGAATTCCTCCCAGTGACACTGTCTGTCTGGGAGCCATCGGGCATGTCAGGAGGTGTTAAGTGTTTTGCTCCTCTCCACAATCACACGCCGTGCTCTCATTGAAAGAACCTCTACACACTCGGATATCTCAGGAGTCGGAGACTCCTATTTATCCGAATTTGCACACATCACTTTCATTTCCTCAGGGGCGACCCGAAGAACAGATCAACATAAGTCGCCTCGTTGGGCTCTCAGCTAAACCTCATCACTGAAGGTTCTTTCTAGTGCGTCTGTTCTGATTATGTTGAGGGTTTTCCACATTGACCATGGTAGGTCATGGCCCGGAGGCAGGGCTTCCACTGGGCTGTTAAATATTGTCCCTTGTATGTTCTCCGCTGTGTCTCTCCACAGGCGCACTCTAGCAATCTCTGTATAATGAAATTACGTAATACCAAAAAACCGTTGTTTGACAACTTGAGCATATTTATTTATGGGTACCCAACCCATATACTTAAATGAAAAAAAAACTCATAATCTAGTTCACTTTATGTTACATAAACAAGTCATTCCTTTTATATTTAAAAATACAAATGACAAGGATCATGCTATCAAGGCCGTTATAAAAATAATTAGCATTGAAAAATAATATACAGTGGTACCTCGACATACTCGATTTGGCGTGACGTGTGTGGAGTTTGTCAAGAAGATTGAGAATGTGTTGTGATTGCTGTGTTGTTGTCTGGATGTTGTTGATTTTCTTCTGGGATCGTATTGGCCTTCCGCTGTAATGATCCCTGTGAGAATTGTCTCTTTGTCAGTAATAATAATAATAATACGAGTTTAATTCGTTCTGCCACCTTGCTCGTATTTCAAATCACTAGTATCTCAAAGCAAATTTCCCCATTGAAATTTATTGAACTGCCATTAATTTATTCCCTTGCTCCTATCTCAAAGCAAATTTCCCCATTGAAATTGATTGAACTGCCATTAATCCGTTCCAGCCCCCAAAATGTCACCCTAGTTATTTTTGTTACGTGTTTTTTGAATAAGAAAAATGTATTTATAAATTACAAATATTGTACAAACACAACATAATAAAAGAGAATGTAAAGAAATAAACTAGATTTATAAAGTGTTACTTTCGCTTAATTTTCGTCACTGTTTTTCTCATCACTGGTTCTTTTTCTCACTTTTACCTGTAGGCCATTTAAAAAAAAACATGTCCAAGGAGGTTTGTTTCTTCATCCCTTTCAGAATGTTCCAAAAATGAGTTAGGAAAAAGTGTCATTAAATAGCCCCGATCCACGACCAGTTGCAACTTTTTCTGGGTATTTCTTTTCCACGAACTGTGAAACTGTTTTCCACAATCACAAGATCTCTAATAATACATATACGAGTAGCTTGAGAAGAGCAATAATTTCGTCTCGACAGACTAACTGATACGTATGTTTTATTGTTTTAACTGTTAATCTAATGTCTGTATGTGATTTGATATCTATACTTGTGGATGTTTTGATGTGGTTTTTTTATGTATAAAAAAAGCTTATTAATAGCTGTTAACGAGTGAATAAATAAATCTCGATTCGTGTGTGTGTGTGATCGTGGCCGACCTGCTAAGCCTATTGCTCATATTTCAAAGCAAAAAATCGCTCGCTCGACGGCTCTTATCTCAAAAAACTCGTATGTTAGGGCACTCGTATGTCAAGGTACCACTGTACTTTTTTTCTCTCACAGGTTGTATATTAAGTTGTCGTTAAGCGAGTAAGTGAAGGCATTTAAGGAATATGAGTTTTTTTATAGTTTAAGTAACTAATAAATCTTGATATGTTAAAAATCTCAATACTTATGTACATAGTTTTTTTTGTCAAAATTATTTAAGATGTAAACAAAACCATTACTTTATTGGTGTCTTATCAGACAGTCGCATATATGACATTTACCTTGGTAAAAATTCAGCGATGATGTATGCCACCCATCCTGAATGTCTTTTGTTTGTACGTAGAGCATGACTTGCATGTTTATTACAGATGGTTGATCCACTGGCTTCCTTGTGTTATATGGTATTAGTATCGCTATAAACTAATCAGAAATTTGGATTTGACATATACTTGTAATACTATACTAATAAATTCGCACAGTTTTCGTTAAATATCAGTGTATGTTTACGTCAATTTTAATCAAATTCTCGCATTTAATATTCTGTGTTCCGTATCATGGTAGATCTTTCATAATAAGTGCACCGATAGCTCTAAATAACATTAACATGTGTCGCGTACTGATCTTTTTCTGAGAATTTTGTATTCGGTCCGTACGCTAGCCTAGCGACCAGCAGTGATAACAACACACGTGTTCCTTTAGTGTGTAACAAAGACGGCAACATAACACCACCCACCTGCAGACACAGTGAAGACAGAAACAACAACACCACTTCATCTCTCTGTATGAAATAACAAGAACCACCATGATAAGGCTACTACATTCTACTATTATTTTAAATTCATAATTATATCAAAGGAAACACAAAAAAGTATTTAACCAACAGCAACTGCCAAAGCAACAGAACATCGAAGGGTAGAATCTCACTCAATCAGAGTTCAGGGAGCACTGGGAAAACATATCAAAGAAAGGAGCTTCAGAACCGCCGCGCCAACTGCCGGAACAGATTGACCACAGACTGAATTGAGAGAGAATCAGTCCACCACCATGCTTAGAACCAAGTTAATGATGCTGCTGTTCGGGAGAAGTCATGGCGCTCTTGAGATGGTCACGGACCATTAAACGGCGCCACATAAAAATGATCCAATATTATATTATATTATTATACTATTACCTCACGCCGTGTCCCAAATGGGGTAAGCAGAGAGAACGGAATGCCAAATAGATCTACTTGTTATATTCGTTCGTCGGTAGCCTGGAGGTAGAGTCTCGGCCTCGTGTACATGGGGTCCGTGGTTCGATACCAGGTGCCGGCAAACTCCCCTTTCACGACACAAGCATTTAGTAGTTTACTGTGAAAGGTGTATAAGGTTGTATTTGGGTTTTAAACAGAAACCCAGATATATCTTTTTTAAAAAAAAAAAAAAATATCATTGGTAATTTGTAATATATTTTAGTACACTGAAAAAATACTAACGAAATTTCACAGCGAATCATTGGTACGTACTATCAGATTAGGACCAGAGATAGTGCAAACGATTTATTAGTACGAATCTATAATATTAACTTTTCGCTAACAAATTGTTTGAATTTTGGATGAAGTGATTCGTAAGCGTCGGGATGCTTTTTCACTTCTTCCGATTAGATTTGGCACAATGTTACATTGTGTAAACATGGTTTCCCAATCGAGATGTCTGATTGGTTTTGTCATTTGCCTAAATCCAGTTATATTATAAAAAAATAGTAAATATTAAAAACATTTAGCAACCTACTTTCTATAATAACTAACTGAGCTTCCAAGTTCGCTCATGACAACAACAAATTTGGTTTACAGGAGCAGATTGGAAGAAGTCTCTAATTTGTGCGATATATGGAGGACTGTTTTATTTTCTATCATTATCACTACTATAAAAATTACATTTTTAATTCAATTTAATATTCATTTATTGCATCGATGTTAAGGTATTAGATCAAACAAATTTTTCTATCTATTTTTTTTGTTTTTTTGAGAAAATCATCCTTCGTTTTTCAAGGACATTTTACTTATCTGAGGCATATTCTATACTATACTATATCCTCACGTTGTGTCCCTGGTGGGGTAGGCAGAGAAAACGGAACGCCAAACAGATCTATCCTTACATACTTCTTTCGCTTCCTCTACATTCACACAATTTCCCATACATGCACGCCAATTCCTCTTACTTAACACGCGACCGTCCTTGAGAATTTATAATAATAAATAATAATAATAACAGTTTATTAAACACAATATCATTTTACAATAATCGAACAATAACACAATACATTTATTTTCCTAATACAATTACTCCCCAAAATTGAGCGTAGCTCGTGCTTTGGGGAGAAATTTGATCTTAATTCTTTGTAACAATAAAAGGGATTTGCTGCTCAATAGTTGTCTCTCTTCCAATAAAAATAAAAGAAAATGGAAAAAATATTTGTTTTTAAGTTCATTATGGAATTTTACTTCCCAAACACCGACACAGCGAATGAATTTGCTGCAGTTGATCATAAAACAAAATTTTTGTTTGTCACATTTTGTGATAAAGACGAACCTAATATTCTAGTTGGTTTATAATATATAATTATCAGAGTTTATAATCTATTCTTAAAATCTGTGGTAATAAAGCAAAAGTTCACATGTGCGATGAAAGAAATTATACAGGATCACATTTCAAAGAGTATGTATGTAATCATTGTTAGACACTCCTTTGATTCTGTTTCTTTTTGATGATATCTTTTGTTTTTTTTTTCTGTCTCGCTGTTTTTTTTCTTTTTGACTTGGCATTTCTTCGTTTAATTGTTTTTTTTTTCCTGCCGAGATCGCCTTGGCCAAAAGCTGTTATCGTCTCAGTGCAGGGTGATATTTTAAAATTTAAAATTTTAATTTCATATAAAATCTTTGGCTCTTCATTTAAAGATTTATAATTTATTATCTAATAATTATATTATTTTATAAATTATTCGTACAATAATTACAAAGGTTTCAAGGGACTTAGTTAGAGAAAAATCTCTGTACCTGAGAGCCTTAAGAGAGTCTTAAGTACTAAAATGCCATTTTCAAATACAATTTTTTAATAGAAAAAATCTCAATATTTTACTAGTAATAAGCTGTATATAGTATACACAGCTTATTACATAGACCCTATAGTATAGACCCTAAGCATTTCTGTACTTAAAACTCACGACTAATGTGTTTTTTTCGCTTTTTTCGTAACTTTGGCATTTTTGTCAAAAATGCACATAAGTCTTAATGGCTTTCAGGTACAGATCTGATTTTCATAAAAATTGGACAAGCAAACTTTTATCATTTTTCCACAAATAAAAAACTAGTATAAAGGTTCTTGTGTGATTTTTTTGTTTCTTTTTGATGATGTTCTCAGTGCTTATTTTTTCCATTTTATTTCCATTTTTTCCATTTCTCTTTTTTCAATTTTTTCGGGATTTTACATCGTGTTTTTTTCCTGCTGAGATCACATTAGCCACAAGCTGTTATGGTCTCAGTGCAGGGCCAAGTTTTTAAGGTAATAATAATTAAAATAATAAGGAGTATTTTTGTGATCTTAATTAAGGAGTATACGAATTAAAAAATAAATCATATGTGTATAAAAATAGCTATTATTTATATTTGGTTATCACAAATAATGCGTGGAACACATTCTTGACAAGACTTGCGTAAATATATACATAAAATAAAATAAATATATTAAATAAAAAAAATAAACAAAATATCGCAATACATAATTAATAACAGAAGAAAAGAAAATAAAAAGAAAAAGAATTAACAAAACAAAGGTATTCAAGAATGAAACAAAAAAGAATAAGAAAGAATAACCAGACGTGTCTAAAGATAGCGTAAAGACAAAAATAATGGTGAACAGATTCACTCAAGAATGTTTGAAGATTGTAGTTCAAAAGATTTAAAGCATCTCTGTATTCCAAGATGGAATGCAAAGTGTAATAACAAGGAGGTAAACATATTCAGTCAATTATGACTTCGTTCGAGTTTCTTAATAATGGTGAGCACCAGCGGCGGCCTTGGCAGCGAAGTGAGCAGCCTTAGCGTGAGCTACTTCAGGGGTATCGATGACACGTCCATCATGTCCAAGTGGAGCAGCTCCATGAGCATAATGGGCAGCGTATCCGTAATAAGCTGGGGCAGCATAGGCACCATACACGGCGTGGGCACCATGGGAAGCTTGAGCCTTAGCGGCGAAGTGAGCAGCCTTGGCATGAGCAACTTCAGGGGTATCTACAACACGACCGTCTGGGCCAAGAGGGGCAGCTCCATGAGCGTAGTGAGATGCATAGTGTCCACCATAGACGGAGTGAGCTCCAGCAGCGGCTTTAGCGGCGAAATGGGCAGCCTTAGCGTGAGCGACTTCGGGGGTATCTACAACACGACCGTCTGGTCCCAATGGGGCAGCACCATGAGCGTAGTATCCGTGGGCAATTGGAGCAGAGTAAACACCGGCGGAGTACACAGCTGGAGATGAGTAGACGGCTGGGGCATAAATGGCACCATGGGCTCCATGAGTGGCAGCGGCCTTAGCGGCGAAATGAGCGGCTTTAGCGTGGGCAACTTCAGCGGTGTCTACGACTTGACCGTCTGGACCCAAAGGAGCGGCACCATGGGCATAGTGGGAAGCATATCCGTAGATAGCTGGAGCAGCATAGGCTGCGACAGCATATCCATTATGGTTGTACTGGCTGTAATCTTGGCTTTCAGCAAGACCTTCTCCTTTGTATTGTCCATCATCGTATCCATAAGCGGAATAAACTCCATGGTTGTACAGTCCATGATCTTGGCTTTCGACTAATCCTTCTCCGTGATATTGGCCATCATCGGCATATGAGGCATAGGCCAATGGGTATCCATAGGCGTAGTGGTTGTTGTATTGGGCGTAGTCCTGGCTTTCCAGAAGTCCTTCACCTCTGTATTGTCCATCATCGTAATGGGCATATGGGTAGGCGGCGGCCACACCCAGGCACAGGAAAGCGGCGAATAACTGTAAAATTTAAAAACTAAATTTTAAAAAAAAAATCCTTTTTAGATGCTGTGTCTACAAGCTGAAGCTACGATACTTTAATTAGGAGAAATGTCATGTTAGTGTTAACACACAGATTTAATAAATTTAATTGACTAATTTATGTAAATGCATTCCTGTGTGAAATATTTTGTAACCAATGTACACTGAAGAATAACTACATAATATAAATCGGATGCTATCATGATTAAATATGATTTTTGTTGATGTGTTCCGCGATTGAATCGATAGAGTCAAGTTAAAATTTTCAAAAAATGCAATAAAAGAAAAGTCAGTTTTAAATGACCGTTGTCTTGAAATTTACAAATTAAAAAATGTTTTACAATTTAAAAAAAAAAAACTTTATACACATAATTTTGGAAAAGAAATTAAAAAACAGATTGGATTAGTTGAAAAAAGTGTTTTGTATCATCAACAAATGATTGAAAATGATTTTAAAAGATCTCGTGTTCGCCTAATCTATACAAAAACAAAATGTTTCAATGTATTTTTTTTTTCACTTATGGCATAGCACAAGGATTATTTGTGCCAAAAACTGTCTCTAAATATTATTAAATCGTCAAAGAGAAGATATATAGTTATTAGAGGATAATAAATTTTGCTTTTATCTATTTGAGAAGGGACAAATGGATTGTATCGGATGTCATCATCAGTAATGATTCAATATTTAGGTGAAACTGGCAATCGTTGTGAAGAGCAACTAAGGAAATGTCATAGGCATCCCTGATAGGGCACCCCAGGAAAACATAGTCAAGCGTGTTTCAATGTATCTAATTATGGAACAAGACTTCTTGTACACCAATAAAAAAAAAGCCTAGATTATCACTATGTTGTTATTTTATTTTATCTAACCATGAATTTCTGCAATAATATAATAACTTATAATATTTTTTGCTACAAAAGGCAATATAATATAATGTGCATGAATTGCAAAATATTTATGTTAAGAATTTGACAACAAAAACATGTTAAATGACCGAGGCGAGAAATATGAAAAAAAACTATAGACAAACACTGATTTATAAATTTTAACGGGATCGACTTTATAACATCGCACACTGGTTTAATAATTTTAACAAGGGAAAGAGTTAACTCATCAAAATTTATTACTAATAATAAAAAATTATGAAATTTAACATAAAAGCGTCACTAATTTTTATTGATTATCGAATTTGAAAAACTTTTCAAATAATGTTTAAAAAATTGAATAATTTTTAAAAATTAAATACACTTACAAATGTGTTCATTTTTTAGTGTTTAGTTTAGAGCCTTTTCAAATGAAAACTGCTACTGATCCAATTGAGGCTTTGTCCTAATTTATATACCACTTGATCCACTTTTAATTATGTGTATAATAATATATAATAAATTTATTATATACTTGCAATCTTACCGCGTAAACATATAAGGTATTTGTTATACAGGGCGTTTAATCTTTGAAGTATCTCCTTCCGCGAGTGAAAACAGAAAAAAATCGTCTAGAATAATCTATCAATATGGGGTCTACGATCTTTCGTTTCCTGAAGATAAAGGTGTATGATTTTTATTTTTTTTTGGAAAATTGTTATTTTTTTCTGTCAGTATTTCAAGTGGACACTTCTTATCCTAGTGGAAAACATTAAACTTTTCATAATTTTTTTTGGTCATAGAATTGTAGGAATTTGTTTCAATTAATGGCACAAAATAGGTAATATTTAGTATTTATACTCAGTGTATTTTTTTTTTAGAAAAAACTAAAGAAATTATATAATACCTACCTTTAATAGCACACTCGAAAACTTATAGAATATAGTAGGAGATCTATTCTTTGCTGAAGACTTCACGGATGTCATGAAATTCACGTATGTTTACTCTGTTAAATCCTGAACGAATGACATGCAGACTCCATGTTGTTGTAATACTTACTTTACTTTACGTGTCCGGTCTTTTTTAAATCTTCCCACTCCAATAAGCGGCGACATTCATCGCCTTGTCGTTAGCTATGATAAGGTCTTCAGGACTACAGCCGTCCCCCATCAGTGGGCATATTAGTAGGTGGCTATCATCCTGAACTGCGCCACATTCACATTGTATGTCGTCCTCTGCAGATAGGTATCCCCATTTCTGAAGGTTTTTCTTGCACCTTGTGACACCAACCCTTAGTCTATTCAGGGTTTTCCACAAAGAGTATGGCATATGTTCGCCCACTCGGATACCTTCATGTGGGTCCATCCACAATGTCACTCCAGGGTCCCCTCTCCAGAGTTCTTCTCTTCGTTGTTGTGAGGACTCAACAGGAAGAGTGCTCTTAAGAAAGCTGTTTCTGGAGATCAGTCGGGACACCACTGGCTGGTGGTGATAAAGAGGGTGCCTGTTGTCATGAGTTTGTTTATACCTTTCTGCATCTGCAGCTGTTCGTCGCCGAATATAGGGTGGGGCGGTTCCAATAATCGGGTATAGTTTTTCTATCGGTGTTGGTTTTAGGCATCCTGATGTAATCCGTGCCATCTCGTTGACTGCTACATCCACCTGTTTGGAGTGGGCAGACTTCTGCCATACCGGACACGCGTATTCCGCTGCAGACAAGCATAGCCCCTGTGCTGAAGCCCTCAGCACTGATGGAGTTGTTGTAATAAATTGCCCAGTAATGTTAATGTTAAAGAAGTGAAAAGGTATCTTGTTGGAAAAGCTTTTTACAATATCAACAAATTGCTAAATGGGACTGTTCAGCTTATTATTGGCATTGATCAATTTATTTATTCATTATTATTTATTTTTCATACACACTGACAAGAAGTTGTTTTCGAATTTTTACACTCGAAAAAACTTAGATTCAATGAAATTTCATTATTTATTTCTTTCTTTACATAGTGATTTATGATTATTTTATCGTTTGCATAAGAACGTTTCACCATTGAAAGAATCAATGTTGACAAAACAAAATTTCTTTACTAAACTTGTCTAAGCTCAACTATTTCAGAACACCACCATACGGACATAATTATTACTTTTAGTGAAGACAGTATAGAAGAAGTAAAGAAATTTACATATCTGGGTAGCATTCTAACAAACACTAATAAAATGAGTGTAGAAATAACATCTATAATACAGAGTGGCATGAGAACAGCGGCGGCCTTGAACAATATCTTAATAACCAAGTCCTTGTCCAGAAGAGTGAAACTTCAAATATACAATAGCCTTATCAAACCAGTGGTCATCTATGGTTCGTAATCCTGGTGTATGACCCTAAAAGACCAACAAAGACTTCTGTCTTTTGAAAATAGGTTTCTAAGAAAAATATTGGGTCCACGACCGGGGATTGCAGAAGGAACCTGGAGGCTTAAAAGTAATGAAGAAATTCGCTCCACAACTAAACAACCTTTCATCACAAGTGAGATCAGATCCCGAAGATTGGCATGGATTGGCCACGTCGTTAGATCCGGAGAAGAAAGGGCGACTAAAGGTATTCTGCAGGGTATACCCGAGGGCAGAAGACCGCTAGGCAGACCATGACAAAGATTGTTGGATAACATCAACCGAGATCTAGAGGAGCTCAATGCTAAAGACGACTGGCAGTCCATTGCTCAGGATAGAAAGGCTTGGAGATCTATTGTTTCGGAGGCAGAGGTCCTACAAGGGCTGTTCGGCCATCGGAAATAAGTAAGTATAAAAACGTTTACAATTAATTGCCTGACAATTTCAAGTCTACCAAATTAATGGTTTACGGATGATGAGAAAGAATTCAAAGAACAAAGAATATATTTTTCTGCGATTATTTTTCATTCCTCTACCGTCACATGAAAATTGATATGTTGTATAGCGAACACGCTGTATACATGTAATCATACCTGTATAATTATTATTCGAATCTCGATTATCATAATCAAATGTAATTTATTCATTTGTATAATACTTACTTGTTGTTGTGGTGCTGCTGTTGATAGGAAAATAGTTTTAGATAATAATTATAAATAATATCAGAAAATTTTATGTTCAATGACCAAGATAAAGTCTACAGCAAATTTTTTTTTTTTAAATATAAAATAATATAAAAAAACAATGCTGACTTTCACATGATTAATTTATTAACATATTGACTGCGGATGACGCGTCATAATAAGTTTTCATACAGTGCTGATGACGCTAATCCGCGTCATGGTATTAAATTTTTTATTTAGGTTCAATTTTCTCAGACACTCTGTGAAATGTACGAATAACTACTAACTAATAAAACGTCGTTGCATATTCAAAAAGGAACATGTGAATTCATAAATTTTTTGACATTTCCAGAATAAACTGCTTATAATGACATCATAACCATTTTATAACGTGCTTCTTAGTATCAAATATTAAAATTCAATGCTTGAAGAATAATATCACATGCCAATAAAAAGCCCAAACTACAATTTTAATGCCTTAATGAACAGTTTAAAAAGAGTATGCCCAAATAAAAATGTGTGCACATGTCTCTTTTTGAATATGCAACGACGAAAAATAAATAATAATAATTTTCAGCACCTCGTAAATAACTAGGTATTTATTTACGCAGTCAATGTGTTAATATTTATTTATTAATTTTTTATAACAGTTTTTTAAAAGATTATTAGAAGCTTTTTTGACATTATGATTATTTCAAAAATGTCACCCTGCACTGAGATCATAGCAGCTTTTGAAAATGAAAACAAAACAAATCCAAAAAAAATGTCACCCTGCACTGAGATCATAGCAGCTTTTGAAAATGAAAATATAATGAAAACAAAACAAATCCAAAAAAAAACAGCGCGACAGAGAAAAAAACCAAAAAAAATCCCCACTTAAAAGAATCAACAGAATCAAAGGAGAGTCTTTATCCTGGCGATATTACCTATGTTAAAAATATCGACATGAACATTCAAATCATCAAAATAATATTGTTATAGTTTTGCCTACAGGAGAAAATTAGAATTTGGAATATGAATACTAAATATAAGTGATTATTACTGAAGATAGAAGTGTGTCCGAAAAGCTTCGAATATTAATAAATCAATCGAGTGAAAGTAAACAGTATTTTTTTACATATATCTTATAACCTAAATTAAAATAAACTTTAATAGTGTTCCCTCTCCCAAATGTTAAAATTGAGAGCTAGGACCAGTGATATGTTATACCTAGATTTGCAATATGAATCTCAAACATGTACCATCAATAAAATTTCCTTGCGGTCCTTGGTGCCGCAAATTTAGTTTGAAAAAAAGCGACACACATATAAATTGTTTCTAGATAACAAGAGATAGACAATATGAGAATGGGGATTATTACAGACGACAAAGGCCGGTAGATAGAGATGAATATATACAAAAGAAAAGAGATGAATATAATTATATTACTCAGGTATTGTACCTCGACGGGTGGGTACACATTTTTAGAGAATATTTGTATGACATTGCGAATCTAGTTGTAACATATCACTGGCTAGGACAAAGGTGTAGCTCAGCGAGGGCAAATGATCCAGAGATATAAAATGGAAACAATGATGTACCTCAGGGAGGCCAGAAATGACACAACAATAAAAAATATAATAAAAATTTGGAAGTATGGCAAATATGGTGAATGAGCACTGGAATGGCCAGCAGCCCTCTTCTCTAGAAACAAGATTGTATTTAATTTAAATGTATTTCTGTGTAAATTGCTTGCTATCAATGTATAGTTACGAATAAATGAATAAAAACAGTCAGGGGTTGGATGAGATATATTTTCATGAGCGAGTAAAACAGTCAAACTATGCTAGTAAAGGTGTTGATTCAAATAATTACTGTTCAATCCTTAATGATTATTAATCTTACTCTAACTAAATATAGGAGATACGGTATATTATTATTAAAGTAATTACAACATATTAGATCAGAGAGTAACAGACAGGTACACTAGGCATACACACGTTTGATTATATCCTCATTCATAGATACTTGCATAAATTAATATGCTCGAATTATGCCATAGAAACATGAACACATCCATACTTCGACTGGGCAGCACGCAAGATACACAAGAAGTTGATTCGATCCCAGGATCACGAATCTCGGGATCCCGAGATCCCAGTCGTATTTTAGTCCCGAAATTTTCGGGATTTAATTTATCGAATTCCAGTAAATATAATTTTAAAATAAGTCAGGATTTGGGACTCATTCGCATTATTAATGAATCACTAACAGCTGTAACTTATGTTCGTATTTTAAAAAAGCATTTTTCGGACAGAGTTCGATATCTCAATAGATGCCGATATTATGGCAATAGTGACTGATGATCCAAATGCTATGCTGAAGGTTGGAAAACTTGTAAATGCAGAGCACCAAGTTTGTTTTTTATTCGGTTCTCACTTAGCCGTTTGTGATTTATTGTATAGAAACTCGTGAAAGACTGTACGGGAGAATTTTGCTTGCGAGAGTGCGAAAGACTACTGAGAGTAAGGTATGGGATGCGCAAGGAGCTTTTTTGAATGGTATAGGGTGTACCAATCGAACCTTCTCCCTAAGTATGGTCGTCAAAAAGTTCATGGGTAAACACCAGAAGCTTTTATGCGCGTTCATCGACTTAGAGAAGGCGTATGACCGTGTGGACCGATAAAGATTGTGGCGCGTGCTGTCGGAGTATGGAGTGAGCACACAGGTGATACGCGCAATCTCTTCACTCTAAGAGGGGAGTTCCGCTTGTGTGAGGGTAAACAATACCCTCTCGGAGTGATTTACCCTCACTAAAGGAGAGGATGTTTTTGTCTGAAAGAGGAGGTGTGAGGAAGCGCGGACGGCCAAGAACCACGTGGCTTGAGCACGATCAAATCATAAAGGATGGCCGCGTGTTGAGTAAGAGATATCGGCGAACATGCGTGAGAAACTTGATGAATGTGGAGGATGCGAAAGAAGTTTGTAAGGATAGATCTATATAGCGTTCCTTTCTCTCTGCTTACCCCTCCTGGGACACGGCCTTAGGGTATAGATAGATAGATATAGAAATAAAAAAAATAATTTAAAACTTAAAGACATTACCAAAAGATGAATAAAGAACTTATTTTTACATGGTGTACTGACTTTTTTACCGTTTTCAATACAATCCCGGGACTATCTCGGGGTTAACTGTAGATAATGAATCAATGTCACAAAGGAATACCTAAAGAAGGAAGTAAAGGGAAAACCATCTGAGATGTAGGTAAAATTATATAACTGGTATATTATTTTGTAAAACTTAATATGTAATTTAGAGTTTTATCTATCAATAATTTTATTATATGACCTAGGTGTCCTTTTCAATCTTAACTGTTGCGTTCAATCGCTTGTATGTCTTCGGCTGTACATATTATATGCGTCATATAATTTGCTAAATGATAGAATGATATTCGTTATTAAATGTAAATCATGTATATAATTTGAAATATCTTAGTGTATTGGCATACTGTTATCATTACAGGCCGCTCGTAAAAAAATGTATGGTTGGAAAGTGACAGTGCAGTTGATTCATATTATTACGTAGGATTTATGATATCATAATATTATATCGACTGTCCAAATCCATAGCTCAACAAGTAGAAATATCTTATATTCGATATCTTATATTATTATGGTATGTTTTGAAAACACAACAGAAAGTGAAATATAGGTAGGTACTATAATTATTATAATCGCACTGTTAAAGATATACTTTGTCTTTATTCTGTTCTATAGTTAAACAATTTGAAATTTTAATTTGGGTAATTGAAAATACGTACAATATTTTATTTTCCATACCTAAATATTTAATACATTCTATAACCTTTCTAATCATCCGTAGACCATTGGTTTAACCCTTGAAATGGTCAAGCACTTATTTTAAATTTTTCACAAACAAATTATTATAAATTATTATAAATCACTTTCATTGTATCGAAATACTTTTGAGTGTTATAAAATTGGTCAATGCCGAATAAGGTGAAGATAGCCATTTAGAAGGTTCCACAACTTGTAAAAGACTTTCCCATCAAGATACCTTTTCTCTTCTCTCTGATACTCTACATAATCGAGTGCCTTAATATTATTGGGAACCATGTATTTTTTATAGTTATTCGTTCGGGGATATAATTGAAAGAGGAGCGTTCATTGTGTGTAATTGTGCAATACCTATAATGAGTTGAAAAATTTGAAATTTTCGACTTGTTGCGTTATTGAACTAGACTGTCTAATAATTAATTACAAAAATGGACTTGCTGTGTAGCTGGTAGAAACGAGAATTGACGTAACTAAAAATTATAAATTTTAAATATTATACATCAAGGATCACATGCTACCTCATTATTATTATTTGGATGATTTGTAAAGCGCCGTTTTGTGAAAAAAAAAATCCACCTCATGTAGGTATTGCAAAAAAAAAGAAATTTCAGAGTAAATTTCACGGTCGGTATGTCGCGGAGGTAACGCTCTAGCCTTTGAGTCACGAGGTCCCAGGCTCAATTCCCAGCCAAGGCAAAATGAAGAATTATATTTTTTTAAATTGTTCTAGGTCTGGGTGTTACACGTGTATGTATTTAGTGTATTGTATATATGTGTATGGTCGCGTTAGTAGTCATAATACAAAATTTATATCTTAGTTTGGGACAAGCTCGATTTATGTGAATTGTATAAGTATACATCGATGGTTTAAAGCACAGAAGACACATGTTGTATAATGTTTTGTGTTAAATAATATAACACAGGTTTTATTTAAATATTACATTAAATAATACCTAAAAAATATTTCTCTCAGGTGATCGTCAACGTCGGGGGGATCCGACAAGACAGATAAAAAAGAAGAAGATTAAAGAATAAAGGCTCTATGAAAACTAGTAAAAAATAGGCATCTAACTCTTTCCTGTTAATTTTGGAATGTCCTGTAAGAAGCAGATGCTTGTAAAACATCACGTTTAAGATATTTAACATCTTCAATTCAGCGATGAAGTATGCCACCCACTATGAATGCAAGAAGAAGACAACTTATATGTTTGATACATGAAGTTAATCCGCTGACTACACCCCTCTTGTCAGAAATGACGTAAAGGTATGAATGAATAAAATAGGAAATTAAACGGTACTCACTACCTATTGATAAAAAAATATATTATTTTAAATTAGTATTATAATGGTGTGACAACGTAAAAAGCAATAACCGTCGACTTGTTTACCTTCAGTTGCATGTATGACATGCTCTGACCTTGTAACAAAAGGGCGTTACCACCAATCAAATATCATTATTATTATTTTAAATAATATGTAGGTATTTTCATAGGTAATAATATTTTACTGATTATTAACTAGCTTTTAACCCGGTGTCTTTTTCTTTGTCGAATAGCTTACATGTTTATTAATGTGGCTGTTCTGCTAGCTACCCCATCAGTGGGGTATGTCGTGATGGTATAGAAATAGAGATAGCAATATTTAGTCTACAATTCAATTCCGGGTTAGTTGGAAGACATCGCATTTTAGCGATAAACTCGCCCTCTGTACATTGAATTGTATAACTTATATTTTCTATTATAAATGTTTTTATTTGTATTATTGTAAACAATGTATAGTGAAGAAATAAATAAATAAATAAATAATTCAACGTTAAAGCATGCCATCCATCCATCTTATTTTTTATGGACACGGATACAACAATCTGCATGTTTACTTAGGTGACAAGACGAACACTATGCAGAGTATATTGTTTTATCTCTATCTTGCCTAACTGCTATGTCTATAGAGTATAATATTGTAAACATACAAACATATTCACAAACAGACAAAAATATTTAAATGGATTTATGAATTATACATTCTTATTAAAATATAATTTTATATTAAATGGACAACTATTCAATAACTTGCTTCCCATTTCGAATGTCACACGATCTATATTTACTCAATTACGTATATTAGTGAAAGTTAAAAATAAAATATTCAAAACTTCACCTTTCATATTATTTCACTCACATTTGTCTAAAAGCTGTCATCGCTGAAATTAAGATGTAAAATATTTTTTTTTTTCAAAATTAAAATATTTTACAGGCCTTTTACTGGACACTCGAAAACTTACGCTAAAAAGTGGAGTACCGATTCTTTGCTGCGTGCTCCACGATTACCATTTTTGTAAAATATTCCTAACAATACCTTTGGGTTAGTTGGAAGAGATCGCGCCTTTGCGATAAACTCGTCCTCTGTATATTGACTGTATTTAATTTGAACGTATACCTTCTATGAAGTTGTTTGTAATCAATGTACAGTAAAGAATAAATAAATAAATAAAATATTTTAAACCTGGCAACGGGCTTAGAAATTATAAGTGCAAATGAAAAACTAAAAATAAAACCTAATAAAATGTTCTTTTTAGATATTTTCTAATTGTATTTGTATATTGTATGTTTGTTTTGCGCCCACAACACAGCCATGAGGCTAGAGTGGCTAATCTACAAATAGTGTTTTTATATATATGTAGGTACTTATGTAAATGAAAAAAATGTACCTACTTGTGAAAATATTTTTAAATAAATAAAAAAAATAAAATATTATCAAATAAAATGAATATTTATTATTATTATTGTTTATGTTCGGGTGCTGATCTATAGTATAGATCCCGATGATGCGAACTCAGAGTCCGCGAAACCGGTCGAGCGTTAGTCATACTCAATAACAATAATAATACAATAATAATACAATAATAATACGCATTCAATTTATTTGATAATTTAAAATGAAGTGTTACAAAGTTAATGCCGATACAATCAACGAAAAAAACTAATATGTTATAGACATTTATTAAACAATATTGGTCTGAAAACAAGCACCAGTAGGCCATTTTGTTCAGGGCGTCTTTTAACCTGTGGTATGGTCCTTCGGGTCATCCACTCCTCTTTCATGATTGGATGGCGTTGGGATGGTGCCACCTCCATCCACAAAGGATAATGATATCGAATCTAAGTGGTGTTAATGGAGTCATAATATCAGAATATTCAGATATTGACGAAGTTCGTTTATGTTTCATCGATCTTATTTTTACAATTAACCATTGTATGAGGTCACATATGTAAATTGAACACATGAAACTACAATTTATAAGGCTTAGAAAAGACAACGTCACCTCATTTGGTAGTGCCCCGGCTAATTGCAATGATACAGAACCAAAAAAATATATTTTATAAATACAGATAGATGTCGCTAGGAATAATACCTATAAGAAGGTTGTTAACAATATATACAATTCTATCTACCTACACTTGAAAGTATCCAGCATGCGGTACCCATACTAGGTATCCCAGAACAATACCTACCTACACATGAAGCTGTCATTGAGGTTTATAAGAGAGAATATCGAAGCCTCTGGTAAGTCGCCCGGTAGCTTAATTGGACAAAGCACATCTCGCGACAAGATGGGAGTGCGGGTTCAAGTCCCGTCCGGGGCACTGCCAAATGAGGTGACGTTGTCTTTTTTAAGCCTTATATGGTAGTTTCAAGTGTTAAATTTACATTCGTTTATGTTTAGTTAGCTCCCAAAAGGTTACCAAGAAAGGACAATGATGAAAGAGTTGAGATCTTTCTAAAGAACCAGCTTTTACTTCTGAATACTTTGGGAAATTCGCTTTGTCTTTACAATTTGCGTACAAATTTATTAAAACACGTTCACTCAGTTGATTTGTACGAAAGAGAAACACAACATAATTGAAATATTTTACATAAATAATGCAAGGTCACTCGCAATAATAATTTATTCATTATATTAAATTAAAACTCCGCCAATACAAGGCGGCAGGTGGTAGAAATAAGAATCAATCATAAAATGCTACGAGTGTTTTTACTATACTAGAAATATTGAGACAAATGCTTGGTTTGAAAGAAATATCCAACTTCTTTATTCAATAACATCAGTTTGATTGCGAAAAAATTTTTGTGTTTAATATTTAGGTATATATATTTTATTAATTTTGATTTGAATTATTTTTTATGAATTTATGACACAAATGAATGTCGGAGTCTGGATTTTACTTACTAAGAAGTATAGATGTTAATCGTGTTATGAACCACTCTAGATTAGTCATTCCAGATATATCTACTCACCGGTAGTCAACCTATTTGAATAGGTAGGTATTAACTAGGTAGGTATGTTGTATATGATACACGTTATACCTATTTGAATAGGTATTAACTAGTAAGGTATGTGTATCACACACAACATACCTACCTAGTTAATACCTATTCAAATGGATTGACTAGCGGTGAGTTGAATAAGCTGCAATGATTAATTTAGAGTGGTTCAATACACGAGTAATTTTGATTTAGTTTTGTTTTTTTTATTTCTTCCAGTAAATAATTTCTCACAAGGAGGATGACTAGTAGACGAACTGCATTTAATAAACATGCCAGTGCCGTTCTGTCTGTGTCGATAAAGGTTAAATATATTTAAGATGGGTAGCTATATTCTTCATTCTAGAATTCAAGATGTATTAAACGTAATCTTTTTCAAATATTTTCCTTTTACAGAATACTCGAAAACCAACAGAAATGATTGGGAGACCTTTTCTTATCTGAAAACTTTAGGCGAATATTAATCTTTCTAAAACATAACAAAAGTTATGACGGAATTTCTACTACCAATACTATACCGTCACGGCATATCCCACAAGTGGGGAAACCAGCAGTAGAGCTGCATCTAATAAACATGCAAACTGTCCTCTCCGTGCCAATATAAAATCAAGACATTCAGGATGAGTGGCAAACCTCATCGCTGAATTTAAGATGTAAAATGCCTTTTGCAGGACACTCGAAAACTTACTGCATTTCTACTTTTTTCAAAACAATTTATTTATCTCCTTTTTTTCGCATACGTTTCGCAGGGTTTGAGTATTTTGAAAACTGTATTTAAATAGAACTTGATTAAAAAACTTTATTTTGGATTTGTTGACTTTTGTTTAACTTCGAAAGCAGTGTCAGCAACGCCAGCGCCACTGGTAAGTTCTTGAAACGTTCTACTATTTACATTATTATCTTGCATATAATTTGCGATATTGGAATGGTAATATTTTATTATTATTATTATAAAATCTTAAAATTGCAGCAAAATCTATAATTATTTTTATTATCCTATCCAACAACGGTTCATAAATTCTTACGACGCGTGGCCGAACTATTATTACCAATATATTAAATATCTGTGTTCGTTTGTGTATCTATTTATTTGTCGAATGTCTAATTCCATAACTCAACAAGTAGATGTATGTTACATTTGAGAAATCGTATTTTTGTAATTTTAGTTTATTTATATTAGGTACCTATGCTTAATAAACACAACAGAAAATGAAATATACTATATAATAATCGCACTGATAAAGACACGCCGCCAGTTTAATAACTCAACAAGTAGAAATGTGTTATATTCGAATCGTCATTTTTGTAATTTTGGTATATTTATATTATGCTTTAAAAACACAACAGAAAATGAAATATACTATAATTAATATGATAATCGCACTGTTAAAGACTCGTTGTCTTTGTTCCGTTCAATAGATAAACAATTCGAAATATTTATTTGTGAAATTGAAAATAGGTAGGTACTCTATTGTTTCCATATTTAAATATTTAATATATAAAAGGAACCTATATTTTTTACAGTTATTTGTTTGTGGAATTGAAATAGTAGCGTTGGTTGTTGAATCACGGTGTTGCAAGTTTATAAATAAATTCCCTTTATTCATGTCATTAATTAGGAAAATACTTTACGCTATCTGCAATAATGTTGATTTGACAGTATACCTACTCAAAAACTTACAGAAAATGTTTTCTTGCCGGATGCTCCCGACTTTATTTTTCTTGGAAGTAGAAATATTCCGGGTTAAAATGAAATAAACAGAAATAGTTACATAAATAGAAATAAATCCGAATTTGTTGGAAGACATCGCATTCTCGCGATAATCGCCCTCTGTACATTGAATTGTATACCTGATATTTTTATGACACTTTGTATTGATTTGAAATAACTTAACCAATGGACAGTGAAGAATAAAATAAATAAATAAATAGAATTGTATTTAATAACTCTAAGATTTGTATATTCACAGAGTAAAAATTCATACTGATGATATTCTACTTTAATAAAAACACGGTTAACTTTTCCCTTAGATTTATATAAATCTCGAGCGCTTTCGTCAATATATCAAGATTGACATCAATCATCAAGCAAAAATCTTAAATCTTTCGGCGACAATCCGGAGCGTTCTCCGAAGAAATATTCAAATGAATGCCTTCATTACGTCTCATGGACGGGTAACGAAGAAATTTATTCGAATATTTCTTCGGAGAATGCTCCGAATTGTCGCCGAAAGATTTAAGATTTTTGCTTGATGATTGATAATTGACAATCGCATCCTACTATCTGGACGCACCCTTTGACGAAAGCGCTCGAGATTTATTATTATTATTATTACTGACAAAGAGACGATTCTTACAGGGATCATTACAGCAGAAGGCCAATGCGATCCCAGAAGAAAATCAACAACATCTAGACAACAACACAAAATTACAACACATTCTCAATCTTCCTGACAAACTCCGCATACGTCACGCCAAATATATCAATGTGTCTAGCCAGAACGTTAAATATTTGAATAGCCCTTCCTATTGGCGACATTGCCAATATGTTTGTTCTACTTTATTTAAATAAACCTAAGTGAAAAGTTAACTGTGTTGTAAATTAAAGTAGAATATCATCAGAATTGTATTTGTAATGTCTCGAGAGAAACCGGGTAAATTTACCCTAGTAGTACAATATTACACACACTACCCGATATTATTATTTTTACATAGCGCATACTATACATTATAATAAAAATAATATCTAAGTACCTATAGAATATTACAAGTAAATTATTATGCTCTGACAGAATTATGATTAACTATTTGCAAATTTTGCACTGATACTGAAATTAGGAAGTATCCTTGTAAAAATGGATCTATAGATAATAATTATAAATATGATATTATCAATCAATCTATACCATCACGATATATTCCATGTAGCTGGCAAGGGTAGACATAGCTAGGTAACTAGTTAGGGTAGACTAGATATCCTCAATCTAATCCAATCTTCTACACTGCACAGTTAAGAGGTTTGCCTTCTACCTGGACCATGTCAAATCAAAAAAAATATTAAAAAAATATGTAAGTTGTAGGTTTAGATTAGTGGGCGCATCTATCAAACAATCGGTCTCTTTTCCGTTTGTTTACAAGTGTCCTGTAGAAGACAGGATGTGTTCGTCAAAAAAACATTTTCCATCATAAATTCAGCGACGAGGTTTTTGCATGTTTATCACGTGCTGCTTGTCTCCTGGCTACCCCACTAGTGGGATACCCCACTGGTGCACCCAGCGAATTCTTGTTCACACACTCTTTTCCGTAAGTTTTAGAGTGTATTGTAAAAGACAGGTGTTCGACAAAAATAAATTTACATTTCAAATTCAACGATGAAGTTTCCAACTCATTCTGAATGTCTTAATTTTTATTGATACAGAAAAGACGGCTTGCATCTTCATAACGTGCAGCTGGTCTGCTGACTACCCCATGTGATGTTAAATAGTAATAATAGAAGATTAGTAAAAACACTATGACAACATAAATAAAACAATAAATACCTATAATTGTTACGAGTATTACTACAATTGTGACAGTTTATTGTTCTTATGTAGAAATAGTTTTTGCGGCTTAACCGCAAGTTGCGTCGTCTAACATTGACCTATCGATAACTCGATGGCGCAGAAAAAATGCAAGATCTCTGTGGAATGTTGAAATGTGAGAAATTGTTTATTAGAGTTGTGTATCATAATTGGAATTATTGACATTCATGCTGAGTAAGTATTTATGCCATGGTGCAGAGAAAATGCTACAAAAATACATATTTCTTTTTATTTTAATCTTAATTGTCTTTAGTAAGAAGCACAAAACAAATACAGCTACACTGCATGGATATAAAACATAAAGAAGTTTTTATGTTGTTATTTTTTTCTCTTTGTAGTTTGTATAGCAATTTTATATATTGTTTTCGATTCTTTTTTTTTTGTTACTAGCGTTTTGTATTATTTTGTTTGAATATCATGGTAATTTTTTATATGATTTTTTTTAAATATATATCTGGGTTTTGTTATAAATCCAAATATTAAATAAATCTAGTGATAATCTCGCCAATTCATATCAGCACATTTTTTTATTTTGATCGGTTTGTTGATTTTATTATGTAAATGATGATGTGCAAGAAGAATAAAATAAATAAATAAAAAGGCATTTCTTGAACAGTGACCTGGTTTCGACTTATAAAGTCATTGTCAAACTAATGTTTAGTTATGACTTTATAAGTCGAAACCTGAGGTCACTATTCAATATATATTAAGTAAAATTAAAACCAATTGTTTTTTTTTTCCATATTTAAATAGAAAGGAATAACAATATAAGACATTTTGGATCATCATTTGGGTCATCTAGGAGTTCTGCATTTCTGTGGAGGCAACGGAAAGGCAAAAATCGCTAAGGTCTGCTAACACAGACTCTGTCAAATATACTTGTGGTGTCGCGTAGGGGGGGTCTGGCTAACTATGTTGGCCATGCCTTCTGCGTGGTTGGTCCATTGCTGTGGAACAAAATTCCCTATGATTTGTGAACTCTAGAGAGTGTGAAGGCGTTCAGGGCGAGTTAAAAACCCTATTGTTCGGAAGGTGTTATGATTCTTGAATGGGTCCTTGGGGTGGTTTTATCCACAAAACGGCGTATCTGAAAAAAAGTTGTCTATTTATTATTATTTTGTTTAAACGTAAGATTTTTTTTTATTCCAACACGTTTTCCCTCAGGGTTCAACACCTTCGTTTCTAACACTATCTACACAAACAATAACACTACACGAACAATAACCGCTTCTGGTTTCTGAACAAACTCATTATTATCAACATACAAGATCATATATTATTTCCTATATTATTTTTTATTATTATCACGCCTATACAAACTTATTATCTACTTTAAAAACCTGATAGAGATTGCCTCTGGGCAATACATTATGTTAATAATAATAAAACAATTAGGTGCTATTTAAATTAATATGTTCATTATATTTTGTTCTACAACGTTTGTTGAATATTAATTAAGTCTGCCACCTATCCTTATTTCAATTGTTTATCATTCTTACATCATGTTGAAACTATCACAACTTTTTGGATATTCTTGAATAAAATAATTATATTAAAAATATACATCACGTCGCTTCCTTCGCGGGGTAGGCGCAAAGGATCGAGCGCCATATCTTTCTATCCTTGCATAATATTTTCGCTTCCGTCACCGTCATACAATTCCTCGTGCATGCTGCTCTCCTGTTCAATGAGCTCAACACGTCGTACCATCCTGTAGGATTTGATTAAAATGATCTTGCCATTTATCCTCCGATGACGGCCACGTCTCCTAGAACCATTCCTCTCTGCCAAATATATCTTCTTGGTCATTCTGTCCTCATTCGTTCTTTTCATATGCCCAAAATTAAAAATAATCTAACCAAGTTAATAAAAAAAATGAAATTTATACTACTTCCACGGTAACTTTTTTAATCACTAGTTGGCTTCCAAGAGCTTCCACTCTCACTATCAGACTAACATAAAGTGAAGAAATTTTCATGTAATTATTTTACAATTTCTTCACTTTACGTTGGCCTGACGGGACTAAACGTTAAAAACAAAACGCTCTCGATGAGATAATCTATGCATTAGTTTAGGTTACATAATCCAGGCAAAAATAAACAAAGTAAAAATAAAATGTTAGCTAATGAAATGAATACGTATTATCCTTGTAAGTATACATAAATAATGGTTTAAATTAACTTGAAACGTTATTCGACAGATGGCGATATATTCTACACTCTGAGCGTAGTCGTGTATAGAAAAAATATAATATGATTGTTAAATCTAATTACCCTTCAATCATTGACTTATATGGTATAGACTAGTAAAGCAGTTCCTGCTTATTTACTTAGAAAACATGTTCCAAAACTAAAATTACTGTGGTCTATCGGTATCTCCGTGCCTACAAGGCCGACTAAGCATCATCGTAAAACGCATGCACCATTAAAATTTGTCAATTTTATCCTTATGGAGAACATCACCAATCACATCAAATAATCAAGATGTCACATTACAGATTACCACAGTCATACAGCAGCCACATGACTCGCCACTTCACCTATACTTAATCTTATTTCCACCACAATAAAGGTTCACCGCATCCTTATCCAGAATTAACTATTTTCTATTTCATGTACCTACAGGATAATTTCTCTTAAGGAGAGGGAGAACCCTAAGACAAATTGCTACCCCGGGTAGACTGCAAGGTAGAAACTTTTTTGTTTAGTATTATATACATACATTTTGAAAATGTAAATGTATATGTATAAAAGAATTGTATTATGTGTGGGAGATTGTGAGATTTTATATGTTTGTTTTGTATGTTATTGCTGAAGTGTGCACTGTTTGGATCTAAGACTGTTGGAATATTCTGCCCTCCTAAGAAAAAAAACACAAGTAACATTTTTGCCGAAATTGAGTTATATACACCCTTGGACTCAGGAAAAAAATTGCAATCTTTCTGTTTAGGAACCATTACGATATTCCCATTATAGCCTGATTTAGAGGAGCATAAGTACACACCATGATGTGAATATTTGTTCTCATTTGAGGCAAAAAAAACATAACTCTAACATCAGAAGCAAAAAACTACTTAAGTGGCTAGTTGTGTTATTTTTCAATTTCGTTTTCGATCTGACTATTTCATTCCATCAGAATGAAAAAAAGCATAACTCTTAATCCTAGGCAAAAAAATCACATG
This sequence comes from Athripsodes cinereus, assembly GCA_947579605.1. NCBI lineage: Eukaryota > Metazoa > Arthropoda > Insecta > Trichoptera > Leptoceridae > Athripsodes > Athripsodes cinereus. The sequence goes on from OX388327.1 coordinate 2,405,042, forward strand.
TTTGCACTTATATCTTTCTTTATTAGTGCCCATGTTAACAATTATAATTTTCCAGAAAGAAAAAAAGCATAAGTGACGAAGTTATGTCTTTTTTCGTTCGTATTACAATTATATTTTTTTTTCTGTAGTAACACTTGTTGAAAATATGAAACTGTTTAAATGTGTGTACCAAATTATTGTATATTATGCTATTTTTGGCTTACCTTCTGTTTCCCGCTTTTTTTGTAACGTACCTACGCATAATGTGCATGGTGATGCGACTTGCATAAATATCTTTAATACCTCATCTGAGCCGTCCCTCTTTGAGTCACAAATGAAAGTAGCTGAAACAGCAATTCCTGCATCATTGACATTCCAAATTAAACATAAATCTTATAATCTTACTAAATTAGGCAAAAATATGAAACCACTTTGAAAGATAGAAATAAACAAAAAACGGAATGTATGAAAGCTAAACATCAAGTCATTAATCAAATTGAACATAGGTAATTGTCGAAAGCGTTGTAGTAAATTCATATCACAACCAGATCGTGAAAATTAATTAATTTTTTTGGGACTTATGATGGCGAGAACAATTTTTTTATTGCTAACCGAATAATTTGCAAAGAACCAGAACGTAGGAAGAAACATCAATAGTTAAACTACAAAAGAAAAAAAACATTGGAATTTTCTTTCATTCTTGGTGAAAAAAATCATTCTATTTGCAAAGAATTCTTTTTAAATACATTAGCGAAATTAATATTTCAGCGATAAACATAGCTCTCAAAATCGATAAAGATTTTGCAGCATGCAATGATACAAGGGGAAGATATCCAAAAAAGAAAATTGACAGACAACTTTTGCGAGATCACATTGAAATGTATCATCCAGTTATCTATCATTATCACCGTGAACATGCTCCAAATCTCCGCTATTTACCAAACGAACTGACCGCACAAAAGATGTTATAATGATAGATCCAGTTATCTATCATTATCACCGTGAACATGCTCCAAATCTCCGCTATTTACCAAACGAACTGACCGCACAAAAGATGTTATAATGATAGATCCAGTTATCTATCATTATCAGTTAAAAAGGTGATAATGATAGATCCAGTTATCTATCATTATCACCGTGAACATGCTCCAAATCTCCGCTATTTACCAAACGAACTGACCGCACAAAAGATGTTCGATAATTTCTGTGAAACCAATGGAAAAATTTGTTCATTATGATCTATACTATGGGCTAGTGGGAAGATATTGCGCTTCAGCGATAAACTCGCCCAATGCGCAAAATTATGTATTCAGTGGTAATGTTGTCATGTTTTTCTTTATTCTTTGTATACAAATTTTGTGCAATAAAGATTATTATTATAACTATTATACAGAGAGACTATAAAAAGCATGAATATTTCATTTGCTAAGCTTGGAAACGAAGAATGTGATCGATGTGAATCATAAAAAATACATAACATAAATTACAAAACTGTTCGTCACTTCAAATGCGACATCTGTAAACAGTATGACCGGCATCTAGAAATGGCTGAGAGCGCTCGAACTGTCCATCAGTCTACAAAAAGTGACGATGAGACTGTATGCTACTCTGCTGACTTTCAAATAGTCTACACTACATTATCAATTCTGGAGACCTTACGACTGAAACTATAACATAAAATTTATTTGAACCCGGGCACACACATGTCTGCTGATTACGTCAAGTCAAGTCAAATTATACGATTTTCATGATTTTAAAGGCGCTGTTGAAAGGGCAAATAATTTAAAAGTTATCTACTTTCAAGTAGTCATCCAGATGAATTGTGTCAAAAAGATAACATGAAATAAGTCATCGCCTCTCAAAATTAATGCCTCCAAATAGAATAAAATTTTGGGTAATCTTCCCGTCAACGATAGAGTTGTTGATTTAAGATATGAAAATGAGAGTAGGTCATTCATGAAAAGATTCCGTCTCATTAATAGTAACCTTCCCGTCAACGATAGAGTTGTTGATTTAAGATATGAAAATGAGAGTAGGTCATTCATGAAAAGATTCCGTCTCATTAATAGTAACCTTCCCGTCAACGATAGAGTTGTTGATTTAAGATATGAAAATGAGAGTAGGTCATTCAAGAAAAGATTCCGTCTCATTCATATTCATCATCATCATCATCGCCCTCAACGCTCCTCTCGGGAGCACAGGGCAGAAACCAGCCTCCTCCATTCAGAGCGTCTCTGTGCCAATTGCGTCACCTCTTCCCACGACATTCCTTGCGCTCTGATATCGTTGTCATAGGAACGGTGTATTGTGAAAGAGGGACGCCCGGGCCGACGGAACCCCTGCGGACGGAAAAACAGTGCTCTTTTTGGCCAACTATCATTAGGCATTCTCAAAACATGTCCCAGCCAGGACCATCGTCTCTCCTGTATTACGGAGATTACAGGTCTCTGCTGGGTGCGCCGGCGCACAGCATCATTTGTAACATGTTCATACCATTTGACATCCAAAATCCTTCTAAGACACCTGTTTTCAAAGCTTAGTATCTTCCGCTCCTGAGCCTTGGTTAAGTGCCAAGACTCACAGCCATATAAAAGGATTGGGATGATGCACGCATTGAACAAGCGACATTTTGTCCTGATGCTGAGTCCAGACGCCTTCCAAACTTTGTTCATGTTATTGAAAGCCCCACTAGCTGCCCCTATGCGGATTGGTAATTCCGACCGGAGATCACCCTCTGGCGTTATGGTTGCTCCCAGGTACCTGAATTTGCTAACCTGAGATATTTGGGAATTACCAACCATCAGTGGGTACTGTGAGTACTCGTGCATGTACTATTACATAAATGTACTCCGTTTTACCAGCGTTGATACGAAGGCCAAGGCGCAAGGAATTTTCATAAAGAGCATTAGCGTTGCACTGTAATTTTTCTATTTTTAACTTTTTATATATTTAATTTTTTTATTTCTATCTAAACATTTTTCTATTATCTTATTTTAATTACCTTAAAAATTGTATTCAATAATTTAATTTGTTTATATATAGTATAATTTAAATACCTAACCTTACAAAAAAACTATTCCACGTGTTATTTTTAAGTATTGAGATTATAAACATATTTTTTTACATTATTTTAACTCGGTTATTTTATTTTATTTTAGTAGACAAATATTTTCTATACCTTTGTGAATTTTGTTTTTATTTTATTTAATTTATCTATATTTTACGGCAGATACGAATTAATTGTGTTTTTTTGCCTCATATTGGAATTTGAACATTCAACCAAAAAGCATATGTGGTTACTTGTGTTTTTTTTCCTTAGTACTCATACATTTTTCAAGTACAATTCAGGAGGGAAAAATGTTTTTTACAAAAAAAAATATAAATACAAATGGTAAGTGTAAAATGATGTAAGAATATAAACACTATAGAGGGATCTATCCAAGAAAAAAAACATAATTTGGATAGGTCAATTCTAAACCAATTTGAATGAAGCGAAAAGTTTTTTTCAATTTATCTCAAAACTAACTAATTGTTACTTGTGCTTTTTTTTCTTTTCTCAAAATAAAAAAGTAATGAATTTCCTTCAAACCTTACAACTTCAATGTGTTTGGTCGCAAAATTTGTTTGTTCGCATTGCCAACATTTTCTTTAAATTTTTAGTCTATTCAATATAGGTCGATGACTTTAACACTAATGCCTCGTTCACATAGAACGTTTTTGGCAATTGAATCATTTCCTTCTACGATATGTCGACGTTATGATGTCACTGTAATGGAAACGGTATCTTGCAAAAAAGGGACGACCAGGCCACAGGGAACCTTATGGATAAAAGAATAGTAAGATAAATTGAAATAAAACACAGTATGTAGTTAACTTCAAAATGACTTATAAACTTCTTTCGGAGACTCTCGACTCCATCATCAGGCGATTAGAAAAAAGAATCTTAGAAGGTTTAAAGAGATTACTTTTTTCTAATTGCCTCGTGACGGAGTCGAGAGTCTCCGAATACTAGTAAGCGAAGTTAATAATAGTCATTTGGAAGTTAACTACATACTGTGTGTTTTTTTTTATTTATCTTGAAATGGACTTTCAAAAAGTACCTTCGGTCAATAACATCGAAATTTTAAAAGAATATTGCTCTCTCTGAGCAACTATCGTTGGACTTTCTCAATCTAACATGACCCAGCCAAGACCATCGTCTCTCTTATATTATAGAAACAACTAAAATCGTTGCTTAGTGCGTTGGCGCATAGTATCATTTGTGAAATGTTAATACCAACTTACATTCCAAAGCCTTCTAAGACACTTTATTCAAAATATCAATATGAAAACAATAATCTTTAAAGTCATAAGGGTAAAAATATTTAAAGAGTAAAAGTTTAAATTATTTCGTTTTATTTATACATACATATCACATTTGTTGTAAATAAATATAAATAACAATAGAATAATAAAAATAAAAAATGCATACACAGTAAGTTATAAAAATAATAATAATAATAGAATAAAAACGGAAGATGAAGAACTTCGAAATTAATATCATAAGACGGTGGTACAAAGCTCTGAAAATGTAAACTTTCTAAAATGTAAGCTTACAAACACAGGCTAGGAAAACTTTTTGAAGAAATATTTATATTCCATAAGACAAGAAATAAACATTATAGATAGAAGAATAAAGTATAGATAGAATATATAGAAGATTGTATAGAGTATTTGACTAAAGGATTGAGTATAAGAAATTGGCAGTGAATGTTGTTCAATTTGAGCAAAGAAATACTCAAGAACTCAATGGCATTCTTGATCGTTTATCAGAGGTAGTCAGGCTTAATAGTGGGAACCAGCGGCGGCCTTGGCGGCGAAGTGAGCGGCCTTGGCGTGAGCTACTTCAGGGGTGTCTACAACACGTCCATCATGACCGATTGGGGCACCTCCATGAACGTAGTGGGCAGCATAGGCGACTGGGGCAACTGGAGCAACGGCATAAGCGGCTGGTGCGGCGTAAGCGGCAACAATTCCATGAACTCCATGAGAAGCGGAAGCCTTAGCGGCGAAGTGAGCGGCTTTAGCGTGGGCAACTTCGGGGGTATCTACAACACGTCCATCAATACCGATTGGGGCACCTCCATGAGCGTAGTGAGCATAAGCGACTGGGGCAGCGGCGTAGACAGCTGGAGCAGCTACAATAGCAGCGCCATAGATACCGTGGTTGTCGTATTGACCATAGTCTTGGCTTTCGGCCAAACCTTCTCCCTTGTATTGTCCATCATCATATCCGTAAGCGCTTCCGTATGTCTGGACGTTGTATTGACCATAGTCCTGGCTTTCGATGAGTCCTTCACCTCTGTATTGACCATCATCCTCGTGTTGGAGGTAGAGGGTTGGGTAGGCGGAGGCCACAGCCACGAACAGGAAAGAAGCGATCAACTGAAAACAAAGAAATTCACAATGAAAACAATCGACTCAAAAATTAACAAAGGCAAATATATTTTAAGAAAACAATACTGTGTATTTTTAAGCAGGCGTGATACATGGCTGTGATAGGAAGTGGTGCAGAAAAATATACACAGAACATAGAACACAGAAAAAAAGGGTAGATACGATCTTTTTGTTTATCAGTTAGATATAACAGTTTACTAATGAAAGACAGTTAAAAATAAACCCCCGACATTAAAAATAACCAAATATTTATTTATTGAACAGTTCATTAGTTCCTGAAAGCACATAAATGTGTGATAGTAACCCTCAAATTAACTTATGTGATTCGAAACATTGGAATTTTTTTATCAATTCGAAATGATTAAACTAGAGATACTAAAGTACATTGAGTTACATTAACATAATTATGCTAATTAATATTGACACTTAATCAAAATGCAGCTAGTGAAATTGCCCAAAAAAGGCAATCAATTATTTCATTTATCAACCCGTTTCAGCCCACTTAATCCCAGAACAATCCATATCAGTGGAAAAAAAACACTTTTATTGTTGACTGCACTTGATTTTAATTTATTCAATTTCACTTTCTTATTTTTTTTTTATAAAGTTTATTATTTATTTATGAATATATTTTTAAACTTACGAATTTCATTTTGTGATATGTAAGTCGAGCCTTTTCGTTAAGAAAACTGCTTGTGTCTCTGTACACATTTGCGAAGCCTTATATTCAACTTTAAATTATCGCGATTGGTGGGGGTAAAGGATTAAAAGCTGGAGTAATTAATATGAGATAATCGTCATTAAATTAAATAACCGGTATAAAAATAATGAAATCATTCGCACGGTTGTATTTTTTCTTTAGTCTTTTTTAATTGGAACCTTTCGCTGTGTTGCCCAAGGATCATACGCAAAAGCTGATGCAATATTAATGATTACAATGTGATGTACTCGAACTTCGCTTGGTTTTGTTTACACGATTTTATATTTATCATATTTCTTATGTGCGGTAGTTGTTCCTCCTTCTTGAAGTTTTTGCAAAGAATAACTCTTCTGCTCATTCGATCATTATGATCATTGAAGGAGACCCACCGACCACCCGGATAGCGCAGAAGTCTGGGGACTTCCATTTATCCGAATTCTACACTACACAAATTTTGTCCATACCGTTCGATCATTAAGGAGTATCCTGTAAAAAATCACGAAGAAGGCATGTTTAAGAAGACAAGACTAACGTCTGAAAATCAGCAGTGCTGACGTATTCAGCCACCAATCCTTGATGTCTTTATTTGGAAGCATACTGAATCAAAGACATAGACAGATTTTTTATTGAGATGGAGAAACCAAGCAATGCGGTAGGCCACGATCCCGCCAGTCAACATTTAAAAAAAAAATGCATTAAAATTAGTGTTAGTTAGCGGGTATAAGTTGGAAGACATCGCATTTTAGCGATAAACTCGCCCTCTGTACATTTAATTTATAATTGTTATTTTTATGCCACTATTTCACTATGTAATTGTAACCATATTGTAACCAATGTACAGTGAAGAATAAAATAAATAAATAAAATCTTATTTTTTTGTTGGCACAGAGAGGTGTGCTTGCATGTTTATTGCGTGTGGCAGATCTGCTGGCTACCCCACTTGTGGGCCCTGATGGTATAGTAGTAGTAGTGGTAAATGCATAATAAATTAAGAAAATTTCACTCTAAAAAATTGCAGTTTTAATATAAATTTTAAAATTTAGTATTAAAATTTGTTTCCAATAGACTTCGTCTGTTTTGCATTATTTTATTGACTGTTTCTTATTGTTTGACTATTCAAAAATTATACATTAATGTATTCTTGACTAGTGATTTTGTGATTGTTGCGTTTCTATTATTTCGTTCTATTGAACTGTTTCATTAACGTGTAAAAAGCTCACACCGTTTGTTGTAAAAAAAAAAAATACAGACTATTGGGTATGCGTTACGAGTACTATAATTATTAAATCCACAGAATTCCATACGAAACCTAGAACCCTAACTCGTTTACAAAATTGAGGCAAAAATCTATGAACTTTCGGCAGAACGGTTGGCGAAGGCGTGTGGTATATCCTACATTTCATGGACTCTTTTTGCATTTTTATAAAAATATATCATTTTTACATTTGTATAAACGTAATGCACATTTTTTAAGATCTCGCCAACGTTTTTAGCGATTCACCATACTTCTTTTTGCCAACCGTTCTGTCAAAAGTGCCGAAAAATGGTGCCTCACTTTATTGCAATGAAAATACATACGAGTGCTCTAAATAGATAATATTATAAATAAATATCTATGAATAAATCGTACAATTTGAAGTAGTTCTAGTCTCTCCACAGAGTTCACATCACCAAACAAAACACATTGTTTGCTATTATAAATACTATACTGTATATATTTTTAATGATTTAAATATTACCAATACGTACACACTTTCAATAAAGGCGTTTCCCCGCCCTGTGTTATACGTACATGGCTATGTCTGTCTTACTACTTCTACTAGCCTTCAAACAGAATAGTATAATATATTATCTGTATAGCAATCAAGAAGTCAGGGCAACTTTAGTCAGTCAATATATTTCATTGGTGAACGCAAATTGGGGCAATTAATCATATTGATAATGATATCAGATGAGTTTATGTAGCTAGGAAGTATTGTTTTATAGACACAAAGAGGATGATCTGTGCATATTATTTACATAAAGTTAGTTCGATAACTATTTATTTATATCATTTAATATGGTACACAACAGATTAAAGACATGTAAAATACAATATTGTAAGCAATTAATATAACATTCCAACAGTCTAACATCCAAACAGTGCACACTTCAGCAATAACATACAAAATAAAAACAGAAAAACTCACAATCTCGCACACATAATACAACCCATTCATACAAATACATTCACACTTCCAAAATGTATGTAAAAACTTAACAAAAAAATATCTATCTATAACCTCACACCGTGTCCCAGGTGGAGTAGACAGAGGGAATGGAACACCATATTGATCAATCCTTACATACTTCATTCACTTCCTCTACATTTCATCCAGTTTCTCATACATGTATTACGATTTTACTTACTCAACATGTGATCGTCTTTGAGAATTTGATCCTAGTGGTCAAGCCACATAGTTCTTGAACATCCGCTTGGATGTTCTCAAAGCACCTGTTTCAGATATATACACTCTCTCGTCATTCTTTCATCATGCATTCGCTCTGTATGTCCAAACCATTGCAAGCTTTTTACATGCATTCTACGCACAACGCGTATTTTGAAAGTATACAACGCACAGGTTTGGACTGCTCGCGTATAGTTTCAAGTAGTATTAAGCATAAATATTTTTAGAAACTATACATGGTTATTACGCTCTTATCGTGTATATTTTCCAATAACGTTACACTAAAATCTGTGTGGAAAACATACTGCACAAGTTTCCATTGCGGAATAATCGTGTACATTTTCCAAGTGCTACACAAGGCAACGTTCTTAGAATGTATACGCGACTAGTTTCCAAGTAGCCATTTTGATTTATTGCTTTCTCTTTTTTTCATATATAATTGTTTTTATTATTTTTTACGTGTTGTTTTTATTATTATTTTTTTATTGATTTTATTACCTGTATTTTTGTTTTTTTGGATTTACTTGTTGTTGTTATAATGTCTGAAATTTGTCAACATGTAAAAGCTAAAATTGTAAATGTACTTAAATAAATAAATATTTTTATTACTATTTGACTGGCGTCTTTTAAAGTAGCACTTAAGTACTTAAACATTTGTGTTTCTTTTCTATGATAAAAATATGTTTGTTCTTTGTTTTGTTTTATAATAAAAATATTCATAAAATATTATAAAAAAAATATTATAAAAACATTATATATATACACGATAAGAGCGTAATAACCATGTATAATTTTTAAAAATATTTATGCTTATTAATATGTATTTGAAACTATACGCGAGAAGTCCCAACCTGTGCGTAATGGCGTTGTATACTTTCAAAATACGCTTCACTGAATCAGCGTCAGAAAGTATACGCGACAATTACGCAGAAATCGTGTATATTTTCTGAGACTATTTTTCATTACACAATTTGAAAACATACATTGCAAGAACACTATGAATGCGTACTGGCATTGTATACTTTCAAAATACGCATCCACAACACTCTTCCCACATCCGCTCATTTTCCTTATATCCTCATTCTTCATTCCATTTATTACGTTTATTGTTTTTTTTTTTTCATTCTCAAGCCACACAAACAATTCATCAGATGAAATTAAGCGTATTTATAATAATTATTGTCCAAAGATAGGTTTAAAAGCTGAAACACCAAATAAACAATATCTTGATGTATTGCAATTAGGTCTTCCAATACTTCTCTTGTCCTTTTATGAATCCAATCCAGAATTGTAGGGATTCATCTTCCATCCTCTCATCTTATGACCGTATGACCAACCCACACTTCTACAGTGATAACAGCTTTTAAAATTTTGAAGTATGAAGAGGCCTATATCCAACAGTGAAGAGAAGAGGTTCTTAGAGGTCTACACACAACATTGGAGAGAAATAAACTAGCAGAATTAAGTATTGGTTGCTTAAATAAGCTTTTTGAAGTTAAAATTCACTATTATGGTGTACCTACATAGAAAAATATTATGTTAAAGCAGTGAATTCAAATGCTTTTTTCTAGTTCATTGGTTAAAAGACACTGATCAGATCTGTCAAATATTGGTTTGTCAGTTTTGATTTCAAATACCTAGCAAGAAATGTGAAAGTCGTAGAAATAAAATTCATCATGTATGTAAAATATTCCCTGATCACTAACGCCACGGTGATAGTAATTCTAACTACTTTGACATTTAGTTAAAAACATTTTTAACATGGACATCATTCAACATTATAAAACAACGTCTCTAACCTTCAAAAACAGGTACCACCACATATTAAGAATACTTGAACAAGCAGGAATGATCAAAAAGCAACAACTAACTACAACAAATATTATTATTAAAATAAAATAAATAAATAAAAATAAAATGAAACTAGATCAGTCACAGAATAAAAAGTTATGCATTATTTGAATCACGTCCAATGTAGGTGAGTATAATGAGTTTAAGCCTTTTTAAAATAATAATTGTTACAATTACCAATATACATTTTCTTTATGATAGTAATTTTATGTAGGCGCATATTTTAATTGTTTTGTAAACTATGGCTCAAAAAAAATGCCTGCCTAAATATAATATTAAAAAAAGTTATTAAGTAAAAAAAAAGTTAAAAAAAAAATATTTATGGTTCGCCTTAATTTAGCCTGATGAGAGCGGAAGCTCTTGAAAGCCGATTAATAAAGTAACCATGGAAATGCTAAATTTTATTATTTATTATTAGCAACTTCAAAGGGTTGCCAAATTTGGTTCCAAAACAGGGGCTCTTATAGGCAGCATACTAGCTTGCAGCGGGCAAGTTAGGAATGTACTCCTGGCTCAGGGGGTTATTTACATGGGCTGGAGTGCTTGTAAAGTTCGGGACTTTGTAGGCGCCACAAGGTGCTTTAGGTGCCAGCTGTATGGGCACACTCAAAGAGAGTGCAAGCGCAAGACCCCTGTGTGCGCACGTTGTGCCAGAGAAGGTCATGAGGAAAGGGACTGCAAAGTCTCTGTTGAGCAAAGAGTGTGCGCCACGTGCACAATCTTCAGAAAGAACGCAGCCCACCCCACGGGTGATCGGGATTGTCCCGCTCATAGGGTTGCAATGGATAGGCTGGCACAGGCAACGAACTATGATGGCTAATGCGGCATCCGTCCTGCTAGGCCAGATTAATTTGGGACGCTCACGAGCATCGGCTATTGACCTGATTAGATGCATGTCGAAGCTATCTATTCCGATAGTTTCCATTCAGGAACATCTGTTTTCGAAGGTAATTCTCGATGGTGCAGACGTGCCCCTTGCCGTTGTAGACAGGGGGCCTAAGCCCATGGCGGGTTTCCTTTTTGACTCAAGTAGAGTCCAACCAATGCTTCTGGAGGGACTTTCGGATGAATACCGATGTTGTGTATGTCTTCGGATTGATGGTCGAGAGATCTTCTTGGTTTCTGTTTACTTCAAATACTCTGACCCTGTGGGGACACACCTTCGGGGTTTGAGTGAGACCCTGGATGCTCTAAGAGGCAGACCGGTCATAGTTGCGGGTGATTTCAATGCGCGCTCTCCTCTCTGGCATGACAGACCTGGATCAGAACGCACTGGGAGTGGGGGACCTGTGGAGGATTTTATTTTCTCTACAGGACTCAATATTCTGAATGTTGCTGGTCCAGCCACGTTTGCTGGGCCAATGGGGGAGAGTTGGATTGACTTGACACTGTGCACTGATGATCTGCTCTTGACACTCTCAAATTGGAGGGTTCACGTCGGTAAAGTTTCCTGTGACCATCGATTGATCACTTGGTCAATTGGTGGTTCGTTGGAGATTGAACCGTATGGTCTCTGGAGCTTCAGGGGCTCAAGGACTAACTGGGAACATTTTGGTATGGAATTGAAAGAAAGGATGAGAAATTTTGCAATTTGGCTGACAGAGGGGGCTGACAAAGCTGGGGAAAAATTTAACAGTGCGGTCGTTAATACGGCAGTTACTGTGATGGGAAGGTGTAGGCCTGGGGGACGGCGTACTACCAATTGGTGGACGCCTGAACTCACGGACCTAAGACGCCAGTTCAAATCCGCCGAACGGGCATTTTGCCCGGTGAGAAGTGGCAGCGTTTTGCGCGACTCTCCCGAAGGTAAGCGTCTCCTTGAGAGGCTTCAACGTGCGAGAGGCTCCTACCAATTGGCTATAAGGCATGCTAAGACCTCAGCCTGGAAGGAGTGGATCACTGAAACGGGAAATGCCGATCCTTGGTCAGTTACAAAGACCATTGTGAAGTCCAAGAGATCCGCTGATCACTACCTTACCAGCATTGTTGCTGGCGGTAGTGAGACAGTGTGTATTGACGGCACACTCAGGACGTTGCTGGATGGGCTTGTGCCTCTTGATTCGATATCGAGGGATACCCCATTTCATGCTGCGTTGCGTTTCCTGTCGCGCTGTCCACCAGATGAGTCTATAATCGAACCTGACGATGTGACACATTCTGAGCTGGGAGAAATCGTCAAAAATTTAGGACCTAGGAAGGCACCTGGTTTTGACAGAATCAATGGTGCAATTGTGAAAAAGGTCTGGACGTACTGCCCTGCAGAAATGCTGGCTCTATACCAGGCCTGTCTGAATGAAGGAATATTTCCGGAAGTTTGGAAGAAAGGTATGCTGAGGGTTATACCCAAAGGCAATGATAAGCCACTGTCGGATATCAAGGCGTATAGACCCATTACCTTGCTGCCTTCCTTTGGCAAGATCCTTGAGATCTTGGTGAGGAACCGGCTTGCGGGGACTCTCATGCCTGGAGATCCCAAACAGTTTGGCTTTAGCAGGGGTCTATCCACTGAGCATGCTATTGAGGCCTGCTTGAAATGGAGAAATGAGTGTGAGGATAAGAATGTTCTGGGTGTCTTCCTTGACATAGCTGGGGCTTTTGACAATGCGTGGTGGCCTCTTATCCTGGCCAAGCTAAAGATACGAGGTTGTCCTCGCTGGTTGTTTAATGTTGTTAGCAGCTACTTTAGCAACAGGTCAGTAATGATCACACACGCTGGAATTGTAGTGGAAAGGATTGTGGACATGGGCTGCCCACAAGGATCGGTTTTAGGACCGTTTCTTTGGAATGTTCTGTTTGACGATCTGTTGAAAATGGATCTTCCGCCTGGCTGCACGATTTTTGCCTATGCCGATGATGCGCTTCTCTTGCTATCTGGTAGTACGAGGAGCGCCATTGAGAATAAATTTAAAATCGCGATCGAACGTATCCTGACGTGGGGCAATGTGAATAGGCTGGTCTTCTCGCCGAGCAAGACCTCTGCTATGTGGTTGAAGGGTTCGCTTGGGGACAGGAATCCAGTTCTTCGGATGAGTGGATCACCCGTGAGGGTGGTCAACGAAGTCCGTTATCTGGGTGTAGTCCTGGACAGAGGCCTTTCCTTTCTCCCGCATGTCAGAGCGACTGCCGGAAAAGCGGGTGTGTTATTTTTCACTCTTCGCAGACTGAGTCGTGGAACATGGGGTCTAAGATGGCGAACTGTGAAGACTATATATCGGGCGACTTATGTGGCTCAGGTCACGTATGCCGCTCGTGTGTGGTCGCACAGGCTGTTAGTTGGATCTGTGTCGATGGCGGTCTTGAGGGGACAAAGACTCCCGCTGCTCGCTGTCACGGGTGCGTATCGAACTGCAGCTAGTGATGGCCTTCCAGTCATTGCTGGAGTGCTACCAGCCGATTTAGAAATTTTGGACTCTGTGGCCAGGCGCAAGATCAAGGCGGATGGAGTTGTGGTACATTTCGGCATGTCTGTGCATGCGGAACCCGGAATCAGAGGTTACAATAGGGCTGTCGGCACGATACGAAAGAAAACGATGGAAGTGTGGCAGGAAAGATGGGATGGAGGAAGAACTGCTAGATTAGTCTACAGTTTCCTCCCGAATGTTTGTGAACGAGTGAAGAAGCGCTTCCTATCATTTGATCATTTCACTGTACAGTTGATAACTGGCCATGGGGATCTGAGAGGCAAGCTCTTTGATCTTGGACTCGTGGATGATCCATGGTGTGTCTGTGGGATGGGGGCGCAATATGCGGAGCATATCCTTTGGGAGTGCCCGGTGATGATGGATGCGAGAGATCTAATGCTAGAGGAAATGAGCGATGGCACCCCCAGGCCCGTTTGGTTTGGGGAAGTGCTACTTTGTCCTCAGAATTTCAGGGCTTTCCAGAGGTTTGTAGATTCCTGGGTGTCTAGGTGGGATCTTCTGCGTGGGCCGGGTTTACCCCCGGCTGACGCAGGGGAGTCTGAGAATTGAGCTTGCTTGGCGTGGCGAATGTTGCGTGGCGAACTCTTGTTTTTCGTTTGTTTTGTGCGTCCTGTCTCCCTTGGTGGAGAGTAGCTTTGGTTGGAATATCCCCATTGGGAGGGAAATAGTTTTCCACACTACCCCGTTTCGGTGACCCCTGGGCTCACTGTCTTTATAACCGAAATGTTTCTGGACACTTTATCTCTGTTATCTGTACCAACTGTATACATATATGCATGTGTGTGTATGTGTGTATGTATGTATGAATGTGTGTATGTATGTGTGTGTATGTGTATGTATGTATGTGTGTGTATGTGTGTATATGTGTGTATGTATGTATGTATATGTATGTATGTGTGTATACATGTGTATATTATTGTATTGTACTTAATTTTTGGGTATAATAATGGTTTAATTTATTATGGTTAATTATGGTCACACATGTATTGTGTGAAATCACTTTATTTTAATTTTTCCCAATATGGGCTATTTTTGTTTCTTTTTGTTTATTGTTCCAACGAGGCGACTTACGTTGATCTGTTCTTCGGGTCGCCCCTGAGGAAATGAAAGTTATGTGTGCAAATTCGGATAAATAGGAGTCTCCGACTCCTGAGATATCCGAGTGTGTAGAGGTTCTTTCAATGAATTAGCAACTTCAACTGTTATACAAAGTTTGTCGGAGACGCAAGACTTGCAGAACAATGATTGTACTCAAGGCCCTCTTTCTAACAATTGTATGTATCAAAATATCAATAAATATGTGTTTTATTTTTAGTTTTTTTGTTCCGTAGAACATCCCGTAAAGAATTGTTCACCCATTCTTTTCCATAAATTTTCGAGTGTCCTGTAAAATACTTCGAACAAATTTTTTATTTTAAATTCAGCAGGTTTGGCACTCATTCTGAATGTCTTAACTTTTTATTGACACAGAGTGGACAGCTTGTATGTTTATCTACATCTACGTACAATGTAGATATATATACATTTTCGTGTATGTATTAGCATTTTTAATTTTTCCTGTTTCTTTTTATTTAATAAAGTTCCTCAATTTAATGTTTATTAGTTGGTAAGAAAAGGATCAGCAGGGTTACTCTTGACAAAACTAAACACGATCTTAATCTAGTCTTGATCTTGAACATACGATCATCTTCATTAAAAAGAAGATAAAACCAGACACCAGAAAGTTTATTTTTAATTCAATAATATTACCTCATGTAAATTACTGTTCAAGTATTTTATTTTTAAATAACAAAACCGATTTAAAGGAGATTCAAATTATAATTAACAAAACAATGCGGGCTATTTTAGGGGTTAATAAATTCACAAAACTAGGGTACATTTTAAAAACACTAAACTTCGTGACTAACAAAGGATTTATCTAAACACTTTCATTTTTATTCATAAAATTGTTAAATGCATGATGCCCCATTACTTGGGTCAGAATCTGACTTACAATGGAGAAAAACATCACTATCCAACGAGGGCTAGGAACGAACTTCGGATTCTCAGGGTAAGACTCACAAAATCTGAAAATAGTTTGTTCTGTAAAGGAATTAAACTTTACAGAGAAATCCCTGTGGAAATCAAGGAAGTTCGAACACTAGCAGCCTTTAAATTTAGATGCGCGAAATATGTAATGGAAAGGTTCTGACCCACGTAGTGGGGTGGAATGACTAGTATATAAGTTTAAGTTTGTAATTAATTTTATATTGTATTTTAAATTGTAAAAAAAAAATATTTTTATAATTTTATAAATAAATAACTATAACGACGCACTAAGGGACTATGGTCAAAAACACCGCGCTACCGCTAACGCGCGATCGGTATGCGTGTATTTTTGGCCAATAGTCCCTTCGTGCGTCGTATGATCAAGATCAAGACTAGATTAAGATCGTGTTTAGATTGTGTCAAGAGTAGCCCTGCTGAATTGGTTTGTTCATTGTAATAATTAATTGTTTATATTTATTTTTACAACTCAATGATCCATACAGAATAAATAAAAAAAAAATACAGCTAATCCGCTGGCTACCCCGCTTGTAGGATATGCCATGATGGTATAGTAGTAGTTTTATTTTTATTTATTTAACAAGAGCTTCCCCCATGTACCATCGATTGACAATATTAACTAAAAAAAAACCAGTATCATTTTGTGAGCCACGGTGCATTCAACATCACTCAATATTGAAGTTAGTCTACATATTGAATGAATACCCAGATTTGTAGTAGGCACCCATGTAGTAGAGATATTATTACATATTATTATGTACTAAAGAAGTTGTATTCAGTATGTATTGTCTTAGTACCGGCACTGTACCAAACACGTTGTTCCTACTTGCATATTGCTCGCTAGTAATAATAAGGACATATCTAAAAAAAAATCAGTTTGGGATAATACGTTTAAGGTTTTCAAAAAAACATTTAGTATATTTTGCATTAATTTATTTGGTCTCTAACGTTTTATAAATAAGTATTGATAATATATCAGCTCTTTTATATTGAAAATATTTCCGTGTAATTTAAAAAGGTTAAATATTAAAGGTTAGTAAAGGTGACGTTTTGTTAAAAAAAAATAATAAAAACCTATGTGTAATTTTCCAGAACTGTCGTTGTATAGATATTCAATTTTGCTATTGTTAAAAATGATTTGTTTGAAATTTGACATTTCTCAAAATAATACGATCTAAATGCAAAATATGAGTAAATTGAGTATCATATCTTTTGCGCAATAATGTTCTAAGCCTAAATAATACAGTACGCATGCGAAGAAGACACTTTTCTCTTCGTTGACTCAAAAACCCAGCTTAACATAATACACTGCTGTCGCAAGTGAACTTAGATATAAGAATGACACATATGCTATCTCTCTCACACCATGATAACGAGGATTGAAGACATTGAAGGTTTCCACCCACTTTCTTCTGGATGTTTTAAGAGCTGAATTCCTTAAGGTATCATCCAAACTCA
This sequence comes from Athripsodes cinereus, assembly GCA_947579605.1. Taxonomy (NCBI): domain Eukaryota; kingdom Metazoa; phylum Arthropoda; class Insecta; order Trichoptera; family Leptoceridae; genus Athripsodes; species Athripsodes cinereus. The sequence goes on from OX388327.1 coordinate 2,422,381, forward strand.
ACGAAACATTTTTTTTTAACTGGGAGGACTCAGGGTCTGCTTGAAGGGCTCCCCCCAACAAAAGCCCCATTTAAGTAACAACCCTTAATGTCCCTTTGAGAAGATACTCACAACAAGCAACTACTACTGGATTGAAGACAACGAAGATGTTGGAAAACACGTTTTTTTAGTTATTTGAACTCGCATTTTTCATTTTATGACATTATTCTTACAAGCGAGCGCTATGCCTTCTATTGGGTGCCTACTCTACTCTACTAGTTCACGAATACAATACAATATAATATATTTATATACAGTAAGTACTATACATATTATTATTATTACAGTTCTCTTGTAACTAACCTGAAGGTCTCTGTCATGTGTGTGTGTGAATTCCGTGTTAACGACTGGGATGCGACAAAGACATGATTCGTACATCAAATACGGGATAAAAATACATTTAATTTATATAACTAACTACTTGAAATAAGGGACTCTTGTTCAACAGCACCCCGTGGAGCACCCGGTAATGAATTGGTTTCCCACTCCTCTTCATAAGTTTTCGAGTGTCAAATGAAGTTTTCATTTTATTGGATTTTTACACCTGCATGAGTGAAGATATTAAGAATATTACTCAACAAACATCTCACCTCCGCAACCAATAAATTGTGCAAACTCCTTTAATTAGAAAATAGGAGCGGTGTTTTGATACTTACAAATCGGATTAGGCTGGTTAAAATGCCTTTTTACCCATGTTACGTTCAACAATCCTACCAATTCCTGTTTTAAACAATTAATATGTTCAACATCTTGACTTGACCATTAGAAGATCTCTGCGCTCTTCGGAACTGATTGTGAATAGACTTACTGAGCCCATTAGATCCGATAAGTCTAACTTCTATGAGAGGGCTTTTGGTGTTGTTGCACCTGTTACGTGGAATCGCCTACCAGTGCCGTTGAGAGACAATCAGACTGTCACCAGCTTAAGAAACAAATTGAAAACTACACTCTTCACCGGCGCCCTTGAGACGGTCTAGGGACTGTTAAACGGCGTCAAAACAAAATCATCCAGAATCATCATCATCATCTGTTGAGCACACATTTCACTTATTGATCCTAAAGTCCATTCAGAGATTTTTAACCGTTTTTAACCGCAAATCTTATTTCAATCTCCTTTATTCATATTGAAAACGATCGAATCACTACATATGTTACTCAATTTTTTTTTATTTTTTTTTAGATACAACAGCATTTACAATAGGAATAAGTAATTTACAAGTTCAATATTTGATTTACATCGCCAATTATAGTATCTTAAATATATTCATTATTATATAGTACAAAAAAAACAATATAAGTAAGTACACAATAGGTGGGGAAGAGAAGGAAGAAAGAAAGAAAAGAAAAATAACAAATAAGTTAATAGGAGGTGAGAGAGAGAGAAGGAAGAAAGAATAAAGAATAATTATAAGGCATATTCAGTACAATAACAACACCACAATACTATTTATATGTACCTACACTGTACTATATCATCGCATACCTAATTTTCGGAATAAGGCCATAGCGAATACGGAATTCTAGTTTTGAATACCTTTTCAATGGTGCAAGTGGGCCAAAATCGCGATAGCGTGTCTATTTATAAAATAAAGTCACAGATCAAACAGCGATTCGATAATTTTCTGTCCCGTATTCATTTGTTCCCGCATAGACCACACCCAAAAGTTTTGACAGCCTTGTTAATAGAATACTATTTTTGAATATTTATAAATAAAGTGTGTAGGTCTACGTCATGACTATGTTATAGAAATAAAATAATATTAAATATATATTAATTAATTATTATATTTTAAAACTATAGTAAATAGTATGTACGATATCTACTATTAATATTATCTTTTATATTTCCTTGTAGATAAATCCTGATGTATCTGAGTATTGTGTGCTTAGAGCATTATACTATAATAATTGTTCATAAGTATTTTTTTTAAGTTTAGTTAAATGATCATATTATTTAAACATACAAAATTTTCGTTAAAAATATCGGTGTCATGTGACACTGTGTAGTCTCAAAACAAAGATTTTATTTATTAATTTACATGAACATACGGCTTGAGCCTTTTACATGTTAAACAAACATTATAACAGACAACAAATACAAGCAGACACGATAACCAAAAGTAACCAGTCAAATAAAGAGTAATTAAGTTAAATTTAGAGTAATTAATCAATATCAAACTGTCAAAAAATAAAATAATGCAAAACAGAAGAAGTCAATGGGAAACAATAGGTTTACGGTAAATAAATTACATTATTGATGTCAATACAAACAAACATGAATATGTCAATAAACAAAACAACAATAATTTCGAACAACAACAAAAAAACAAAGATAAAAATGTGACTTTTATCTGTGAGTCCATATGTAATTAATCAATATAAAACAAAGATCTAACCATTATAACCACACTATATTAACATATTATTATTTTATTATGCAATTAATGATCTATTTTAAATGATTTTTATTAGGTGGATATTAATAGGTATATTGATAAATATATAAAGATATTAGTTATTGGAGTACCTAATAAAAAAAATGCATGAATAAAATATCCAATGACATTTAACCGAAACCGGTTGCAACGACCTTAATGACGATCGTTGTTATGTTGTTAGTGGCGATTCGGAAATAATAATGTGTAAGTTTGACCGGATAACGGATATCCTGATTTAGACAAACCGCACTTGGCGATCGACTACAAACGAACATTTCGCAACAATAGCGCATAATCACACGGTACATTGTAAGTCGATTGTCGAAAAGTTCGTCAGTAGTCGATCACCAAATGTGGTTTGTCTATGTATCCTGATAGATTTTAAGCCGGGTACGTTTTACTGGTACTAAAAAAGCTGTGTCAGATTTTCATTACATGTTCTTTGGAATGATGAACCCAAGCGTCCTGTAAAGCAGTGCTCTGCAACCTTTTCTCATTTACGGCACACCAAAATTCTTCCTAAATTTCCGCGGCACACCAAAATTCATTAATTTTTCCTAGTTTCTGACTAATTCGGTGCGGCCATAGTATGCACAAAGCATACTACGCAGTTTTCAACTGTTGGCATCAGGTTGGTAGCCTAATATCCCCTTCAAGTAACTAACGATACTGCATAGAGAAGAAGGCATTTTCCCATTTCTTCCCTTCCCTTTTTGCACCAACATTTTTGGTGTGTGGCCACTAAACCTAGAGTGCTCCCTCGGGGCAGCATTTCTCGCTTTAATGCGACCTTAAATCCTGTTTGTGCATGTGTGTGTCGTTATGGAGAAACATATCTCCAGGTACCGCACGAGGTATGTGGCGGGCCAGAGCCATACTAGATTGGTGGCGGGCGCTGCCCTTTAAAAATAAATGTTGGCATCAGGCGCTGAGGGAGACCATTGAAATATATTTAAAAAAAAAAAGATATATCTGGGTCCTGTTATAAACCCAAATACAACCTTATGCACCTTTCACAGTAAGCTTAAAGCTTGTGTCGTGAAAGGGGAGTTTGCCGGCACCTGGGATCGAACCACTGCCCCCTTCTTCACAAGGCCGAGACTCTACCTCCAGGCTACCGACGAACTCATTATGGATAGTATACAGAAACAATGTACATTGTATATTCAAACAATTAAAAAAATTAAGAATCTTAGAAATTAGAATTTATTATTATTATTTAGTTATAATAATTATTCTATACAATATTATGAAAAATAATTTGTTATTATGTATTAAATTAATGAAAAATTATAAAATTTAAATACATTGTATTTGACAGCGGCATACCTGCATTCAGCTCACGGCACACCGGTTGCGGAGCACGTATGCCACGGCACACCGGTTGTGGAGCTCTGCTGTAAAGGACCTACGGGATATGTTATCAAATACATGAATAAATACCAAATTGTAAATGTTGACCAAATAAGTGATATACCGGATTGTGGCAAAACCGGACGTTCTTTTCATCTCTAGTAATAATTTCAAGGTTCTGTCATTGTCCAGTAGCTGGAATTTATCTTAATGTTAACTGTTAAAGGAATATATAACAAGAACTGCGTAGGAACAGGTTGGACATTGAGTATGAAGGACAAAGTCAAAAAGAAATACCTACTATCAATTGTTGTAAATCAACAAATCAGTCTTTTAAAAAAAATGCGGCAAAAATAAGACTCCCTTTTTTCTATAAGTATTCGAGTGTTCTTGTACAGCTTTTTTTGTTTTTTTTCATCGTAAATTCATTCCACACCTTCAAACAAATAAAATAATAAATATTTATTTTATTTTATTTGATAATTTAAAATGAAGTGTTACAAAGTTAATGCCGATACAATTAATGAAAATATAATATATTTAAATATATTTTCAAACCTAAGAAGTCATTAAAACTACAATAAAAAAAACATTATTTTATTTATAACAAAAGTCATTTTATGAGTTTTAACAACTTTACTTGGGACTTGACATGTGAAGTTTGCGTCAAACTCAGTAAAACGGTGTAAAATAAAAATAAAAAAACAATAGGCATTACTAATTCAAAAGTAAAAAGTATGGGGTTCATAAAAAAAATATCAGTAGAATAATTCTATGGAATTATCTCTGTAACATTTGACTTGACTTCGGGACTTTCTTCTATTGGCTTATCGACCAAACCACTTATAAGTTTGTCAACATCTTCATTCTTGGAAGAAGTAATGAAATCCTTTGCCACTTTTCCCAATACCTCCGCGTCATGTTTGCTCATCAACTCGTTCACAAATTTGACAATCTGCTGGTCAACTATCTTCAAAATATCACCGACAAATCTCTCGGCAATTTTGGCATCTTCAGTATTGTTTACAAATTTGATGATGGCTCTTGAATCATTGACTAAAACCTTGATCCCTTCCCCTAAATCAGTGAGACTCTCCAAAGTTCTGAACAAAGGAACAGAATCGTTCTTTTTAATGTCAATATTTTCTTTTCCCTCTGCAAATCGTTGATCAATCAAAAAAGTTTCTTCTTCACCATTCGATTCTTTATTTTTCAAAACGTCTGTGTCGTTTTTTGGGTTCTCAACTACATTTTGCTCTACTTTGACTGATGATGTATCATTTTTGTATTTCTCTTCTAATCTTGCTAGAAATTTCTCGAGCTCAATTTCATTGATAGCTTTGCTTGCTTCAGAAGTATAATCATATGAACTATTAGTATGAATATCTTGCTGCGATATAACGTTAGAAGAGTTAATTCTTACTTCAGAAGTTTCATTGGAAACTACAGTCTCATCATTTCCAATAAGAACATTTTCAGTACTCGTACTTGCTGCGATACTTAAATCAGTTTCATTTACATTTTGTTGTGGTAAAATTTCTATTTTGCTACCATTTTCTACATTTTCTTTTACTACTGAAATATTTTGAATATATTGCAATGGTTTATCATCTGAACTTATCAGTTTACCTTCTTCCTCTGTATGGTTAACAGATGCTGTTAGTCTTTCTTCAAGTGTGGCAACGAATTTCTCCACTTCTTTGTCAGCCGCACTTACGTGTTCATTTTCATTCCTTTTTATTTCAACGTGTTCGAATGTGTGGAATGGTCTTTCTTCTACTTTAATATCTTGTTTGCTTGCTGTTTCAGTATCTTTCACAAAAGTTGTTGATCTTTCTTCAAGTTTGGTAACGAATTTTTCCACTTCATGATCAGCCGCACTTATATTTTCATCTTTCTTACTATTTGTTTCAATATGTTCTTCAGATTGTAATGGTTTTTCTTCTTCCTTATTATCTTGTTTGCTTGCTATTCCGATATCGTTCACAGAAGCTGAGAATCTTTTTGCAAGCGCTACAGCAAATTTTTCCACTTCATGATCACCCAAATTAACATGCTCATCTTTCTTACTAAGCGTTACAGCAAATTTTTCCACTTCCCTGTCAGCTGGACTAATATGCTGATCTTCTTTCTTTATCGAACTTTGTATAGAATGGTCGTTTACTACATTTCCTAAATTTTCAGTATTGACAACTCTAAATGAATTAATGTTTTCTTTCACAACTGGACTTTCTATTCCAGTCTTCGTTTGACTATTATACAAATTTTGTACGAAACTTTCCAAATGTTCCTCAGCAGTTATTGGCTCTTTTACTTTCTCAACATTTCTTTCAGATACAGAATCTGCTACTGAACTGGTTACAGTATTTATAAATACATTTTGAACGTTTTGTCTTACATTCTCTTGTGCTGAATGTTTGTAATATGGATTATTATTGTGGATTATGTGCGGAAGATAAATACTCAAAACAGCTGGAAGTTTAATATTTTCCTCACCTTCTAATTTCATAACTATGAGTCGTTCATTTGTCGTATGAGAATATGCTGGTTCACCATTACGGAAACTGTCAACATTTTGTGATAGAACATCTTCTGGTGCGCGAATAACAAATCCGTGAATAACACCACTTTTGTGTACTGGAGTGCTAGTTTCTTCGGTATATTCTGGTGCTTGAAGATATGCCCTAACTTTTGGAGTAGTATGAGCACTATCCAAAAATCTTCTGATATTTTCAACTGTTGCTATGTGTTCTTTTCTGGCTTCTATAACTTCAGCTGTGTCTGGTATATATGCATCTCTTTCCCAGAAAGCTTCAGAATGCAAATTTTCTTCAGTAGGAGGTGCCCCATGAATGTAGGGACTAATAATCCCAATAATCACCAGTGCCTGTAACAAAAAGATTAAAAAGATTTTTAATAACTATGTGGTGAAATAATACACATAATATAAGTGACATATATTTCTCAATGTTTTTCTTAAATGGCTTTAGTAGGTCCATACATATGTATATCACATAACAACATTTTTTCCTATTTATAAAACGATATTACAATCGATACTTGGTGAAATGTTACTTGGAGACGTGAATGACCGTAGATCAAATGACAAAATCATATAAACCAGATCCTAGAGGACGGTCACGTGTTGAGTACATTGAACAGAAGAGCATGCATGAGACATTGTACGACAATGATGAAAGCGAAATATTTATGCAAGGATAGGAGGAAACGGTGCTCCATCCTTTTTGAACACCCCAAGAAGTAAAGTATTTCAATAAAATACTCCAACGAACGATCTTCTTTTCACTTAATCAACCTTGATCCTTTTTTAACATCCTCACAACCATCCCGTACAAATTCTTTAACCAAAACAGTTTTCCTCCTAATTTATTTTCTAAAACATTAACCAAACAGACAGAACAGTAGGAAGACAAATTCTGAAAACATTCATTCACTGTGTCGGTGTTTAGGTAGTAGAATTCCATATCGAAATAATAAAACAAATGTTTTATTCTACTAATGGTTTATTATGTGAGAGAGACGTCTTTCGTCTGATGAGGACATTGTCAATCTGATTGACAATGTCCTCATCAGACGAAAGACGTCTCTCTCACATAATAAACCATTAGTAGAATAAAACATTTGTTTTATTATTTCGATCTGAAAACATCGTTTGAAGAAATCATTATATAAAATGAAAACACACCAGAACAAAGAAACTCACCCAAAACAACATTGTTCTTATTATGTAAACAGTTTGAAACTAACAAGAATTACTAATTAAAATTTACATGCTATCAAACACACGACCAGGTCATGTAACCAAACTAAATTGCTTTGATAATTATTGACTATTATTGTCCATATATCACGTATAAGTAGAATCCCTCAGGGCATTGTCATTAGCCCCGTAATAAAAGTTTGTTTTTATATTTGACTGATAAGAAAACAATAATCTACTTGTAATTTCGGATTTTTCCAACGATATTTTCATGAATTTAGTTTTTCTTGTAACCTAGAACTCACTTTATCTTGTAAATACACTCTAAATCATAAAAATATGTAGAATATTCATATAACCATTTGTTTACTTTTAAATAAATGTTGATAAAGATAATAATATTAACATGCCCTCAACTCGTTGCCGAGTTTTGTATTAAAGTGAGTCGTTTTGATCTTGCCATCGGTGCCATTTGAGATAGCTGTATAGTCTAACCCTTGATAGACATTCTGTGCCATATTCAGGAGAAAGCTGTTCCACATTTATAATGAGCATTCGACGGCCGGTGTTATGAAGTCCACTATAATAACATTCCTCCAAATTTGCGGTCCATAATCATACTCTCCCAGTTGTCCTGGACATTTTTTAACTTCATTCTTCCCTGTCTCCATTTGCCCTCATTGACCTCTGAATAAAAGTTTTTTTGAATGTCAATTTTCCAACATCCATGAAACGTAGCCTGACCAACGAAAATGACCGTGATCTATTTGTACTTCGATGCTTATGGCACCTGGTCTTTCCAATTTTTTTTTGTTGCTTAGCGACAGCTAAGGCAAATAGTGAAAGTTCGATGGTATCTCAAGATATATTCCCAGCATCCAGTATCCAAGAAGAGTTCCAAGCACTCCATTGAGAGATTCTGAATTAGAATTATTTCTCTTTTGACTTGCACAATCTTCACGACAACCATATTAAAGGTAATTTCTGGGACACTGATTGGAAAACGAATTTGGGTTTCAAAATGTTTTTTCATTTATATACATATATAAAAAATGTAACAGACAGATGAGACATTTTTATATTAAACATAATTTTATATACCATGATTATCTTTCTTATTCGTCTTCAGGCAACATTAGAAGTTTATATAAATCAATTAATCAAAATAGAAGAATTTCAATTTAAGTGTTATTACAAATAGTAGACTAGACACAGTCATCCAAGTTAGAGGCGAGATGACTAGACTAATACCAGTAATTGTAAGTACCTAAGTACCAATCAATAAAACTACAATTAAATATTTTAATTATTCAAGTCAATGTTGTCAACCGATGGTGAATGGTAGAAGCTTATGTGAAATTAATGTAAAACACTTTAATTTTATTTATGTTATGAATTTTTTGACACAATTGGATGTCTGGAACTGGATTTTACCTACCTAGTTAATACCTATTCAAATAGGTTGACTTTCGGTGAGTGTGATCAATTGGAATGATTAATCTATGTAGAGAGGTTCAAAATATGATTGACTTTAATTTTATATCTTCAGCAATGATTATATTAATTTTGGTAGACGCCCTTGCTTTTTCACACATATTATGTAAATAAATAAACGATTAAAAACTCGATCTGTGTGAATACTCTTTGTTTATTTTTTGTTATGTTCTCTAAATTAAAGTTCTTGAACTTAAATCAAGTGTAGCTACATGATATGTTTACATTAGGGTTTTCTTCAACAATATTAATATTTATGCACATTATAATCTATATTTGTATTCCTTCTCAATACTTGTGTCTTGCTATAATATGATTTCTTAGCAAATATTGATTAAGAAGTATATTTGATTTCAGATTTTAGCGTTCTATGCTAAATCGTCCTTAGCACTTCCAGCAAGGATCCCATTGATTCAGGCATTTGAAAGGACAGACCTTGACCAAAATCCTATCACAGCTGCTAAGCATGTAAACCACTTTAGGGATATTGCAAAAAGTCTTGGATTACCTGAAGATACATCATTAATCATCAAAGATTTCCTAAGTCGCTCACTGCTCCAGCTGGAACAGATTGCAGAAAATAATTATCCCGAAGTATTCAACAGAACCTTTTCTGGAAATGCTATCGTAATAAACGGGAGCACTTTGAATAGATCATCTCAGTTTTACAACTTTTTGGACAGAGCCAGGACGTCAAAAGTAATTGGAGAACCAATTTTAATTTCAGAAAATTGGGCTGAACTAAAAAACCATATCAACGACATTTACAGTCAGAATACTATTATAGAAAGCTTTGAATATGTTGTGTACAGCAAAAATATTGGACATAATAAATTAGAGGCTGAAGCTCTTTGGACAAGAGTCAAACAAAACGGAAACGAAGCACCTGTGATTTTAAAAGGATCGAAAAGTTTTAAAGTGGATTATGGACCTAATGTTACTAATTCTGCACAAAGCTCGCAAAACTTGGCTAATAAACCTTCTTCAAATATTGATTACAAAGATCCTCTTGGTCCTTTTGATTTTGGTTCACAGGGGCCAACTTACAAAGAGAGTTTTGTGGTTCGAAAAACTTTGGAAAATGGCCCTGTTATTTATGTAACACATATTTATATAAATCCTATTGAGAAAAAGTTCTGACAGCAAAGGACGACATGTTGTCAGATCAAAAGACCTTCTCCCAAAAATTGGCGTAGAATCAAAAAAATGATGAGCATTTGAATGTGAAAAACAATTTGGAAAGGATTGCGTATCGTCTGCTATAACAAGAGTGATTGCAAAAGAGGAACTCTAGTGGACAGATGTCTTAATAACAGACTGTTAAGATTTTGTCAAAAATGTGTGCATCTATTAGTTATATGTAAATAAAACACATCTTTAGTTAGTATATCCACTGTGACTTTTTATTAGACGCAAGCCGGCTTTCAAGAGCTTCCGCTCTCATCTTTATTATGCTAGCCTAATGATGAGAGCGGTGCACATGTTGGTTTCATAATATGGTTAGTACGTTGGCTATATGTAAAAATCCTGTAAATGATTAAACTTTAAATTAAAAATGAGAATTTCTGCACCTGTGTCCAATAAATTATCGTTCCCTGTACTTGGCCAATTAAGTTTGTACAAAATAGTATCATCAAAACCATTCCAATCATGGCTATCTATGTAAATAATTCACCAAGAAAAAGAATGTCAGCCATATTTCAATCCTTGTGGATATGGATTGTAGATTTATTTTCGTGTTTAAATATGACGTGGTTAGATGGAAGAAATCTGGACCACTTTGGGAATCACTGGTCTATAAAGATCTAATTGTGAAGGACATGTGCTTAAGCATAAACGTAGTGAAAAGATTGGCGATAGGTCAAAAGGGAGAGTTAATCAGGTTTGTTATAGAAAAATCCAATGGATTGTGACTTTAAATAATAATTGAATTAGTATTTAGTTAGTGATTTCTATGTAAATATTTAGTACTTAGTAAGTTCATGAATCTATTGGATTAAAGTGTTGAACAATAACAGAGGTTACTACGCAAAATATTACAAAATTATTTTATAAATCTATAATTATTGCTTTAATAACAAATAAAAACATATTTTATCAACAATTTCATAAATAAAAATATCGGTTTACATTTGTCAATTTCCAAAATTGACATCCAGGACGGGTGGCAAATGTCATCGATGAATTTAAAATGTACAATGCTTTTATTTTTCAAAAACCTGCCTTTTACAGAACACTCGAAACTTTACGGAAAAAAAATTTAGACAAAGTCTTTACCGAATGCTCCATGTAACAATAAAAATAAAAAATAAACTTATGATTATTTATTACAAAATAAACTTTTAAATTTACATTTTCATAATAAACATATTTCTTAATATTTATTGAATAAGCATACCACATCATTAGTCATTCACTTTAGTTATTTATTTATTTTATATTGATTCTTAACAAAGGTTACAACATTAATCATCTTCTTCTTCTTCTCAAAGTGCCATGTCAGGTCCCCCCGACGTCGGCTTTCACCCTGGCGTAGGCCTCTCTGTCCCGTGCCAGCCGGAACAACTCCTCCACCCTCCGGAAGATTATTGAAATTAATCATAACAAAGCATATTTTATCAATTTAATATGCAAGTTTATCGCTAGATTGCGATATCTTCCAACTAACCCGGAGAAAATCAATTGCGATTTTTTAAAATCAAGTAGCAAAAAGTTTATTAGTAATTTATTAATAAAACGAGATAAGTAAATAATTTACTTTTGTCTGACGATGAGAGCGGAAGCTCTTGAAAGCCGACTCGCAAAATTAATGAAGTCAACAGTGGAATTACTACTTGTCTTTTTTTATTAATAAATGATTAATATAAACTTCCATCGAGAACCATCGGTCGCTTAATTAAACTTTAGAAAGTTAATTGTCTAAATACTTTTAAAATACATTATATACATAATTTTTCAACCCAAAATGTAAGCAGCGTCATTCTTGGCTTTGGAATATCCGAGAGTAGACCAGGATGAGAAATGTAAAGGCGGTGTTTCGTGCTGCCCAGGACAGACAAGGTTTAATCCAGGTGATCATCAACTTTGAGAGGACCCGACACAACACATAAAGAAGAAGAAGCTACCTGAATGCTTTATAATTTAGAAAAAAAATTAAGCGTTTTCTGTTTAATTGAATTTCAGTTGAAACATAAATAGTTATACTATATGTAAATATGTATATGATGATTTATTTGTTACCGTTTAATGGAGCATCCATCTCAAGGATGCGGGAAACAATTCTGGAAGAGCGATGTCTTCAACTTACTCCTGAACGTTGTTATCGATTGATTTTTACGAAGGTCCTCGGGGAATTGGTTCCAGATGACGGGTCCTGTGACGCCAAGAGCCCTATTATAGAAGCAGGACTTGTTTGCTCTATTGATCTCGTCCAGCATATTGGTGGATGTCTTAGCTGACTGTATACTGATACATACATTTTGACCAGTGTAAACCAATCATTATATCAATAATATAGCGCTATGTATTTATTGTGTATGTGTTGGAAGTAAAGGTAGTGCGATCACGTTATATTGAAAAATCGTGAAAAATATTGGAAACGTGTATAATACTCTGTTCACGTGATTGATGAAATACATTTTTAATGATTTTATAAACGATTTAGTTTTTGAGTTACTATTCGATTAAATACATTTTTTTTATTATTCGTCTAAGACTGAATCAAAACGTTTTCTCAATGTCATCGGATCTTCTTCTAAAATATACAAAACATGATTGATTCCCTCAAATTTGAGGGATGTTTTTTTTATTATTCTTTGGGCGTTCCACCCCATGCTTTGAGGGATAGTTTCATTGCAACTTTAACGTAAATCAATTGCACTTAACAAAATAACAATGTAAAATGTAAAACAAAACAAAATGAAATAGAAAAAATTTAAATAATTTAAACACAATATGTAAATAAATTAAAGTAAAATCAAATAAAGCCAAATAAAATAAGATAAACAGTATTTCAAAATTAATACATCTTTTTCTTCCTCTTTAAGTAGATCTTTTTTTTTTTTGAGGGGAAATCCTAGTCATGGACACCCGGCCTTTCTGGCCAGGTAGTGCCGGACTCCAACCGGCTAAAACCCCTCATCTTCTACCACGTCTCGGTTCCTGCCTTTCGGCCTACCCAGAGACGTGGCGTTGTCTTATTTTCATCTTCTTTCCTGTTTCTCATCATGCTCTTTTTTCCTCATTATGTTTTCTATGTATTCTTGAATGAGCCTCCAGTATTTTACCGAAACCATCATTGTCCGAATGATGGTTCTTTAAGTAGATCTGCTAAATTTTGATTTATGGAACCGTGGTTTTCTTGGGATTTGGACCTGGGTTCACCTATACTTTCTTCCTTTTATAAGTGATATGTCCATCCACAAGTCACTCCACTTCTTACAAGCATCAGCTTCTTTGGTTCGTTTTTTCTCATCATCTGGAAGAATGAAATCTTCCAACACTTTTCCGAGGATGCAAGCAGTTTTGGCCAGTTCATCGACAGATTAATTGGGGCGGATACATATTGTGATGATCCTACCTATTTCAAACCATTCTAAGCTCCGAATTTGCAACATCCTAGCTTCAAAACTATACCTACCGTAATAAATGATTCCCAAACTAGAATTTACATCCCTATCCGACTAGCTAAGAATTGTATGAATTTTCGCATTGTTGCAAATATACGTACGAAATATCGCATTCCTAATTAAATTAATTAACGAATTTTGGCCTTTCGTGATCGTCTCGATTTACCTATTAACTATTTTCATAGATTTGGACCCAGTACGTTGTGTTTTGACGATAATTTTACCTACGTTGTGTATTTTTAGAACGCAAAATAAGTCACCTGAAATATACATTTCAATAATCAAAAAGAACAACAAAATCACAAAATCAATAAAACAATTTAAACATAAATTTTGATACATATTAACTCTGAGATCAACTTTGACGTCAGATCACTTACCTTGAGATACTGTAAAATAACATAATAAAAATAGTGCACAATAAAACATAACGAAATATAACATAACAATCATCATAACATAAAATTCAAATAATATTATTCTATATCATTACGAGAATGTTGTATGGTAACTGGTTGCCGATCTATGTCCCTACATAAGATAACCATTTCATAGTTTCTATAGCCGATGTATGTACATATGTTCTACAACATACCTACTAATTCGTTGCGTCGTAAAGGACAGTGGCGCACCCAAAAACATAACTTTATTACTTTTGAATATTAATTAAATTTCAACACGATTGCTTTGACATCATTTTCGGAGACTATAACTACTGGTTGTTAATGCATGGAAAGCATGCTGTGTCCATGCTGAAGGAGCGCCGCCTCCGCTCCCTCACGTCTCAAACTGTCCCATGCCGCATTTTGAGCCCGTGTGCACTAATCTACATCCCGAATATATAAAATAATATATAATATGTATACTCATTTGAACATGCAGCTATATATATAATAAGAATAATTATAAATATATGTTAAGAAGCTTTGTCTAGGACCCTGGCGGGAAACGGGGCAAGACCCATATTGACCCTTGTCTCAAAAGCTGAATCGAAGAGATAGGAGCAGGGCTTGCTAACGGTACACCTACATTTCGAAGCAGGATTAGGACTGGAATTGTTAGTATATAGTATATGTTTCTACAAAGTACATAATACGTCTCGTGCATAATTGTATAATAATAATGATAAATATGTGGTTACGAATAGATCAAACCCACACTATAGACACAAGGTAGCTAGTCTAGTGTCGATAGGCAGAAGGGATCCATATCCATAAGGTAATCTCGACAAGATTTAGCTATAAAAGACTACATATTTATGGTGAGGTGAATTTAGGTATCATGTAAGTCAAATAAAAATATATTAAGACCAATAAATACATAAATATTACTTATGATTAGTGTCATGCAAAATATCAAATTTGTTCCTTCCATGATATCGCAGCAATTACAGCATGTTGAACAAGTAGAAAAATCCAGTAAGTTCGTAGAATACAAATGATATTCGACGATAAAATATGTAATTAAATTAATAATCAAATAATATCCTTCTCAACATATAACTCCTCTTCAAACTGTATACTCCATCGTTATGGTAAAGTAAATTAAATAAAAGTATAATATTGGGTAGAGCGGTGCGCCACTGTTATTAGTCTAGTTCTAGATGTGTCGGACCGCGCTATATAAAATCAGCCACAGGTACATACATACATACAATAATACTGAAAATAAATGTACATATAACACATAATTCCTTCGTTTTCAAAATCCGTAAAATAATAAATCCTTGAGTACAAATATTGCCTTGTAGACAACAGACATCCTGAGAGTATCCTAACACCTAGATATAAATAATAAATTAATAATATTAAAAGAAAATCTTATCTTAGACAGCTGGCAGCATCACGGATTTTAAATGCTAATTAAAAGTAATTTAGGATGATCTTTATATATTCCCAATTGTGGAAATATCACTAAAAAATAATGTTTTAATAACTACGAAGGTGGGTAAATAAATATTAAAATATATCGAATTCAAACACTGAGATTAATATGATTGAGTCCCACCTCTCCCAGGCTCAAAACTAAACTGCCAAGAGTCATCTATCCTCCCCCTTCAGATACTGAAAAATGCCCTAGCAACACACAAAAAAAACAACTTCCATCTCTATCTGACACACACACCAAATATACCTGTATCTGTCCCCTACATAGATAGTTGTGTTCAACAACCACTTGAGATTGCACTCTCTCATTCCCAAATTAATTACCTACTACAAATATTCCATCTAGGTATATGAAAATAATATTTACAATCTTGTATATATTCATATCATCACATCCCCCCCTTGTGATCATGCTGAAGACAAAATGGATGAGGCATTATCTCACAAACAATTATTTATTTTCTAATTATTTTTCATAATTATTTAATTCCAACTTTCGAGTACGCCCCTGTCTTCCGATAGGTCGTAGGTACCTCGTCAGCTGTGCTCCTCTATTCAAGTCATCAATAATAATAATACATGCATGCACATAATACACCGATGCGTCCACTTGAGAAATACTCGTTCAATATTATTGTCCCAACATAACATAATATTTTAATATTCTGTTATATTTTATTATTTCGAGTTTCGTTATTATTTTATGTCATCACATCTATAGAACATAAAATAGTAATAACAAGTTTGTGCCAGTACTTTAATATCTAAGTTGCATTTTGTTAAAATTCCTTTTCATGTAATCATGTTCACACATCATTATAATTATGCATCGATGTTGTTGCATTCCATACATATATATACCTACATGCATCCATTAGAGCGATCCAATCCGCTGGTAACACCAATCCTGTATCTCACCTTTTGCATTGATTCACCAGATGTGCTTATATTCATGATACCTTTACCGTATCCGTAAGTCATCACCACTTCATAGCGATATTCCATGCATCGAAGGTTGTGTGACTTCCGAAGCAAGTTATACCATCTCTCCCCATGTTGTTTCTTATTGGACATTCAAATAGTTATATATGTATTATGTTGTGCTGGAGCTTTTATTATTTCGCCACGCTCAGCCATGGTACATCCTAAAAGCGATGCAGTCAGCAGTCCTGCAGCACACAATAGACATGCAAATCGTCCTCTCCGTACCTATACAAATTCAAGACATTCAAAAACGGCGGCAAACCTCATCGCTGTATCCAAGATGCTAAGTGTCTTAATTTCCTAGAATACCCGTCCTCCCACAGGACACCCGAAAACTCACGGAAGAAAGTGGGAGACCAACTCTCCACCGGCAACCCATCCTAAATAACCATTCATCTCTCAGCACCATCACGCTGCGTCTCAGATGGGGTAGACAGAGAGAACCGAACGCCAAATCCCTCCATCTAGGAATACGTCCTTCGCTTCCATCACTGCCATACAATTTCTCACACAACGCATACCGATTTCTTCCACTCAACACGCGGCCGTCCATAAGAATTCGATCCACGTGATCAAGCCACATAATTCTACAAGTAGTGCAACATCCTCCCGCTAACCAGCAAAATGTGTGATAATATGTTGACAAAGTGCCTAAATAATATCAAACGCAAACAGCTAACTCGAAATACCTATAATTACGTAAAATTAAATCACCTATAATAATACCACAAATAATTAAAAGGAAGATAACGTACTATGTTCTTGAACATCCAGGGGTAAGTGGTGGGAACCCCTCCCTCAATGTGTTTACGCACATTCACGCATATAAGATACAGAACGCAATATTTAAACGAGTTGCATTGACAATATCTACATAATACATCCCAATATGTTATTCTATAATAGGTATATAGAATTTCCCTTGTATCCAATATAACAGTCACCTAATGTATATACCTACATATTAGGTATATATATATATATATGAATCGTCCTCATTCATTTCAAAAGTCCTGAAAAAAAAACACTTATCTATTTCAAACTATATCACACACACAACTAAATATAATACACACAATTGTAACTCCATATGCACATATCATAATATTCGTTCCACTTGTAAAATAATAATAACTAAACACTTTATAGTTCACATCTTCACTCTAACACTATTGAATAATATTATTATAATATTTGACACCACAATTTTAAAATTATAACACATTAAATAGTTTATTCCATTTGTAACATCGATAGATCCGCAAGTGAATCTCAACCTGTTACATCATAGCGTTGTCCTTTCTTCTTACATTAGTCCTCTCCAGCAATTTATGTTATTGTACACCACTCTCTTTTGTGTTAACAGAGAGGATACAATGCTACACAATCCTATCTAGTCGTCTTTTGGTTTCCATAAAACTTCTATCATCGCTGTCCAAACTTTCCACCAAGTTTCTTGCAAGTAAATCATGTTGTTATCCTACCAATAAATATTCAATTGAAATAATTATCTCATTTTAGCGCACGCATAATTCCTAATACCCTTTGTCTCAGGTTTCTTTGTTCCATTCAGCAACATCACAATATCAGGCATACAGTTTACTACCACTGATTTTATACATTCCGTTAGGTACTATAATATCCCGTATACCTATCTGCTTGCATCTTTATTTTTTGTCATTCCAGTAATAATATTATTTCCACTCTCGTTCTTGGTTTTAAATATTATAACGTATTAATCAATATCTTAGCATTTATAGGTTGTACATCTTATTTCTCTATTTGGGAGACATGATGTGTTATATCAGCGAACACCAGTCTTTTTTCTTCTTAGAATATTTTCATAAATTCGTTTCTTCTTCCAGTCCCCCATTTTAAAATGATAGATACCGCCTTTCAGGGTACACAAAGAGTTCCAACGTTATCCAATGTGAAGCCCTTGGTTTTGCCCCCTCTGGCTTAAAAGATTGTAGGTTATCCCCTCCAACCTGAGCCTGTAAGAATGAATATCCACTATTTCTTCCTGCTAACCGTTTTACATATAACCGTAATCATAATCAATAATAATTCGGTTATTGCCTCCTTATCCGCTCCATGCTTATATGATGGTACGTCATCCGATAATCTTAAAATCTGGTTTAATATTATTTCCAACTCAATAATATATTCACCATTCTTACCCCGATAATAAATTTATTTCACACCCCAAATAATTAACTTGACAGAATTCTAAAAGTTTAAAAACAAACACTTAACTTACAAATACTGTAAAATGTCAAGACCATATTCCTCAAGAAATAATAATACCTATAATATCAGTCCCTAACAAACATGTACTTGATACATATAACTAACATCAAACTATATACCTACCTATTATTTATCCATCTTACCCAAATACTATAATATCTAAAAATCCTAAAAACTCTAGTCATATACCTACCCATATACATAAAATACACTTCGCATACATAATACCCATGTTTACAAGTCTACTTGGGAATATAATATTCCATTTTTCTAACACCCAATCCTCTTATGAAAGTACATATTTTTGGTACCTACCTATATACATTATTGAATAAAATAAAGAACTATTCAGGATTTCAACATATATATACCTATCCAATTTTATACCTGAATCACAAGCGCTCTTTATTAGACTATTCATAAGGACATAATTCCGAACGAACTCTTAAGGGTTCACTATTCTTATGCATAATGTTAGATATATACCTATAGATAGACAAACATAAATATAATATCATGTTGCCTAATTCGACTAACACTATAATCCATGGATAACCAACCCGCGGTTCTCGAAGTAAAAATCATCAACCAATTTTCTCACTACATCTACCAAGTATAAATTTTATTCCTCCCCGCAAAAACCAAACACATTCCTCTGTCCATAACCCAGTTCTACTCCTCAAAACCCATTTATGCTACTCCCCCCCTCCAATATTCATGATTTTAGTTATTTATCATCGCAAACCCAAAACCCACTTCTACTCCGTAAAAACCCAGTTTATGTCTGCAATGACAGACATAATATTCTGGTCCAAGGCACCATTTGTGATGATCCTACCTATTTCAAACCATTCTAAGCTCCGAATTTGCAACATCCTAGCTTCAAAACTATACCTACCGTAATAAATGATTCCCAAACTAGAATTTACATCCCTATCCGACTAGCTAAGAATTGTATGAATTTTCGCATTGTTGCAAATATACGTACGAAATATCGCATTCCTAATTAAATTAATTAACGAATTTTGGCCTTTCGTGATCGTCTCGATTTACCTATTAACTATTTTCATAGATTTGGACCCAGTACGTTGTGTTTTGACGATAATTTTACCTACGTTGTGTATTTTTAGAACGCAAAATAAGTCACCTGAAATATACATTTCAATAATCAAAAAGAACAACAAAATCACAAAATCAATAAAACAATTTAAACATAAATTTTGATACATATTAACTCTGAGATCAACTTTGACGTCAGATCACTTACCTTGAGATACTGTAAAATAACATAATAAAAATAGTGCACAATAAAACATAACGAAATATAACATAACAATCATCATAACATAAAATTCAAATAATATTATTCTATATCATTACGAGAATGTTGTATGGTAACTGGTTGCCGATCTATGTCCCTACATAAGATAACCATTTCATAGTTTCTATAGCCGATGTATGTACATATGTTCTACAACATACCTACTAATTCGTTGCGTCGTAAAGGACAGTGGCGCACCCAAAAACATAACTTTATTACTTTTGAATATTAATTAAATTTCAACACGATTGCTTTGACATCATTTTCGGAGACTATAACTACTGGTTGTTAATGCATGGAAAGCATGCTGTGTCCATGCTGAAGGAGCGCCGCCTCCGCTCCCTCACGTCTCAAACTGTCCCATGCCGCATTTTGAGCCCGTGTGCACTAATCTACATCCCGAATATATAAAATAATATATAATATGTATACTCATTTGAACATGCAGCTATATATATAATAAGAATAATTATAAATATATGTTAAGAAGCTTTGTCTAGGACCCTGGCGGGAAACGGGGCAAGACCCATATTGACCCTTGTCTCAAAAGCTGAATCGAAGAGATAGGAGCAGGGCTTGCTAACGGTACACCTACATTTCGAAGCAGGATTAGGACTGGAATTGTTAGTATATAGTATATGTTTCTACAAAGTACATAATACGTCTCGTGCATAATTGTATAATAATAATGATAAATATGTGGTTACGAATAGATCAAACCCACACTATAGACACAAGGTAGCTAGTCTAGTGTCGATAGGCAGAAGGGATCCATATCCATAAGGTAATCTCGACAAGATTTAGCTATAAAAGACTACATATTTATGGTGAGGTGAATTTAGGTATCATGTAAGTCAAATAAAAATATATTAAGACCAATAAATACATAAATATTACTTATGATTAGTGTCATGCAAAATATCAAATTTGTTCCTTCCATGATATCGCAGCAATTACAGCATGTTGAACAAGTAGAAAAATCCAGTAAGTTCGTAGAATACAAATGATATTCGACGATAAAATATGTAATTAAATTAATAATCAAATAATATCCTTCTCAACATATAACTCCTCTTCAAACTGTATACTCCATCGTTATGGTAAAGTAAATTAAATAAAAGTATAATATTGGGTAGAGCGGTGCGCCACTGTTATTAGTCTAGTTCTAGATGTGTCGGACCGCGCTATATAAAATCAGCCACAGGTACATACATACATACAATAATACTGAAAATAAATGTACATATAACACATAATTCCTTCGTTTTCAAAATCCGTAAAATAATAAATCCTTGAGTACAAATATTGCCTTGTAGACAACAGACATCCTGAGAGTATCCTAACACCTAGATATAAATAATAAATTAATAATATTAAAAGAAAATCTTATCTTAGACAGCTGGCAGCATCACGGATTTTAAATGCTAATTAAAAGTAATTTAGGATGATCTTTATATATTCCCAATTGTGGAAATATCACTAAAAAATAATGTTTTAATAACTACGAAGGTGGGTAAATAAATATTAAAATATATCGAATTCAAACACTGAGATTAATATGATTGAGTCCCACCTCTCCCAGGCTCAAAACTAAACTGCCAAGAGTCATCTATCCTCCCCCTTCAGATACTGAAAAATGCCCTAGCAACACACAAAAAAAACAACTTCCATCTCTATCTGACACACACACCAAATATACCTGTATCTGTCCCCTACATAGATAGTTGTGTTCAACAACCACTTGAGATTGCACTCTCTCATTCCCAAATTAATTACCTACTACAAATATTCCATCTAGGTATATGAAAATAATATTTACAATCTTGTATATATTCATATCATCACAATATTCAAGTAGATTGTTAGTAAAAAAACATTTCACCGTTTCGATGAATATACTAATAAGAACATAGCATGCACATACTTTTGAAAAATTGCAAAATTTTAACTGCCTACCGAATTACACAAGTAACCATAATACTACTCCACCTCCACATACAAAGCATAATTCAGTGGCAGTAATAGAATAGCAGAAGTATAAAACCGAGGGCAGCGTTACACATAATACATTCAATCATTTACATTCTTCGAGTTCAAGTGTACCCCAATAAAATAAAATAATATTTTATTTTATTTCCACATCAGTGAATTTGATAAATAATAAACATTTCAACATGCTGACAATAATTGTAAGTATAGAAAAGATTATTTTTATTCTCGTTCTCTAAGAATTGGACTCCCATTAATTTCCGTAAGTTTTCGAGTGTCCTGTAAAATGAAGGTGTTCGAAAAAAAAATAAAGACATTTTTCATCTTAAATTGAGCGATGAGGTATGCCACCCATTTTGAATGATATTATTATTTTTTGATATGGAGAGGATAGCTCACATGTTTATTATATGCAGCTGGTCTGTTGGCTACCCTACTTGTGGAATGTGTCGTGATGGTATAGTAGTTATAGTATAGAAGTAATTCTATAACAATCTATTGATAAAAAAAATCATGAGAAATTGGCGAGCTTATTGCCTGGAGGCAATATCTTCCAGTTAATAGAAATAAATTTTCTGCATGTATATCATATATTCCGTGGAATCTCTGGCAGACAATAGATCTTCCACTTTTTTCTGCAAGTTTTCGAGTGCTCTGCAAAAAGAGGGTATTCGTCAAACATCCTATTTTAAGACATATACATTAGTGATGTAACGAATGTGTGATTTTGGATATTCGCGAATGCGAATGCGAATGCGAATATTTGTTGCCGACATTCGCGAATGCGAATAGCGAATATTCATTTGCTTAAATTTCTACAATTGCTCAAACATCAAAACTTCTACCCCCCCGTCGCCGATATTTCAAAATGGTATAGGAATTTGGAATATTTCTAAACCCCTCGATTTTCTTTAAGAATATTTTCTTGCAGTACCTTTTCTACAATGTACCGGGTAAGAATCCGGTACTTTTACCGAATTACCGATTCATTATTACCAAAATAATATTCGCAAAACATTCGCAAATTTTTTTTGCTAATACGAATACCTACTTTGAAATATGCGAATACGAATATTCGTTACATCACTAATATAATATACCTACATATCTAGGTACAATGGGGAACATGCATGTGTGAGGAATATGAATACATGTTATCAATTCATATTAATAAATATACGCTGATCACGAATATCCTAATAAGAAACCATGAAATAAAACTTTTTATTTTATATATCCATATATTCTGTCAAAATTTTGAACGCCATGTTATTGAATTAGCCCATTGTGACGTCGGTAGGCGCTATTTTGTATTGGCACACATTTTACTCTGAGCACTTTCTATAGCGGATGATGATGTTACACACTGTTCTACCATGCGTATATCTTTTTGCGGCGAAGTGCGAAAATTGTTTTTCAAATGGTGATAAAAGCCTCAAAAATGCACATTTAAAAAATATAAAACGCACCATAATTTTTCAAATTTTCTGTACTAGTTTTTGAGCTTAATTTTTTTTTTGTTTAAGTTCCCCATTCAGCATACCACCAATTCTGAAATAAAGTAGCATCTATGTTTAAATATCAGAAATATGTACAATGAAAATTCACACTGAATAAAAATAAATATCTAACAATAATATTGATCAACTGACTATATTTATCAACTGACCGCAACGTTTTGTGCAAAACTATAACAATAATTGGTTAGTAACACGGCTAAATAACTTTGTGATAGTTCGTCATCTAGTTTGCAGATGGCGTTGATATATTATATAAATATTATTTTTATTAACTTATGTAAAAAAAAAACAAATGGTACTTATAACATGGTTTTACTGCTTTTTTAATTATTATACAAAATGACCTAGTTTCTTCTTATGAAGCCATTATCAAACAGTGTTTGACATTGTAAGTCAAAACTAAGTTTGACAATGACAAACCAAAATCATTTGTGTTTTTTTTTTTACATTTTAAGTTAATAAGGTCAAACTTAATCAATATTTTGTTTTTTTATTATATATTGTTAATTACTTATATTTTATATGTTTATTTATTTTATTTTTAGATGTTTATTTTTACTTTACTTAATCCAGACTCTTTGGAAATAACTTTAAAATTTATTCTTTGGTATTTAACTTTTTTTTATAAATTATTATTTATTCGTTTTAGGCTACAGCAACTCTTTGCTTCTTCACATCAACAGTTTCAGCTTCAGGCTGGGGACATTACAATCAACATCATGATGGCAGCTGGAAAGGAGAAGGCCTGGCCGAGTCTCAATGGCACGGGGATGGACATAATGAAGGACAATATCAAGGACAAGGCTTAGGATATAATCCTGGACATACTGGAAAATGGTTGGGAGAAGGACATCATGCAGGGCAATGGCAGGGACAAGGGCATCACGCAGGACAATGGCACGATCAAAGTGGGCTTCATAAATACGGACCAGCACCTTTGGGACATGATGGAAGAGTTGTAGATACTCCAGAAGTCGCTCACGCTAAATCAGCACATTTGGCTGCATTGCATGGACATGGTTATGGCGCAGGTGCTTATGCTGGAGGAGCTGGAAGTTATGGTGGTCAGGCTGGAGGTTATTCGGGATACGGAGGAAGTGGTAAATACCATGGACCAGCCGCTCATATTGAACTGACTCATGATGGTAAATACGTTAAAGATACTCCAGAAGTCGCACATGCTAAAGCTCAACATTTAGCCGCTTTAGCTGCCGCTTCTCATGGTCATGGAGGATATGGTCATGGACATCACGGTCAGTGGTAATAATTAGGAATGAGGAAGTTTGACTTACTTTAATCGAGATTTTGCGGTCTTAAATGAACATTCAAATTGTGATTTCGCGGTATAAAAATGCTGATTTTGTTTACCGTTTAAGATCGCAATTTCACAGTTACCTATGAATGGAGATTATTTTCGCTTGTATTGTTATTTTATTTTAATCCAATTGTTATTATACTCAAATTAATCCGTAAATAGTGTATATAGAAATTCGAGAAGTTATTTTCATTAAAAAGCTGCCTATTACATTTTTCATCATAATGTGTCCCATAGATAAAGGAGCCATTGGACCAACTGATAAACTTATTGGCGGTGAACAATTTATCTCTAAAATATTAATATAAGAGTTTTTATATTAACAAAATATTTGATTTTAATACAAAACATTTTTAACTAATAATTTATTTATTTTTGAATAGCAAACACCGTGGAAGATCGTCAAAATAAGATATTTTTGATAAAGATTAAATATTTAATTATAACTTTAACTATTTATTTGATTGAATTTTCCCTTAAAAATGTCACGTTAACTTGACGAAAGTACTTGAGTAATAAAATCAATATTGAAAATTTAACAATGTTTTGTGTTAATATCAAATATGTTGAAAAAGTCTTTTCACAATGTGAACACACAAACACTAGATCAATTTTTATATTTGTATTTTTTTTTATGGATACTCTTTTTTGGCCATTTATAAAAGTCTATTAATATGATATAATAAATGTAAAAAAACATTAAATTTATTATTTTTTTATTTATCTCAAATTACAATATATCTATTTAACAACAATACTCAATAACGCGAGTACATATTATGAGCGCTGAAAGTTCAAGATCGATCCGGCTGTGCAACATCCGTTGTGGTATCCCATCTCAGCCAATTCGGCTAAATAGCCCAATTCGAGACAGGCATACTCTATCACACTTGGACCATAGATGTTCTCCCACGGGTGAGCCTTGGTGTCCTCTGTCTCCTAGGTCACATTTATAAGTTAGCTGTCTTCACTTGGCATGATAAAACTTCAAGATTTTTCATTGTTATGAGGTTTTTATTAACTACTTATATCTACGTAAGCGCTTACTCTTTTTTTTCAATAACTCAAGTATTTATTTATTTATTCATTCTTGACTGTACATTGATTACAAACAATTACATAAAATTGAAACATTCAAGTTAGATACAATCAATATACAGAGGGCGAGTTTATCGCAAAGGCGCAATCTCTGCCAACTAACACAAAGGTATTAAAATAAAAACCAAATTATAATAGTAAAATAGCAAATCAAAAGAAGAAAAAAAGCAAAAATAATAATCATACAAAAAATAAATAATAATACCTAAATGTTTAGTGCATTGTATATGTGTGTCGTCGCGTTGGTACCTACCCATGATACATGTTATGTTATAAAAAAATCATATACATATATATACCAACACAATAATAATATGAAAAAACAAGAAAATACTGTAAGGAAAGGGCAGGGGGGTGGGGAGAAATGATGGGTTTTAGGTTTCAGAGGCTGTATTCATGGAAATAACTTTCACGATTATAATAATAATAATATAATCTTTATTTCATATTTTATACATACAATTACAATTCACATTTGTCAAATCACATATAAAGATATATTCATTAAAACTGTGCAACCAACGAACGAAGCCCGTTAAGTCATTGAAATAACTTGTCAACAGGCTCCACTCATCTCCACATCCAACTTACATATTATAACTAAAAAAAAAAGTTAAATACAACTATATTACTCCTATAAATGCCTACAAATCCATTTAACACTCACACTACAGTTATATGTACATATTTCTATTTTTTCTGAGCCAATTCTTAAATAATAATTTTAATTTTCCAATTTTGTCACACTTTTTTATGCAGAGTGGCAGCGAATTGAACAACTTAGGAACCAAGCACTCCAGAGTGCGATCACCATACTTATTGTTGGTTTTAGGTATTTTTAAACCTTCATTTTTTGTGAACCGTGTATTATGAATATGTATTAATCTCTTTTTAAATTTATTGTCCCGAAAATTCTCCATAGTCAGAAATTAACCTAATTATGGAATTCTTCTTGTTTTGAACTTTCTTCAGGTTTGTTTGTGTCGTCTTACCCCAAGCAGACTAACCGTATCTTATAACTGACTCCGCCAAAGATCTGTATATGATTTTAAGAACAGATTTTGGAACAAAAAATTTGATTCTATACAACCTACCCAAAATGGAGTACAATCTGTTACACACTTTCTTAACCTGACTATCCCATTTAACAGGACTTCACAGCCAGAATTTAATTTGAAATCGTTCGACTATATGCAAAAAATTGCCTAAAAACAGGTGTTTACTCCAAATTTTAACTTTTAAACTACGTACGAACCAATAAACTACGAAGCATTAAAAAAATACTGTCTCTCTTTTTGCGGTAAGTGAAAAGGGAGATAAAGAAATGAAGTATATTTCACTCATTATCTATACACCACTTGGTCACTAACACACGTAAATATAGTTAATATTATGTCCGAAAAACTACGAACATTAAAAAATCACTGTCTCTCTTTTTGCGGTAAGTGAAAAAGGAGATAAAAAATGCGACGTACGTGATGTATATTTCACTCATTATCTATGACACCAAATGACACAAAAATCGTTGCGTACAAAGACATAATTTTTAACAAGATTGTGCACTCCATTGAAAAAACGGCATGTATAATGCAATTGATGCACCAGAGGTCACCAAGGCCCACCTGCGAGAGAGCATTCATGCCCCAAGAGTTATAAATAGGCCTACATATACCTATACATGAATATAGCAAACACGTAGGTAGGTAGACTATTATTATTTTTGCTGGATAGTGGTAGGTGTTTACTTAATTGGCGTTCCCTTCTCTCTGCTTACTCCACATGGGATGTGGCGTGAGGGAATAGATAGATTCATCAAATCATTGGTCATAAAAAAGCTTATTAGCTTTACATGTCTACCTTGTTGTATGTACATATATGTGGGCGTATAAGTGGGTATATTTCCAATAAAGTACTCAAATACTTTTTTTTTAATAATACTCAGTTTTATTCTGCAACAATTATATAATTTATATTATACACCTTAAAAAGTACACGTAAAGTAGGTATATTTGAGTTTATCCATAATTTGTTGCACCATTCTGCATTGAGTTGACCATAATTTATTCTTTCTTCTGGGACGTCAAATTAAGTGACAATGATGGCTGCCTTAAGAAACGGCGACTGTGGCACCAGTGCTGCAAAAGTATAAAAGAATATTTAATATGTTTTTCCCTTGTTTATTATTTTTGACTCCACCATTAAATTGCAAACAACAAAAAGGCCGGGATTTGGAGAGAATGATTCATGCATCTTTAGTATCACAAAAAAAGATTTGAGTCATCATAATCCAAGGATAAATTTACAATCTGTCCATATATTTGCAGAGTATTTTTTCATCATCGAAATAAAACAAAATTATAGCAATAAAGTGATTTAATGTGTAACCGTGTCTTATGGCCGGTTTCAATAACCTATCTATCCGTGACTATCGATTGAAATGTATGATTCAAAATATAGAACACAATAGATTTCAATCGACAGGAGCGGATAGATAGATTATTGAAACCGGCCAATAATGCACAGTCTTATTAAAGTACAATGTCTTTGTGCTAAAATTTCACGTGGAAATGGAATGTCAAAATATAAATATTATATGTTTCCATAGTAACCATACATGCAAAGTGGTTTCTGCAAATATGTAAATATATAATATGCATATTTAGAAAACTTCGAATACTCATAATAATCTAAAAATCAAATGCATGCTGAGATATATTTTTACATTAAACCATTTTCTCACTATTGATTCACAAACTAATTTTATATTATTACTTATTACATTTATGGAATACTTAAATCATTCGCAAACTAGTGAATGGCATCATGAATAAATACATAAAATAAAATAATAATAATTGTACCAAAGCTTGTTTTAAAACATACATATGTATCCGAGATTCAAACATGTTGCGTGTATTCATATATCAGCTTATTTGAAATAGTAACATGAAAATAAGATAATACGTGCTGATTTTACTATATACCTAAATATCAGGATATCAGTTAAGAACTATGTACTTACATTTGCAAATGATAATTCAAGTCTTAGTAATTCTCCATCACCGTTTTAATGTCACTAATCATCTAATCATCTGATAATCTGGAAAGTATAAAACATAAAGAATTTATTAATTTATTCTATCAGAAACATTGTTTGCTTACTCTCTCTCTCTCTCTCTCTCTTTTTGGCATTGCACCCAATATATGAGTGATGCTGCATTGTTTGCTTACTCACGCGTATTAAAATATTTTATTTTTAATAATTACTTTAGGAAAGGTTACGTTACAAAAAAAAAATATGTCAAAAACGATATAATATAAATCAACCATTATAATATACTCACTCATTTTGATCATGTGAATAATATGTAGCTAATTTATTTTTTCTTAACATTCGTAATGACTCTTTCGTCATTTTAAATAATGAAAAAATTAAAATAAAACTATAAATCAGTGTATTTAGTATATTTCTGATTTAATACTAATACTCACAAAAATAACAAAATGTTGCTATGACAACAATATTGACATCGGTGAATGTCATTCTGAGGAGTTCATACACAAAGTTACCTACATCAACTCTAGAACATTTAAACTAAGAAAACAGCATACCTCAATAAATTTGGTGAATTCTTTGCAGAGTAGGTACCGGCAGCAATTTAGATCCCTGATACCGGATATATTTCTATGTATTTGTATTATTTTATCATAGTCTTTGTAAGGTATACGAACTGTAATTTAGTGTTAAGAGCATATTTTCTGTATTCATCTTTTAATAATTGGATATTAGCTGGCACTTTGCGTTTATCATTAGAAAAGAAATATGTTGCAACTAATAAGCAAAAAGAGAAATAGGCGGATATGCTGAGGTCAATCTACAGTTTTATTAAGTACACAAACAAGTTCACCAACATTAAATTAAAAATAAAAAAATACTAATTTATTTGAATTAATTATATAAAACACTTATTTGTAGTGTTTAAACTGTGACTTTTTATTGATTAAAAGTCACAGTGGATATAATATAAATAAGTGATTTATTTGTAAGTAATTCAACATGAATTTCCACCGAGAACCGTCGGTTGAAAATATCAACTTCACTGATTTATTTTACTTCATTCATAGTTAAATATTTGTGAAAAATGGATCGGTGTGCCTTTACTTGTGAACTCCTCATCTATAGTACTGAACACTCATTCTCGTATTCGTCGATTCGCATTTTGACAGACATGGAAATAAATATTATTTAGGTATATTAAGTTATAATGTTTTTTTTTATGAAAAAAAAACATTTATATAGGGATTACTTGATGACACATATAAAAATATGTTTCCTTGGTAAAAATCAAGTAATCTAGTGCTGTAATTATGTAGTTTCAAGCATAAAACCATCTCTATTTTTTAATAATTTTAAATAAATAATCAGACGCAGATTCAACAGCGTGCCGACTCTTTGGCTCGGCTGGCCGAACTAACCCGATTTTTGAGTTCTACGGAAATTTTCATAAAAACTTTCCCGCAAGCGGAAAATTTAAAATGAAAATTTCAAAATATAAATAACACATCACGCTATTATAATCATATGACAAATTATTCAATTAAAATTGTTTTAAATATGTTTTCCTTATTCGAACTTGACGAACTAAAAATTATATTTTCTTATGTGCACGTCACAAATCCCATTTTTTTCGCATATTAAAAAAAATACGGCTAAATATTACCCAAATTTAAGAAAAATAGGTTTTTTCTAAAGCATCCTTGGAGCAAAATTTACTTCATCATTTATGTAACCTCTAAGATGATTGTCTTAAAATACCTCTGCTAGTCGTGATGAAATTTCGGAAGGTGTTTTTCAATCGATAATTTCTACATGAATCTCTCGGTTATTTTTTTTATTATTATTAAAAATACATTAAAATATGTTCAAATTTTGATATTATCAAAAACAAACAGTAAAAATATCATCTCGATCACGAAAATATTGCAATTAATTAATAATCAATGTTGAAAAATGGTTGCGTAAAATCATGTGACAATTTCGAGTTCCCTACCTATCAAGGGCTCTTAAAGAAGCAATCAATATCAATACCCAGTATCATATTGTAACTTGTAAATAAATAAATAAAATATCTCTCCATGACATGCCAGTGCAGTCTATAGCAGGATTTTCCAAACTATGTATCGCGACCCACCAGTGGGTCACGACCGAATATTGATTGGGCCCTAAACACTAAGTAGTTC
The DNA here is from genome assembly GCA_947579605.1 of Athripsodes cinereus. Lineage (NCBI taxonomy): Eukaryota > Metazoa > Arthropoda > Insecta > Trichoptera > Leptoceridae > Athripsodes > Athripsodes cinereus. The sequence continues at coordinate 2,453,658 of OX388327.1, forward strand.
CATGACTCGCTATTAATTTTTTTTATAAGATGGGTCGAATTCCAGTCAACTTTGGAAACCACTGGTCTATAGAGTTGATTATAATTTTGGAACCTGAATTCTGAGGGGATTAGTAAAAAGTTTCAAGTTTTTGTTTATATGTCAATGATCTTAAACATAAAAATTAAACTCGTATATAGAATAAATAATTGAATAATATCTGACTGTATACAATCATAGTGTGTACGGCAGTCTATGGCTTATTAAATTTGTATTAATGAAATGGTGAAGTAAGACAATATGGGTACAACCATTTCACCATACAGCGAAGTTATTTATGGATCAGTATGGAAATTTATAACAGGGCTGTCAATTTTGATTTTACTGAGAATTCCAAGCAACAGTTTTTTTTAGAATATTATTCAACAGACTGCCCATCTGCACAACCAATACATATTGTGTAAATTCCTCTAAGAAATCATCTCTCATAATTCAATGCTTCTAATAATTTAATGTATGTATGAGAATGCCTAATGATAGTTGGCCAAAAAGAGCACTGTTTTTCCGTCCGCAGGGGTTCCGTCGGCCCGGGCGTCCCTCTTTCACAATACACCGTTCCTATGACAATGATATCAGAGCGCAAGGAATGTCGTGGAAAGAGGTGACGCAATTGGCACAGAGACGCTCTGAATGGAGGAGGCTGGTTTCTGCCCTGTGCTCCCGAGAGGAGCGTTGAGGGCGATGATGATGATGATGATGATGACGTTATAATGTAAAATATTTTGAATGAATGATAATATGAATTTTGACACAAATAGATTAAAAATCCTTCAACTCAAATTGATGAGAACGGTTGAAGGACGGCGTGATTCTGGTAAAAGATAAACTTCATGGCTATATCCTCACACGCCTCTGTGTTAAGGAACTCTTCCAACTGTTTTACAACAGTGAGGCATTATTAAACTTTGAAGACAACTTAAAAAGGAAATAAGAGAAACTTTAAAATATACGAATGTCTTCATTAACCTCTTAAGGGTGGTAAATCTCTTTTTCTCTCCGATGGCTCTACAGCCAATATCGAGCCGTAGCCTCCCGCAACATACGCCTCCAGCCCTTCCTGTCCTCAGCGGCTGACTTCCAACTTCCCACCCGGAGAAGCTGCGCTGCATCCTTTCTAACTTCGTCTTCCCATCTCAGTCTGGGTCTTCCCACTTTTCTCCAACTGTCTGGGTTTCCAGTCATAATTTGTTTAGGAACTTTGTTCAGCATTCTCTGTACATGCCCAGCCCATCTCAATGTTGAGAAATCTCATATAAATTGAGCTGCTAGGGGCCTGATATGTACTTTACGGTCCTGAAAAGGTTAATAATGAATCGCCTACAAATGTCATTCAATCGCGCTGCAAGGCTTATTTTCCACGAAGACAAAGGTTGTCAAAACCCCATCTGTGCTGGAAAAGTTGCATTGGTTAAGAGCAGATGAAAGGGTCCAATATAAACTGTGCCTTATAATCTTCAAACCTTTGAACTTTAGGGCACCTCAGTCACTTTCTGAGCTCTGTGTTCTCAAAACGACGAGATCAATAGAGCAAACAAGTCCTGCTTCTATGATAGGGCTTTTGGCGTCGCAGGACCCGTCATCTGGAACCGGCTCCCCGAGGACCTCCATAAAAACCAATCGATAACGACGTTCAGAAGCATGTTGAAACATCGCTCTTCCAACATAGTTTCCATTAAACGGCGCCGAATAAATCATCCAACATACAATGAAAACTTGCTTGTGATTGTATTTTGTATTTTGGCACCCCTGCTTTTTAAAAGTAGTACACTATATAACAGTTTCATTGGGCGTTTTGATGTTATTATCATTAGGTTGGTATTATTATTATTTTAAGTTGCATTTAAGATAAAATTATGTATTTTCATTAGCAATTCAGAGTAGAGCGCAAATAAATTAAATATATGTAAAGGTATAATCTATTTAGAGTCCAATATTAAGTACAACTGGTGAAACAGTCCAACTAACAACCTTTAACACTTTGTGATATGCAACTATTTGTTTATTTTTTAATAATTGTGAAGGTCTTTTTTAGACTGTTTAGGTATAAAGGATGTTATTCTCTGTGTCGGCGTTTAGGTAGAAAAATTCCATAATTAAATAAATAAAACAAATGTTTCATTCTACTATGTGATTTATTATCATTATATAAGAGGCTCTGTCGTATAAATAAATAAATAAATAAATAAAAAAATATCTTCAAGATTGACAATGTCCTAACAAGACGAAAGACTACGTCTCTCTCCTGAATAAGTCGAATAGAAGAATAAAACCTTTGTTTTATTTATTTCGTAAAGGATGTTCTTTACTTCAGTATTAGTAGGAAAGAGAGCGTTAGTACATTCTTACAAAAACACAAAAAAGACAATCAACGAGAAAACGTTAACAAACCGTTTTATTAAACTTGATACAATAATCAAGATTCGTGATTAGATGGAAGTAATCACTTTATAATGATAATCTCGCCACTGCACATCGTTCTAGTATTTTAAATTTTATATTGTTTTGTTAACACATTATCAATAGGTCGGTCGGTGGATGGCACTGGTAGTAGCTGCCTGAAACCTCTGACGTCTCATTTTTCAAAATTTAATATTATTATCTTATACCTGATAAATTTTTAAATTAACAAAATGTTCATACATTTTTTAGTGTCAATAGTTTTATAAAGTTTAATTTTTGGGTGTTATTATTTTAAAACCAGTTAAAAATTTAAAAATTTAAAAATGTGAATTAGTGAATTTGTGACAATTAATAATACCTACCTTCAATTGGAATTCACATAAAATTCTCGTAGTCAAATTTGTGACAATCACAAGTGTTTTCAAAATTTTATAATAGTTAAATAAAAATAATAGGCGCCCTTGAGACGGTCTAGGGACTGCTAAACGGCGTCAAAACAAAATCATCCATAATCATCATCATCATCATCAACACTATTTTATAATAATGATGTGCAAAAAGAATAAATAAATAAAATAAGATATATTTATAGGTAAGAGTTCAAGAATATACAAACACAATAAAGAATATTACCCAACAGACATCTCACGCAGGTGGGAAAATCCAAAAAATAAACTACATTTCACATTTACTAACACATTTCTTGAATATTTTGAAAACAACAAATGGATTAAAGCTCCTCGTGCAAGCATGCCATCTAATGTTAAAAGCAAGAAACATTTCTCCGCAATATTGATATTGACTACTGCCAGTTGTTATGAAGAAACTAGATTATCATATACTAGTGTAGTTTACTCGGTTTTGTTCAAGAAACAACCGCCAAATTGCTAAACTTACACTTGCAGATAATATCATTAACTAGATGCTTTTATAAGAAATAGGAATAACATGGGAAAAGTAGTTTAAAAACTGGCAATATCATGAAGAAAATACTTTTTGTTAACGCACCAAGGTGTTATATGTATATGTGTTAATTTTGTAGTGAGGTGACTACTTGAGAGTACTTGGTGAGATTTGAAATATTTCAAAAACTCCTCGGTTTTATTACAAAATATTTTCTCACAGTACCTTTTTCTACAATGTAACGGGTATTTGTACTGACTATTGTTTACTTTAAAAATATTACGCGTTAAAATTTCTACTTCCCCGTCGCCGAATTTTCAAAATGGTATAGGAATTAGAAATATTTCCAAAACTCCTCGGTTTTCTATAAGAATATTTTCTCCCAGTACCCTTTTCTACAATATACCAGGTATTTGTACCGAATATTGTTTATGTCAACATCTGGTGATTTTACCGAATATCCGATACTCTTACTATGGTTCGTGGACCCCCATTTTTTAGTCACGCCATCGTGGACCCCTGTGGGCCTACCTGGACCACTTTGGGAATCACTGATTTAAACCCTGTATTATCAATTAACGGTGTCTTTAAAGTACACATAAACAAACAAACAGACAAAAATATAATATTTGTTGATGTTAACTTTATCAGAGTTCTTATAGAAAACAAGAGCTATTACTCTCTCTTAGTTGCAATACATATTTGAAACTTGCTTTACAACTCAAAACTTTCATTAGGTTATTATTAATATAAACTGTTTCTTTGCCTACTCAAATCAAAGCTTTCATAATGTTACGTAGATAAGAGTTACACCCACAAACAAAAGCTTTTTGAGAAAATAAGATTAATTCCTTTTCAAAACAACCAGTTTTTTTTATACTTTGCCTGTTAATTGCCTGATATGTTGAGACTTTTAAACAAGTATTATTTTTTTTTTTACTCTCGAAATTTTTTTTTGGCGGCCATTTTTCTAACGTGCCGTGGGTGATTTTTCAAGAAAAAAGATCTTTATAAAAATTATTGTATCTTTTTTATTTATTAACATATCGAGATAATTTGAAAAAATATATTTTAAGTACAAAATTTCCAGTTGAAAAAATATTTTTAATCATCGATATCTATCGAAAAAATTACAATTTCAAAACATCATATTTCATTATCAGCTCGAGTACCAGGTTTTGACTTGCCCCGAAGGGTTTGGGTGCAGCAGAACAGGGTGAGAACGGAGCAGGGCTGCTGCAACCACTCACTCTGGAGGTGGGGGAAAAGGGACAACCCTGATTGCGAGTGTGGAGCTGAGCAGACAATAAGGCACATAGTGCAGGACTGCCAGCTCAAAAAGTTCAATGGTGGCCTCCAGGACATTCATGAGGCGACTCCGGAGGCGGTGGACTGGCTGACGAGACTGGAGCCAAAACTGTGATACCAGGACGCAACCCACATGGGCCAAGACATTATCCGGAGCCATACGAAAAGTAAAGTAAAGTAAGTATTATCAAAAAAAAATCAAAAACATCGAGCAATGATTTTTCCTTTTTTTTTTAGTTATTTTTGTGTGGATTGATACGATATTGATAAGCTTATCTACAATCACCAGAATAGAGACTCTCCTATGATTCTGTTCTTTATTATTGATTATATTTTATTTAAATAAATGAATAAATAATAAAAAAAAAAAATATCTCTTAATTGTGATATTTATTCTGTCTTTCTTTTTTTTTAATTTCGCTTTGTTCTTTTCCTGCTGAGATCGCCCTGTTCAAAAGCAGCACAGTGTGATATTTTTTTTAAGATAATAATAAAAATAATTCATCTAGCATGTCGAGAACTAAGATTAGAATCTTGTATTGTATTGATGGCCGATGTGGCGCGGAGGTAACGCTCTTGACTATATGAGTCACGAGGCCATGGATTCAAATCCCGGCCAAAGCCTGTAATGAAGAATGTTCTTTTTCAGATTATTCTGGTCTGGGTGTTACGTGTATATGTGTTTGGAGCATTTTATATAGGTACATCGTCGCGTTATTACCCATAATATAAAATTAATAAGTATATAAGTTTGGAACTAGCTCTATCTGTGTGAATTGCCATAATATGTTATATTATGAGCACTAACGCAACGACACGTATATACAATTGCGCCGTGTCCTAAGTGGGGTAGGCAGAGAGAACGGAACGAAAACAAACAGGTCTATCTTTACTTCCTCCACATTCATACAGTTTCTCACGTCGTCGGTTCCTCTTATCAACACGCGGCCGTCATTGAGAATTTGATCCACGTGATCAAGCCACGTGGTTCTCGGACGCCCGCGTATATCCTCTTTGTCATTCTTACCTCGTTCATTCGTTCAACATGCCCAAACCACCGTAGTTTATTCACGCGCATTCTGTCCACAACACTCTTCTTGAATCCGCTCATTCTTCTAATATCCTCATTCTTCTAATATCCTCATTCTTCACTCTATCACGCTGCGTTTTACCAATAATTTATTCTTCTCAACGATCGCATCTCCACTGCACTTATTCCATATTCGTCCTTCTTCAGCCACGTCCATGTCTCGCTTGCACACGTAAGTGACGGTACCAGAATGGTATTGTACACCAGCATTTTAGCCATGTTCGACACATTGCCATTACTGACAATGGGTCGAAGTGCTCCGTTTACTCTAGCACCGGCGATAACCTCATTGTATGTTATGTCGAAAATATCAACATAAACATTCAAATCATTAAATAATTTTATAACCTTGTTGACAGGTAAATTTGGGATTATTATATCTTTAGTGGGGTAGCCGGCTGATCAGCCGCATGTAATAAATATGCAAGCTATCATATATGTAACTTGTTCGGGATGAGTTGCATACTTAAATGGTGCATACAGGTCTAACAATAGTTTGCGAGTACTAATGACAATATCAACGCATAACATTTTTCTTGATTAATTTAATCGATTGAACATTACATGTTGTCTTCCAAACTAACATTTAATTGATTTGTGTTAATGTCATTATTGTTTTTATCGTTATTACATTTATAATAATTACTCGTTCTATATTATAGAATTCAGATTAGAAATAACGTGAATCATAATGGAGGCAAGTCTAATTAAAACATCTTTATATTCTATTTTTATTGTTTATTCAAAGCACCCGTAATATTAAAATTATCAATTTGATGTTAGGGAAGGTATTGTAGAGTAAATAACTGCTATTTTATTATTTTGATATATGAATATAAAAAAAAAACTGTAACGCAAACCATGACAAAGATTGATGGATAACATCAACCGAGATCTAGAGGAACTAATTGCTTAAGACGACTAGCAATCCATTGTTCAAGATATAAGAAAGGCTTGGAGATCGATTGTTTCGGAGGCAATGATCCTGCAAGGGCTTTTCCATCATCGGAAATGAAGTGTTTGAATATAAAAAAATCACTATTACTTCATTCAAGTACTCTACTACAATAAATATTTGTAATAACGTACTGATTAAAAGTAAATAAATATTGTTAAAAAAAATCAGGCAAAATGCTGGTATTTTGAATTTGTGTTCTGAACCAATCCTTTTAGATATATCCTGAATATGGACTATGGACTATTCAACCGTTAGACTGTTTGAAGAGTTTGCTGTTCCATCCATAGAAAGCATATACAAAAGAAAAGCAGTATCCCAGGTGTGTAAGGAGTATTTTGTACGCGCGATTCATCCAACAAATAGTATTAGTGAATGTTCGAGGTCAGGAAGACGAATAAAAGTTCCTGCAAAAAAACTACTTCCGGACAGCACCACTATACTTATCTTGGGGTTGGATTGTATAACAATTTGAAAGGAGAATATAAGTTTAAAACAGCAGATAAGCTTTCGAATTTTAGGTATAATCTGAAAAAGGTATTTAGGTGAAAATAACTGAGTGTATTCTCGTTTTGTTGATTTTTATTTTTTGTTTTTTTTACATGTAACTCTATTGTTATTAACTTTAGGTTGGATATTATATACCTAGTTGTGTATGTTTTGTTGCTGAATTTAAGATTTAAGAATTACCCTTTATCCTTCAAAGCACGAGCTTTGCTCAATTTTGAAGGAACAAATAAAAGAAAAATATATGTTTTTATTATTATTTTGTATTGATTGATTATTGTTTTAAGTGTATATTTTTTACTGAATAAATATATTTGAATTTGAATTTGAATTTGAATCTGGATTAGGGAATTTTCCCCGTCATTAGACTCTTTAAGTTTTTGTATGATCATAACTTATCATATGGAGACTTATTAGTTTGTGTAATGGTGAGAAGTTTTAATAGCAATTCTACCACCGCGTTAGCACAGCAGTATAATCTTTCACCTGAATGGTTTCTGTTGCACATTCCTCTTTCCCGATACACGGTTCCAATAACATCAGATCTTACAGACGCTCCATTCAGAACATCTCTGTGCCTATTGTGTCCCCTCTTTCATTTATAATGATCTAATTTGGTTTCCATAAAAACGGTATGTTATTAAAAAGGGACGTCCAAGCTATCGGAAACCTTGTGAATATAATAAAATGTACTCTTCGTAGCCGACTATCATTTGGCATTCCACAGATAATGGAAAATAAACAATCGCATAGCTGTTATTTTTCACATTCAATTATTATGAAATTGAATAAATAACTGTTATATTTGTTACTATTCATAAATTCTCTTCTCTTACAACTTGATAATTGGGAATATTAATTAAGTGATATATATCACGATTACCCCACCTTGCATAATTGTACTGAAAGATATCAACGATATAAATATTAGGAACGAAACCAAAACTACGTCAAACACATTGAAAGCAGTGTTCCAAGGAATAGGCTTTCAACACACAAAATCTTAAATAGTTTCAAATAAAATTTAAATTTAAGTTTTCTGATATTATTTGTGTTTATTTACTCGTCAATTTTTGTAATATATCACTTCAAAATGAATATTTTGGTAAGCAAGTTAACATCAAATTGTTTGTTTATGTTCAAAAATGTATTTTTTTTATCCTCGACATTAATTTTTTCAGAATATTTTTATAAAGTTCCGTTTATAATTTTGTTTCAGTACATTGTCACTATTTTATGTATGGGAGTCAGTATTTACGCTTGGGAAGAACAACATGGTCCAAAATGGCCAATCCATTACGAACCAGCCCCTTTAGGACACGATGGAAAAGTAATTGATACACCTGAAGTAGCCCATGCTAAAGCGGCTCATTTGGCTATATTGGAGCACGCGAAAGCAGCTGCACCCGTTGATCCACATTGGGAACCAAAACCACACTGGGAACCTGAACACAAATGGGGTAGGGAACTTAAATGGGAGCCAGAACACAAGTGGGCTCACGAACCAAAATGGACTGGCCCACCTGCTCACATCGAACTCACACATGATGGAAAAAATTTGAAAGACACTCCAGAAGTGGTTCATGCTAAGGCTGCTCATTTTGCGGCTGTCGATAAAGCAGTTTCTAAATCTCATGATCACGCCCCAGCTCACTACCATGATTCTTGGTAAACATGGTTACTTTGTTTTGAAGAGCAAAAGTCACAAAGCAACATTCTCATTCTTTGTGGCTATATTATCATTAATATATAATTCATTCTATATCAATTTGATGTGCCCTTTTTAATTGTATAATCTCAAACTCTTGTTTTTAAAATACTGATATATTTATTTTATTATTTGATTCTTACCAAATCCTTTCTTTCTCATCATTGTGTATCTTTATTCATTTAATCTTTATTCTATCCTCAAACTTCTTTTACCTTATTCGAGTACTTTTTCGTATTTTTATTCTTTATGTATTTAATGCAATATTATTTCATGACATGATCGCTTTTCAAAATAAATACATATAATTAATTTAACCTCTTTCATTTTACCTACGTCTTTTGTAACATAAATATTATAATGTAAGTATACACATACATTTGATCACGGAATTTCCCTATAGTGGGGTAGTCAGTGGACTAACTACACGTTACAAACATTCAAGCTGTTCATTCCGTTCCAATAAAAGTTACACTGAGAAAAATATTCACCCAAAAACTCATGACTCAAAGGAAAAATCGTCGCACCTTCGCGTTACACCAGTCATCCCGAATAATGTATTAGTTATAGGTAATATAGATGTTATATCTTATCATAATATGTAATCAATTTCCAACAACTAACTACAACTACACCATCACAGCATATTCCACAAGTGGAGTAGCCAGCAGACCAGCTGCATGTAAAAAAACACGCAAGCTGTCCTCTCCGTGAAAAAAATCAAGACATTCAGGATGGGTGGCAAAGATCATCGCTGAATTTAAGATGTAAAATGTCTTATTTTTTCGATCACGTGCCTTTTACAGGACACTGGAAATCTTACGGAGAAGAGTGGGAGACCAATTCTTTACCGGGTGCTCCACGTGATATTTAATCGATTTCCAGGTTGTTATGTTTATTTATTTTATTCTTCACTGTACATTGGTTACAATATTACATAAAAAAGTCATAAAAATAATAGTTATACAATTCAATGTACAGAGGGCGAGTTCATCGCTAAAATGCGATGTCTTCCAACTAACCCGGTAACTAAAAACTTTAACTAACTTTAAACTTTGATTGAGACATTCGAAATGGATAATGTTTCATCGATGTTCATAACGATGTAATTAAGTAAACATCTAATAATAATATAAACAATGTTAATGAATTAATACAAATTACATACTTTGCCATACTCGGTTTAATGAAGGTTGGCTTATTGCATATTATTTTTTCAATATTAACAATCTAAAGTTTCATCTTCAAATCATATGTGGGTGTTATGCATCAGGAAGTTTGTGCGTTTAGTAAATTCATTGTAAGTATCAATCAATATTGTGTAATGATTATAATATAGGTATAAGCTCGCATATAGGTGGAACAATAATAATATAATGATTGCAGTGACATAATTTGGTCTCGGAATAAATTCAAGGTTAATAAACTACATTCTTGCATATTTGTACATCATAATATTCCGGATTAATTTCATTGTAAATCATAAATGCATTTATAAAAATATAACACTTATAAAAAGTAGGCCTACATCCACAATAAATTGGTCACTTTATTTATCGTTAGACAGCTTTTTTTACAAAAACATAGTATTAAGCAATTAGGTATAGCGTAAACCCAATTACAGAATGCACATATGTTTACAAATACTGTACACAACCAAGATTTCTAGATTAAAAGTACCCTTCCATATATAAATATATATAATCCATAAATAACCCAAAACAATAATTTAGAAAAAAGTTAAAAAAATTTAAATAGTTGTAGAACTAAAAATACAGTACATAGTCACCACAAAATAAGGTAAAAAATACATACATACATACATACATTCCATCACGCCGCTTCCCTCGCGGGGTAGGCAGAAAGGATCGAGCGCCACTTCCTTCTATCCTTGCACACATCTTTCGCTTCCGTCACTGTCATACAATTCCTCATGCATGCTCTCCTGTTCAACGTGCTCAAAACGTGACCGTCCTGTAGGATTTGATTTAAATGATCTTGCCATTTAATCCTCGGACGTCCACGTCTCCGAGCACCATTCCTCTCAAATATATATATCTTAGTCATTCTGTCCTCATTCATTCTTTCCACGTGCCCAAACCATCTTAACTTATTTACATTCATCCTTGTTATTACACTAACTTTCATTCCACATTCCTTTCATATCTCACTGTTACGCACACGATCTCTCAGACTTTTACCACACATCCTTCTCAAGGTAAAAAATAATAAACGTAAATGTAAGAAGCGCAAAATTCAATACGCCAAAAAACAATAATAGTGACAAATAAAAGTAAATATTTAAAATTAAAACAATATCAATAAAAATTAATACTAAAAATATCAGCAAAAAAAAACAATAATAATAATCAAAGATTACCAAAAAATATATATAAAATATAAACAATGGCCATTAGGAAAGGGAAGTAGGTATAGGAGACTCATCCCAAAGAAGGGATGAAGGTTTTCAAACTGCACCATCAACTCGTACGAAGAAAACAACTTACATACTTATTAAAAGCAGCTAGTTATTCCAGTTGTGGGGATATATGTATGAAAAAGTAAGCTTCCATCTTTCTCTACAATATTCCAGTAGAAATTTCCAAATGTTTTAAATTAACATTGATCAGAAATGATCCAGTTCTAAGGCTGTTTAGAATATTCATTATACTTGTATTATTACAACTAGATTTGTACCCACATTATGATATATATAGAACAGTAATAAAATAATGTTCTCTTAAAGGTATATATTTACAAAGTACACTGCATGTCAAAGCGAAACTACACTACATCATAAAACACAATTTTGCAGTATTACAAAGTTTGTCCTACATAATTACAACTACTGCTATACTACTATATCATCCCGGCACATCCCGCAAGTGGGTTAGCCAGCAGACCAGAGACCTGAGTCAATAACACATTTTCACGTTAAGTTTTCGTTCCGTTAGCGTTCAAATGCAGACGATGTTGCGACAAAGTGTTAATTTTCGTAACTATTGTGTATCTTAGCAACGAAATTGACACTTACTTGCAACTTCGTCTATACTCGAACGTTAACGGAACGAAAACGTAACGTGAAAATGTGTTATTGACTCAGGCCTCAGCTGCGTGTAATAAACATGTAAGGTGTCCTCTCCATATCAATATAAAATCAAGACTTTCAAGACGGGTGGCAACAAACCTCATCGCTGAATTTAAGATGTAAAATGTCTTAATTTTTTCGACCACCTGCCTTTTACAGAACACTCGAAAACTTACGGAGAAGAGTAGGAAACCAATTCTTTACCGGATGCTCCATGGAATATAAATATATACTTTTTTTATAAATATGTTTATAATACCTACATATACAATTCAAACAGATCGAGCTAGTCCCAAACTAAAATCTGGCCAATTTTAGAAAGGCAATTATTAATTTTGTCCTGGGCAAGAATCGAAGCCAGGATTCCATCTGGAATCGACTTGCTTCTCACATATTTGTTAACACAAAGCTTCTGTCATAAATTATTATGGGTCATTACCATTTACTATTTTTCTTACCTTTATTACCGTTTTTTTTGTTGTTGTTTTATTTGGATACCGAAAATCGTAAAGCGTTTGTTGCAGAGGTGAAATGCCACCAAAAAGAAAGAGATTAATGAGGATGACAGTGTTGTGATCATAAGTCACTTTGGGCAAAGTTCATCATAGCTTGGTTTCGCTCCATCCAGTACATACAGCTTCATTTAGTAGGTGGTAAGCCTAGTAAATTGGTTCTTGAATATGAAGTTCGTATACTTTACATATATTACAAATTGTTATGAATACATTAGCGATAGTCGTGTAGAACAAGTAACTGCTATTTTTACCAACAATTTCACTGTTAATATTTTGAAATTTTCTTGTTACTAGTAATGGTGTAATCATTTCATCTTTTTATAAGAAATCTTTTAACTCTTGCTTCTGAAGATATCCTCTCTTGCAACAAGCATGGAATATCAGCTATTTTTCTAGCTTTTTTGTGGTCTTTCTCATAAACGCAAGTGAACTGGTTTTTTTTTTGAAGCAGTATGGGTTATTCTGTTGGCAGCCATTAAATCAACATGTTGTTTTTAGAAACTTTAGGGCACACATTGATTTCGGAAATACAACCACTCAGCCCAAAAAAAACTTCTTTTACTGCTTTCCAGAATCCTCTTTCTGTTTCATCTCATGACATCCTCAGGGTCGTGACATTCATCAATGTCATCTTATTCAGTGTTTTTTGAACTGTCTCTGAGAGCTTTGTTTGCATTTGTAATAGTTTATGAGATGAAAAAGATACCAATTTTATAGTGTGGTTTATTATCGAAATTGGTCAAATACAATAATGATTTTTTTTAACGAAGCATGATATTTTTTTAATAATTAAAGCACAATATATGAAAAATGATAGAAAAAATCATGCGGGTAGCTGCTTTACTCTATAAATTGATTATTATTTCGCTTAATTCCTTATTATGCTTGGTCAAAATGTCATAGATTTTAGAAATTTTGGGTCCAAATTTGGATGTTATAAGAAAGAATGGCTCAGATTAAAAGTAATATATATTCTCAAATTTCTAAGTTAAATCAAGAAAAAAGGGAGCTCAATAGGTTTTCGATTTTATAAAGAACTTTGGGTTCCTTGAAATGTCGAAAGACATTATATGGAAACAAATTGCGCAATATTGCTAGTTTCTGTTGTCTTTGGTTTAAATAACTCAATATCTTAAAAAAACATTTACGAGTAACCGTGATTTGATAAGCCTGTTATTTTTCACATTCAAGGATCATCACTAAATGATCTATCACTGTTATATTTTGCTTACACTACCATATCCTTTCACCACTAATCAAGTTAAATAAATATATCGCAGTCCAAAGGAATGTCACCCCACCTTCTATTATTTCTGCACAGAGACATCAACGATATAAATATTAGGAACGAAACCAAAACAACATCAAACACATTGAAAGCAGTGTTCCAAGGAATAGGCTTTCAACACACAAAACCTTTAATATTTTGATACGAAATTGAAGTAAAAGCTTTTTGATATTGTCTGTGCTTATTTTCCTGTGTGAATTATATATCTAAATAGATTCAAAATGAATATTTTGGTAAGTTTATATCACAATTTATTTGTTTGTTTTGCACAAATAGTTTAATCTATTTAGTCAAATTATCATTCCACATGACCCCCAACAAGATTCCTATTTTATATTTTTTTCCGAGTTTACTGCAAAAGGCGAATATTCGTAAAGATACTGAATATGCCATATACGACAGCATTGATAAAATATATGGGATATTTTGTGATCGAAATATCACTCTTATTGCATCAATTTTAGCTTCAATTTAACAATTAAAAGAAAAAGAATTCTTGTTCCAATAATAAAGGATTACCTTTAAATAATAAAAATTATTATTTACTTATCATTTACTGTACATTGATTACAAACAATTTCAAAGAGAAATTCATTCAAATTAAGTACAATTAATAAACAGGGGGTGAGATTATTATTTTAAACTTATTTTTGTCATATTTTTTTTTTTTTTTTTAAGATATATCTGGGTTTTTGTTATAAACCCAAATACAACCTTATACACCTTTCACAGTAAGCTACTAAAAGCTTGTGTCGTGAAAGGGGAGTTTGCCGGCACCTGGTATCGAACCACGTTATGTCTTATATATAAAATTCATTATTTTGTGTAAAATTTTGTATGTAATAATTGTATTCTAAATGTTTGTTACAGTACATAACCACACTTTTGTGCATGGGAGCTGGTGTTTACAGTTGGAAAGAAGTTGATGATGGAAGCTGGAAGGGCGAAGGTCTCGCCGAATCACAAGATCATGGTCAATGGAATGTAGAAGACAAAGGACATTGGGCAGTACCACACTATGCTCCACAACACAAATGGGAACCAGCGCCCTTGGGACACGATGGAAGAGTAATTGACACACCTGAAGTAGCCCATGCTAAAGCAGCTCATATAGCAGCATTAGAGCACGCAAGAGCAGCTGCACCAGCTGATCCACATTGGGCAGAACCTAAATGGGCTCCTGAACCCAAATGGGCTCCAGAACCCAAATGGGCTCCAGAACCTAAATGGGCACCAGAACCAAAATGGGCTCCAGAACCAAAATGGACTGGTCCACCAGCTCACATTGAACTCACACATGATGGGAAGAATTTGAAAGATACTCCAGAAGTCGCTCATGCTAAGGCTGCTCATTTAGCGGCTGTCGCTGCTGCAGCTTCTAAATCTCACATTCATGCCCCAGCTTACTACCACGGCTCATGGTAAACATATTATATATTCATTAGACCAAAACTTGCTCATGCTTTGTGGCTCCAAAACTGACTGATTATGTTTATAACTATTGTTTATTTTATTTATTTCTATCGTTGTATTAAATGGACAAAGATAAAGAAGAAAGTGGTATGCAAAACAAGAAATATCTTCATTGATTACAAAAAGCAGAAAGAATGTCAAGGATTTGGACCAAGAAAATACCGAATACCACTAGTTTTGTGAATGAAATTGATTTTTTTTAACTGAATCGAAAAACAAGATATTATGAAAGGATTCTGAGAATGGTTTTGAGGATATGGTAATAAAAAGCTTTATAAGTGTACTTTAAAATGATAATTAAGAGAACATATTTTTTTGTGAAAATACATAAAATGTGATAAGTTTAGTGTCAAAAAGTGATTTGAATGAACTATTTAAGTGGTATTATCATCGTCATCATCGAATACGTCAGTCCTTCGATCCTGACCATCATGCTTCGATCTTTAAACCATCTGTCTACACCTCGAGAGATTGTCTGCCATGTGCAGAGCCCTATACAGTGAGCTCTGTGCGTCTTTATGTCTTGTGATGTGAAAAATTGTGCTAGGTTGGTTTGAATCGGATCAATATGGTAGAATATTTGAGCTTTTTGTAATCATGTAGCTTTTTAGTTGTGCTTTTGAATCAATATATTTTATACTAGACAACTTGATTTGTATCTTTTGAAAGACTATATTTTTTTCTATCTATTTTCTATGTAATTCGGATTTGCTACTATTTATATTTTCTTTTGATATTAACAAAAAATATCTGTTACCTTTATGAGACTGATTATTTACTTATTTTTATTTATTTATTCTTGGTGTTTATTTATACTTAGGTATTTTCTTCTAGTCTATTTCTTTTATTTTTCATTTTCTGTCCATTTATTGTTTCTTTATTTTTGTCTTTTTAATTTATGTATATTTATTTGATATTTGTGTATTTATCTCTTATTACAAATGTATGCCATATTAAAATATATAACAATAAAAATATTATACAAAATAATTTCTGACTTTTCTTAATTATTCTGGGTTTATTATGAATCAAAATAAATTGGGTGCTACTGCTATTTTATTCTTTTTGCACATCATCATTACATAACAGAGTTGACAAAACAAAACAAAATTATGTAGTATCGAGATTACTGCTTTGAAGTGATTTCTTCCATCTAATCATGACATTTTCTCCCTTCTACTAGGAAAGCAAAAAAGATAAGCAATCATTTTAAATCCCAGAATATGCAGCTTAAAATTCCGAGGTTCCATCTCCAATGTGCCGACTACCTTTTTTTTTATAAAAAAGGCAGCGCCCGCCACATTCCTCGTGCCGTACCTGTAGATATGCCTTACCTGCTGACTAACTTAACTGGTTTCTTTCAAAACCTTTATTGTTTTTGAAATGTATGTAATAGGTAAGTCACATCCTCGGAGGTCCTATGCTGGACTCTGAGAAAGTGAGACTTCTCACACCAAGACAAATAGTGAGCTACATGACGCACCTAGGTCTTGAGAGTGAGATATGACACAGAAGGATGTCACAATAGATCTGTTATGGTCGCAGTGACACAAGGGATGTAAGGTCCCTTGACCTTTTAAAGAAAAAAAAATAGGTAAGCTGGAAGGTGTTGATACCAGGCAATAAACTCGCCAATTGAGATCACGAGATTTTCCTAGTAAATAAAATGTTACAATTTTTAATAAAAATGAAGTACCTATATTAATTCATATTTTCTCTGGTGATATTTTTATATTCACAGATTGAAAGGAAACACGTTTTGTGTATAACGCAGCACAAGCCAAGTAACCAACGTAATAATTAGAAACACAGATGTTCAGGTATGAAAGAAGTCCAATATTTCAGCATAAGTAGGAAAGAGACCATCATTATCATCTTTTATACGCGGCGGCAGAATTGCCATCCACACTTCTCAGCATTATACAACCAGATAAGTCTCCATATGATCAGTCATGGTCACACAAAAACTTAACAGTCTAATGCCGGGAAAAATTCACCTATCCAGATATACAGGATATCAAAGGATTAGGCTCAAAACGCGGGATCAAAATACCAGCATTGTGCCTGAAATATCTGTGTTCAAAAACTTTTTTACAATATTACAAGTGTTTATTTTAATAGATTTTTGAATTTTAATATACAAATTAACCGGTAAATCTAATTTTTGTAAATTATTTATTAAAGATTTCGGAGTTACCCCTGTAGCTGACATGACTAAAGGTATTATATAAATGGATCTATGTAGAATGCCAAATATTTTTTATTTCTCCTGCTAGTTCTGTATATTTACGTATTTTTTCTGCGACGGTTGTTTGTATATTATGTGTATTTGGAACAGCGATGTCTATTAGGTACGTTATTTTATTACGTTTATCATGTAATACTAAATCGGGTTTATTATGATGTATTTGTCTATCTGTTATTATGGTTTTATCATAATAGAGCCTGTAATTTTGATTTGCTAAAACCAGTTCCGGGTTGTATTTATAATAAGGTATTACTATTTGTGAGTTTAAAAGATTATGCTTAAAAGATTATCCTTACAGAGTGAAACAGCATAACTTATATTATCGATAATAATTTATAAATAAATAATTAAAAACACTGTTGTATTTTCACTACTTATATTTATTTAAACTCTAACGTTTTTGTCCACTTCAATGGACATTCTCAAGAGTATTGAATCAAATATGAATTTTCACAGTTTGAACACAAACACCCTTCAACATTATTGATAATATTGTAACATAATTTTAATACAATTTTGTACTGGGTTACCAGGCTAGTAAGACTATGAAATAAATAGTCACATTGCTACGCACCGTCTATGTATATTGAGAAAGTGAACCACATAAACTATAGACACCTAGAGTAAATGCAAGCGGTGAAATATTTACCTTTAATTTGCAATCTACAATAATTGAATATAGGTACTCTAATTCAATTGTTGGTTGCGTAAACGCTGCAAGACCATATCTTATCAATTTAATAATTAAAGTTGATATTTTCAACAGACGGTAGGTACTTGGTGGAAATTCATGTTGAATTAATTATAAATAAGTTTTTTATTTACAATTAATTTAATTATTGATTTGTCTCGTGGAGTCCTCGGCAAAAATATATCTAGCATTCTTCTCTGTAAGTTTTCGAGTGTCCTGTAAAAAGCAGGTATTTGTAAAACAGTCCACATAAAACATTTAACATATTATTGTTCAGTTCAGTGATGAGGCATTTCACCCATTTTGAATGTTTTATTTTTTATTGGCAGTTATTCAGGCAGGCAGGTGACCAGCAGATTAAGTGAATGCCATAAACGTGCAGCTTGTCTGCATCTCCGTGCCAACTGAAAAATTAAGATGGCTTATCGTTGAATAAATAATTGTAAATATTTGACTTAGGTACATATATGCGAGATTTTACGAAAACCTGTCTTTTACAGGATACTCGAAAATGGTTAACTTTTGAACGGAATATATAACAAACGTGAGTCTTTAACAGTGCGATTATTATTATATATAGTATGTTTCACTTTCTGTTGTGTTTTTACACTTACACCTACACTAAAATTACAAAAATGGCGATATCTCGAATATAAGACATTTCTACTTGTTGAGTTATGACGATATTTTTTGCTGCTATGGTTTGCAAAAAGTGTTTCTAAATTGGTGAACCTTACATCGTGACCGTTAGAATGGCGTAACCGGTAAACGTTGTGCATGGACATCAAAAATGATAACTTAAGCCGATAACTGTTGTGTATATTGCATTATTTTATATTTATTTCTGACGCGGATACATAATATTATTATGTATCTGAGATTATGTGTTATGTTTTTGCATTTAAATTTAAATTCTTGACACAGACAACTTCGTTGAAGATAAAACATTATCATGTACAGCGTCCTCAAGGTGCTATGGCACAAAGATGGCGCTTTAAATACTCTCTGTTTATTTTTATTAATAAGCCCGCCTAGAGCCAATTCGTAAGCATTGGGACGTCTTTTTCTTCCGATTAGATTTTACACAATGTTACATTGTGTAAACATGGTTCTCCAATCGAGATATCTGATTGATTTTTGTCATCTGCACATTGTGTCCAAATCCGGCGAAGTAATAAAATATTAAGAAATATTCTATACATTTACAGAAATTTAGTAAAATTGGATTCACAACGTTTTTCCATTGAACTATTCAATTGAAACGAGTTGTACCTATATAAAATATACATACTGTAATGATATTGATCTAGATACCTACAATATATTATTTATTACATAATTACTATTCGAGTCATGCCAAATATTCAATAAAAATAAATTAAATGAACAACACAATGTGTATGTACGAGTGCTAACTTGGTAACAATTATTATTCTTTCTTTCCACAACCAGCCTAAGCCGTTGCGTCATATTAGGAAATGCACGTACATTTGAAATTGTTATAAAAATATCATTGAAAATATTTATAAATATTAATGTTTTACGATATAATAGGTAAAAAGAGGTGGCCGATAGCATGATGGTAGTCTCAGTCTTTCAATCGAAGGATCCGGGTTCGATTCCATGTGCTGTCGGCATACTCCACTTTTACGATACAACCGAGTTCGTCAGTAAACTGAGGTAGAGTCTCAGCCTTGTGACCATGAGGTTTGCGGTTCGATCCCAGGTGCCGGCCAACTCCCCTTTCACGACACAAGTTTTTAGCTTTCTATGAAAGGTGTATAAGGCTATATTTGGGTTTATAATAAAAACCCAGATACATCTTTTTTTTTAAATCTTGTTGTTTATTGTAAGGGTGTTTAAGGTGTCCTTGGATTTCAAAGAATTACAGATTCATCTTTGTCATTTTCATATCGTCTATTAAAGTGTCTTCTCTTCTATTTAATCCTACTTTACAAGAGCATTATATCCCTCGATTTTCCCTTGCCTTTCCTTCTCCTTTATTTAAGTCGCACATAATTAACTAAATATGCAATATAAACTTCAACAATGTACAATAGAGTACCCGGCACTGAATTGGTCTGCCATTCTTTTCCGCAAGTTTTCGAGTGTCCTGTAAAAGGCGGATGTTTCAAAAATAAATTCACTTCAACTTTTAAATTCAGCGATTAGGTACGTTTGCCACCCTTCCTGAATGCCTTAATTTTTTGCTAGCACGGAGAGGACAGTTTGAATTACATTTTAACATACAACTGATCTGCTAGCTACCCCACCTGTGGGATATGCCGTCATAGTGTAGTAGTAATAGTAGTAGTAGAGACCTTTCACACTCTCTACAAAAAGACTCTACGACACTACATAACACTTATGTATGTAAATAAATTATTCAAAAGTAGATGTCATTTTATGATAACTATATTAAAAATGAGCCGTTACATAATATCGATTATAATAATATATTGTTATAAATCAATAAAAGTTAATATTTTATATAAATAAAAAAATGGTTAATTTCTTTGTACAATAATTTATTGTCAGTTTATTACATAGACATGTGTAGTGATAAGAGTGGACTCATTTTCACAAAACTTTTAAGACACTATACAATTGGGCCGAGAAAATCAAACAGTTAATATTAAGAGAAGAATAGGTCTTAGTTGGACAGCCTTTGGCAAAATGGATTACATACTTATACATTGAAAATCCCTATTAACCTTAAGCGAAAAGTCTAAGATATATTTATTTATTTATTCATTCTTTACTGTACATTTATTCCATACAATTTCATTGAAGGTATACATTCAAATTAAATACAATCAATATTACAGAGGGCGAGTTTATCGCAAAAACGCGATCTCTTCCAACTAACAAAAGGCATATGTGCGTTGCCAGTGTCAACATATGACATAGACTAAGCAGGTAATTGAGAAAATGTGAGTCCCCGAAATAACCATGGACAGGAGTGTGTTTGGTACTACCCTTAAAGACAGAGGGCGTAGCAAAACAATAAGACATAATACAGAAATATATGTACATGGGGTATTATAATTATGAATATAGTGGAAGCGAAAGATGCATGTAAAGATAGATCTATATGGCGTTCCCTTACCCTGTTTGAGACACGGCGTGAGGGTACCTATATGTAGATAGATAGATATTCTATGTCTTGCTACTATGTCTATGATTTATTAACTTTTTATTTTTATTCTATGTTTAGTCATACTCCGATTGACTTCAATAATATACTTGAGAAAAACATATTTATTCTATATTATTTAACTAAGTATCTATTATTTTATTTACTTTATTTTTGGACAATATAGGGGGTTTGCCTTTTAAATGTTTAAATAGATTATATAATATTTAACAAAGAAAAACTTCTGAAATATATCTACAAAATTAAATCAATTTATAAAATGCAAATTAAAAACGAGTGAACGTAATTGCACAGAATGTCTACTACTAACATCCTATCACGGTATATCCAACAAGTGGGGTAGCCAGCAGACCAGCTGCATGTAACAAACAATTAAAAAAATATATCTATATCCAGGTTTTGTTATAAACCCAAATGCAACCTTATACACCTTTCACGGTAAGCTAATAAAAGCTTGTGTCGCGAAAGGGGAGTTTGCCGGCACCTGGTATTGAACCACGGACCGTGAACAAGAGTTCACGAGGCCGAGACTCTACCTCCAGGCTAAACTCCCCTTTCTTGACGCAAGCTTTGAGCTTACTGTGAAAGGTGTATTGATACTTACATCTAAAAAAAAGATTAAAACAGAAAAAAATACAACATTTAGAGAACCCAAAATTATATGCATTTACTATTGGAATAAAAAAATATTGAATGCACCCTGAAACATAACAAACTTATAGGTTAATTAGGTTATAGGTTAAAAATATAGGTTAATCTTCAAAAAAAAATTTAAATTATCTTTTTAGTTTCTATTTTATGTATATGCAATAGTTAATTCTGACGAAATCTGTATTATAAGCGTGTCAGCAGCCAATGAGAAAACAGCTAAGACAGTGGCGTCATGTCAGCGCTGTGTGATGAGGCGCGACAAACTCTGCTGTAATTATTAAATTTAATATTTTACGTAACACTTTATCAACACAGTTTTGAGTGCATTTATTGAAATAATAATGAAAGCGGTATAAATGAAGTAAATCATCGGCGCCCTTGAGATGGTCTATGGACTGTTAAACGGGGTCAAAATAAAATCATCCAGAATCATCATCATCATCAAAGATTGGACAGTTAAGAAGGATATATGGTTAAAGTTTTAGAGATAATGTAAAATATCAGTGTTATTATATGAGAAGGCCGATGTGATAGATGTAGATAGTGAAAATAACAGTGTCATACGAGAAAGCCAATATGATACAAATACCCACACTTCCCTTTCCATTTATTCTCTACCCTCCATACAATTTTAATTATTTTTCTTGGTTTTACTAAATTTCATTGTAGTATTGTTTTATTCTATTATTAATATTAATTGATTGAGTTCATTATAGTTATTATTTTAGAAATATATGAAAGACATAATAGAGAATTAATGTACATCTGATGTTTGCTGTAGGTTTTGCTCCTGGCATTTTGATATAAATCGGTTGGATGCCTGGGATCACTGGTACTCTTTGAGTTTCTATTCCGGATGCATTGAGGTGTTAGGTTTGCCTGGACCTGCGGCTGACTCAGGAATTAACCATTAACGCCTGTAATAGGGCACATCTTTGTATTAAACTTTGTTTCTGTTGTATTCTTTGTGTTTATATGTATATGATGTGCCTGTTGGTGTTTGATTGTTTTCAATAAATAAAATAAAAAAATAACCGGGGTGTATGAAAATAGCCTACGGTAATTTCGGTATCTCGATAATAATATGATATAGGATTAACGGGCTGTTTCACCACCTCTGGATAAAGTGCCGGATAGCCAATCCAACACAAATCTAACGGATAAAACGAAAAATGCGTTTCACGACTCTCTGACAGCGCTATCCTATAGATAAAGTTCTAGATAAGTTATCCTATAAATGGTTAAAAAAGGGCGCTAGGAGGCATGACCTTCCAACGTTCAGAAAAATAGAACACCTTGACTAGATCGCAAAAAACGAACAAGTGAGTGGCTTAGAATTGAACTTGGACAAATCGAAAAAAAAGTTTTTTTTTGTAAAGTAAGTTTGTTGAAATATTCTTTGTTTCGAGTTCTATAAAACTGCATTTTTAAACATTGTCAAATCTTATGGAATTTGTGTAAAAAAATTAATGTTACTATGGAAATCAGTCAAAATCAAATTAGTTTTTGAGCTTGTGGAACAGCATGAACATGATTTAAGCAAAAGGCTTTTCCAAGAACAGGAATAAGTAGCGCTCGATCCTTCTGCCTACATCACAAGGGAAATAAACGACAACGTCACATAATATTGATTCAAAGGCCAGTAGTTTACGAAACCTTAACATAAACTAATAATTTACAATGATACATACAAGAAAGTATGCAAAATCATTTTACACATGGTTTAAATTTAACACAATAAAAGATAATATATAAAGATAAATTGTATGATGAATGGCAATTTCATGCAAATTAACAAGAATAATTCGATTAAAACTACCGAGTTTGAAATACCACTAAATAAAAATATTAATAAATAAATTGTACTTACATGTTTTATTGTAATCATCATTAATTATGACAGAAATCAATCGTACTGAAATTTTATTTTATTTTAAATTGTTTTAAACATGCATGTAAATTACAATTAATACACCGGTACTTCAAGTGTTAACATCACAATGTTAAAATGTAATTGATATCAGGGATCCGCAACATTTTTTAGTGAATAAAAATTCAGATAATATAAATAATTTTAAACTAATGTTTAAGAATGTATTTCAGTGAGAAGGTTGTATTGTGTAGATGTATGAGATATTAAGGTTGTGTCGTTGATGGTTGATGTTTTTTTTTTATATATTTGGTAAATTATTTAATGTATATGATATTTAGTGTTTAAAAGGTTAAGTGAATTTGTTAAATATAAGAAAAAACCCTACAATCCATCAAAGCACGAGCTCTGCTCAATTTTTATTTATTTATTTTATTCTTCTTGCACATCATCATTCATATAACAAAATAAACAAAGCAGTTTACATAAGAAAAAATGTGATGATGTGCAGTGGCGAGATTATCACTATATAGTGATTTCCTCCATCTTACCACGTCACATTAACACTAAACAGAAATAAAAATAATAATAACAAAAACACATAAATGAGATTCAATCCACACACCTAACACTCCAAAGCGATCGGGAACTATAGGAAGATGCTAGGAGACGGATGCTGAGATAGAAGACAATAAATACTTCTTGACAGCGTATTCAAATCCATTAAAAGATTGAGATATTCTATGAGCAGAAGGGAGATTATTCCAGCAACGAGCACCACATACTGAGAATGATTGAGAATAGAAATTTGAGGGTATAATAGATATTATAAAAATTGTATAATTGTATTATTATATTTGATGTGCTTTCTATTATTTAAATATAAAATATTTAAATTTGAATATTACATTTTGTTAAGAATTTAAATAGATTTTTTTAAATTCATAGTAATTAATTGATGAAGCAGTTGATATCTACCTTAAAATACGAGCTGTGATATTATTGGAAAATATTTAACCATATTGCAACTAAGAGGTGAAGAAATGTCTTGTTGAAGAAGCCGGCATTGTCAAAACATTGATAAAATGCATCCCATCACAGCATCTCTCACAAGAAGCGCAGCCTACAGACTAACTACTTGTAATAAACATACAAATTATACTCTCCATGCTGCCAATAAAAGTAAAGCCTTTCAGAAAGAGTGCCATACCTCATCGCTGAAATTTTTTTTTTTACGAATACATCGAAAACTTACAAGAAAGAGCAGAACATCTAATCTTTACCGGGGTCTTCACGAACTTTATAATTAAAGCTGTGATATAAAAGTTTTTCTCTACCCATACCTACAGGTGCAGTTGCTACTACTGAACATTTTTCAAACATTGTAAGCAACATATTTTTTAGTAAAAATATTAGTAAAATATCATAAAATTGTATATTACGATTGATTGGTAAAGCAGTATTGGAATTTTATTTTGAAGCGGTCTATTAAACACCGACTGTATCAATACTCAATGACCAGCTCAGTAAAATATGTAATATCTAATAAATATTTTAGACTTGTTCATATGTATATATATATCTCATCATCATCTCATCCCGCCCTCAACGCTCCTCTCGGGAGCACAGGGCAGAAACCAACCTCCTCCATTCAGAGCGTCTCTGAGCCAATTGCGTCACCTCTTTCCACGACATTCCCTACGCTCCGATATCGTTGTCATAGGAACGGTGTATTGTGAAAGAAGGACGCCCGGGCCGACGGAACCCTGACGGACGGAAGAACAGTGCTCTTTTTGGCCAACTATCATTGGGCATTCTCAAAACATGTCCCAGCCAGGACCATGTATATATCTACAAATATAGTACTTCCACAATCAGCCATAGTGACGTTCTCACACTTCTCCTTTCAGACAAGTATGTCCTCTTTGTCATTCTTTCCTTTTCCATTCGTTCCACATCTCAATTTATTTACACGCATTATATCCACAACACTCCTCTTGCATCCGCTCATTCTTATAATATCCTCATTCCTCACTCTTATCACGCAACGTTTTACCACCCATTCATCTCAGCGATCTCATCTCCTCAGCATTTATTCCACTTTCGTCCCTCTTCAACCATGTCCATGTTTCGCTTGCATACATAATTACATACATACATACATCTTCTTCTCCTTGTCCTAGTTGGGTCGGGGGCCCATTGCGCCTAGGTACCTCCTCCAGAGATCCCTGTCCACCGCTGCTTCCAGGACCTCTGGCCACTCCAAAACATGTCAAGTACGTAATAAATATTTTTGTAAACTATCATTATTGTGTAATGTATTTATAACAAAATAAAGTTTTTGAATTTGAATGATAAATTTGAATTTGATTGAGTCAAAAATATCGAAGTTTAGGTAAGTTCCTTAACAGCCATAGTTGCTAGTATGATTTTCTATGCAGAATTTAAGTACATTTATTGAAGCAATACTTGTCTACTATGTAATGTTACTAACAAACTGTTGGGTAGCTTGCGTTGAATAAAATTTTTGGGGTCACAATATATCGACATTGGTTGCTTTTGTATGGATCAAATATTTGATAATATAATCAAAGAAAAGACGTATATAAAATCATTATGAATCTTAAAGTAACGCTAATTTAATTTAGGGATAATTTTGTTAACTTTAAATATATATTTTTTTTATTTCTATATTTATTTGAGAAAAAATTCTTCTGGTGCAAACATGTAAATAATTTTTAATATACATCTTTTTGTCTTGTGTATTTGTTTTAAAAATATTTATTTATTTTATTCTTCACTGTACATCGGTTACATTATTTCAAATCAATAAAAAATATCAGTTATACAATTCAATGTACAGAGGGCGAGTTTATCGCTAAAATGTGTTGTCTCCCAACTAACCCGGTTATTAATAAAATATCTTTATTTCCTTAAGAAAATTACTCAGTAGACACCTCATCTACAGAGCTAGCTGACTGAGGAAACTCCCTTAAGTAGGAACTAAAAGTGTCCCGATGCTAACGAATCGGATTAGGCTGGTTTGATTTCGTTTTATCTATGGCACGTTCATTAATCTCACCTATTTTTATTTCAACACATTTTATTGAGTAGTTTTCATAACTCTCTGTCTATGTCATAATTGAACTGTAGAGTACGCCTTGATTACATCAATATTCTATACAAAATATGAGGTTTTCTTCACAAATAAGGTAGCTGGCTGATCAACTCCATGAAATAAACATGAAAGCTGTCCTCAAAGTGCCAACAAAAATGAAGACAATCATGATGGATGACAAACCTCATCTTCGAATGTAAGGTGTAAAGTGTCTTTATTTTTTCAAACACCTGCATTTTACGGGTAACTCAAAAATTTACGGAAAATAGTGGGAGACAAACTCTTTGCCGGGTGCTCCAAAGAATGAACGTAAAATATGAGATATATGTCTCCTTCCACCTTAGACCTCCCTCCTCTTCTTTTGTAACCTTCAAAAAACTTACTTCCACACTTCTTAATGAATCAGCAGGTACACAGTAATCTTCCCCCCCCCCCTTTTTTTCCTTAGCCCTTAATTTGTGTTTTTGTGCTAGTGTGATGATTGTGTGAGCGTGCGTGACTGTGTATATGTAGGCATGTTGAGATGACCGAAATATTAGGTACCTATGTTTTTTAATTTAATTGTGGCGCATGGTATTGGATGATGGCTGATCTCTGAAAGATTAACCTTTTTTCTAACTTTACATATGTAGTTATTGTCTGTTTTGTGCTTTTAACATTTATAAAATAAAAATAAAAAAAAAACAGATTTTTCGTTATCTTAACTTTGTCTTCTTCCGTTTGCTTCAGTTGGTAACTTAATGACCTACTGACTCCAGACCTAAATATGTGACTAAAAGACTCTTTGCCCTTTTACCCAAAAATAAGTTTGTTGACAACTTGAGATTCCTCTCACGCTGTGCCCTATTCCTTATTAAACTAATATTATCTGCCACAATACATTAACAGTATATTTTTACCGTGAATCGTGACGGGTATCTCATGCTGAAAAACAACAATGGTAAGTAAAAATAATATTTGTTAATTGTAGAACTATATCTGGGAGGGGTCTCTATAAATAACAAATACGTTTTGCACTTCAACATACAACAAGACAAGCAGAGCTGTGATTGGTGCATTGGACCAAGTAACCATTAGCCATTCAAATATAATATTATAGAACATAATGAATCGATTGGTGAGTTTGAATTCGATTTTAGAATTATCATTCGATTTTTTCGACGATAATAAGTTTTATATACTTGTCTGAAAGAAAGGGTGTGAGAACCACGTGGCTTGATCACGTGGATCAAATTCTCAAGGACGGCCGCGTGTTGAGTAAGAGGAATCGACGTGCATGTATGAGAATCTGTATGAATGTGGAGGAAGCAAAGGAAGTGTGTAA
Organism: Athripsodes cinereus; assembly: GCA_947579605.1. Classification (NCBI taxonomy): domain Eukaryota; kingdom Metazoa; phylum Arthropoda; class Insecta; order Trichoptera; family Leptoceridae; genus Athripsodes; species Athripsodes cinereus. The sequence goes on from OX388327.1 coordinate 2,481,991, forward strand.
AGATAGATCTGTTTGGCGTTCCGTTCTCTCTGCCTACCCTACTTGGGACACGGCGTGAGCGTATAGTATGGTATAATAGTATAGTGTAAATTTTATTGTACAAAATATTTAGACAAAAATAATAAAATTACAATATGTTATGTACAAACAGTTTTGCACAATCGGCGAGTTTATCGCAGAGACGCGATGTCTTCCAACTAACCCAACAAAATAAAACAAATGATTAATTTAAAATAATGATAAAAATATTTTAAAAACATGCCAGTCTTTAAGACGATGTATAGAAACTAAAATATAAGCCATATATACATAAATAATACAGACAATGTGCTTTTTTTCTTATTTACGTTTAGAGTACCTATTTACTATTTTTTGTTTTTTTTTTTTTAACTGGATTTGTGCACAAGGTGCAGAAGATAAAAACAACGCTCAAACTTATCATATTTTTTACATTCTTTCTACACTTAATGTGAGTAAAAACGCTTTAAATCTTTTTTCCAGGTTTGTGTTCTCGCTGTTATCAGCGCTGCATCAGCACAAAGCTGGGGAGGAAACCATGGATACAGGGACGAAGGCTACAGGGACGAAGGATACAGTGCCCCAAGAAGACCAGTTGTACCAGCACCATTAGCAAATGACGGAAGAGTCATAGACACACCGGAAATAGCCAATTTAAAAGCTGCACACTTTGCAGCACATGACGCAGCAATCAAAGCACTCCCACCACAGAGGGGATACCAACAAGACTACAGACAAGAATACAGACCTCAAGAACAACAACAGAGATTCCAAGACTATCGCTCGAAAGAATACAGAGGTCCTCAAGAATTCAGCAACAAAATAAATGAAGATTACGACAATTACGACGATAGGGAATCATCTGGATATCAAATCAAAGAAAACAACGAAGAACCAAGATGGAGGGGACCATTAGCTAAAGTTGAATTCACTGAAGATGGTAAATTCATAAAAGATACACCAGAAGTATATCGTGCAAGACAAGATCATTTAGCCGCTTTGGATGCTGCAAGAAAGAGTCCTTTGTATCAACCAGAACCCCCAACTAAATATTACGAACAGCAACAGCAGAACAATAATAATTATGATGAAGGAAAGGATTCTCGAGGATATCAAGGTAACCAAGGTGGTGGATACCAAGGTAATCAAGGTGGATATCAAGTAAACCAAAGAGAAGGAGGATACGATGATGGACAATACAGATCATCAGCAGGTGGAAACCACTATTCAGCAAGGCCTCAAGGTTACTACAACTGATTAATGAACAAACTGTGATATATTTTTATATGATTTATTTTAATATTGTTAAATGAATTTTTGTATTATGTATACTTACACAATAGCTACATGATATTTTATTGCCAAATATTATAATGAAAACTATTAGATATTACTGAATATATTATTATTTTAATTATATTTGTATTTATTTACATATCCACGGCTTGAACCTCTTACATGTTAAACAATGCACAAAAAAAAAACAAATCATCGTTTTCATTTACAACACAGTTGGAGCAAGACAAGAACAACGATTGACGAAGAATAAAATACAAGTGGGAATCAAATAATAGAATTTATAAATTTGGTCAAATCAAATCATTCTATTATGGTAGACAAATGAAAATATTGGAGTATCAATATTTTTTTAAGTAATAAATATACTACTACTACTATACCATCACGGCATATCCCACAAGTGGGGTAGCCAGCAGACCAGCTGCATGTAAGAATACAAGCATGTAAGCATGCAATAAAATACAAGTGGGAATCAAATAATAGAATTTATAAATTTGGTCAAATCAAATCATTCTATTATGGTAGACAAATGAAAATATTGGAGTATCAATATTTTTTTAAGTAATAAATATACTACTACTACTATACCATCACGGCATATCCCACAAGTGGGGTAGCCAGCAGACCAGCTGCATGTAAGAAACATGCAAACTGTCCTCTTCGTGCCAATATAAAATCAAGACATTCAGGATGGGTGGCAAACCTCATCGCTGAATTTAAGATGTACAATGTCTTAATAAATGAGTTCGTCGGTAGCCTGGAGGTAGAGTCTCGACCTCATGAACAAGGGGTCCGTGGTTCGATCCCAGTGCCGGCAAACTCCCCTTTCACGACACAAGCTTTTAGCTTACTGTGAAAGGTGTATAAGGTTGTATTTGGGTTTATAACAAAACCCAGATATATCTTTAAAAAAAAAAATATGTCAAGAATAAAAATTGTTTTACAGTAAAGAGATGTCAAGTAGATGGAAAAATACTTAAATTTAATTTTTTATGTTGTTTTTTAATTTGTCTAAACGGATATCGAAAAAATGCTTCCTTTTTCACCATCGTAAAAAATTCACCAACTTAAAAAAAAATAACTGAAAGAGTAGCGTTGCTTGTGTGTATTACCGATTGAATCAATATGTAAGTTCTGAAAAGCTTCACATTCATCCGTGCTTTTGTTAAGACATACGTTGGTTTGTTGATATATTGGATAAAAGCACACAACAATATACCTATTTATTATTATGTGCTTTTATCATTGAAGAAAGATGTTATTATTTCTAGTATAAACCCTGAATCGACTACAATCTGGTGTAGGAAATTGACGTGACAATAGAGAACGATGGGGCTTCCTACAAGACGAATCCGGAGCATGTGACTGTGGTGCAGCACAGACCATGACACACTTGTTAGAGTGTCTAGTTGTTAATATTATTATTATTTGTGTTAATTTTTTTCATAATATATCACAATTTATTGCAAGTTACAAATATGTGCCTAAATATTAATCTATAATTATTGGTGTTTTTATACTACATAGGTAGTATCCCCATGAATGCCTAGACAGTTATACACTTGTATTTCGGTTAAATATTTAAATACGAGATTAATATTTTAAATGTTTTAAATTTTAACATGGCAACAGAACTGCCATCCACATTTCTCAGCATTATACAACCAGACAAGTCTCCATATGATCAGTCATGGTCACACAAAATCTTAACAGTCTATTTCCGAGAAAAATTCACTTATCCAGATATAATAATAATAATAATCTTTAAGCACAAAATTAGTATACAAAGAAGAAAAAACATGGTAACATATGTAACAATAAAATACATAATTTTGTGCAATGGGCGAGTTTATTGCTGAAGCGCAATATCTTCCAACTAACCCACTAAACAAAAACAAATAATAATAATAATATATAAATAAATAAGTAAAACAAAATATACAGGATATCAAAGGATTAGGTTCAAAACAAACCGGGTTCAAAATACCAGCATTGTGCCTGAAATATCTGTGTTCAGAAACTTTCTAACATTATCACATGTGTTTATTATAATAGATTTTTTAATGTTAATGTACGAATTAACCGGTAAAAGTAATTTTTGTAAATTATTCATTAAAGATTTCGGAGTTACCCCTGTAGCTGACATGACTAAAGTAATTATATAAACGGACCTGCCAATAATGCCAAATATTTTTTATTTCTCCTGCTAGTTCTGTATAAGTATTTATTGTATTTTTGATTGAATAAAGATTATTATTATTATTAAATAATATGAAAATCACTAAAGAAATTGATAGTACAGAAAGAAATCAGCATTCTTTCAATGTTACGTATTAAGCGTTATAATACTAACTGCGAACAACAAACACGCAATAGGTTTACATATACATAGTGCAGTGGTTCTTAACCTTTTTGGGGGTACCGAACCTCACCAGTTACATAATATGCATTCACCGAACCCCTCCTAATTTGAAAAATAAAATTAGATTTTTACAAATTCAAAACATGGTATATATTTATATATAGGTGAACAAAATGAAAAAATAAATAAAAACAAAGATCAAAACATTAAATTTAAATGGTTAAATCAAAACACGAAAAATATTAATTAATATTTACTTCAAATCAGCGTGACTTCTGCTGTTGCCTTTCAGAAACCAATTCGGAAATTCGCGGCTTTACCTTGGCAAGTGCCACTCTCATGTAATTGTCTATTCCTCTTATTCATTTTTATATCCAACATCATCGAAAAGGATTGCTAGCAAAGATATTTTGTAACAAACGGTATAAAAATCTCCAGACCTTTCTTAGCAATAACAGGGTATGTTTCCATTTGTTGACACCAAAACGTTGAGAGCGATGTTCTTCTGAAGAGCTGCTGTTGAACCTGGCTCTGCTGAATTTCAATGATTTCATCAAATTTGTGATGGCGGTTTGAAGGAATTATCGTAGTATTTTTTTCTTTTCCAACTCGCAAAACTATCTTGCCTTAAAAATTATTTTCACCGAACCCCCAAGACTGACTCACCGAACCCTTGGGGTTCGATCGAACCCAGGTTAAGAACCACTGACATAGTGCAATAGAAAAATATTTTATTCAATTGTTATGCAATTATTGTTCATATTTATTGAATTATTAATATTATAGGTTATCGTTACTGTTGTTATCACTTTTTATTATCTAAGTTCTACCTTTACCTAGAATTATTATAGTAAAACTATGAATGTTTTAAAAGAGCCACGATGCTCTTTTGTTACTTGACTATATATAAATCTCGATCGATTGCAGCAAACCGTTTCAATAACAATACTCGTTGCTGAAATATGGCTTGTTGAAATCGATCGCGATTTATATACAACTAAGTAACAGAATGTATCAAAGAATTCTCTATAACTCGTGTATTTAAGAATTTTTTATTGTGAATGCTCACATTTTTATATTGTTACTTTAAATAGGTAGGTACATCTTGTGCTATATTATTTTCTACTTCATTATAGTCCTATGTATTAATTCTACAAGATAACTGGATTGGCCACAATATCAAGCACCCAGGGCTGCTTATCACCATCGCGGAGGTCAAGATTGAAGACAGAAATGATAGCAGAAGACCAAGAGACACTTATATGGACCAGCTGAAGAAGGACATGATCTGTGACTGTGACACATGCATAGAACTAAAGAGACTAGCTGAAAATAGGGAGGAATGAAGAAGAAAATTCAAACTCTTTGCAGAACAATCCAATGGATTGTAGCTCACTATATATACTTCTTTATCTAAAATCACTTTATGCCACAACATATTTATCAAACATTCTCACCACTATTAGATATAAGAACACCCCCTCTTAAAATTCCTTTTGTTCCATCCAACCCTTGGACTATATGTATAATCTAGGTTAGTTTGTTCTATTCTTTAGTTTTAAGCAACTCTTGCCCTGAAGATGCCGCAAGGCGAAAGCGCTCGGCAATAAGAATTTATTCTATATTAATTGACTAAATAATCGTACGTGAAAATTAAACAGTGTTTAGTTTAACATTTTAAAAATCATATTAAAATGAATTTTCACAACGTTAACGCACCTACATACTTTGAATTTAATCAAACATTATATTAGGTTTACTGAAAGATTTTTCCGCAAGGCAATATCTACGCCTTTTATAATACTGGGGTTGGGTTTACCCAAGATGAGAACTCTAGATACGCCACTGATATCTATTGAATAGTTAATATATTAATTAATTGATAATTACTCAAAGTATATTATTTATAGTGTCCTATATGTAAACTCATTCTAGTTAAGAATAGGCACAATAGTTCCCACAATTGAGATCAAAGCAAGGTTGTTTATTTGCATTACAATGATATTTACAATGCTGTTTACATTTGGAGCATGCTTTATGCAAGCAAGCAATAAAACAATAGTTAACAAATAGAAAACAATAAATATGTGAATTACCTGTACATAATAATTTATACTAGAATTGTAAATCTAAACTAATAATAAAAGGGAAATTCAAAATATCCAAGCAAATTATGAGAATTAGATTATCTCTTCACATTATGTGCATTAAAAGGATAGTCAAAAGGAAGTTGTTAACAGCCGTTCTTACCTAAGGTACAAATTAGATTTAGCTCTAGTGGTTTCAGGCAACAATTTTTAGTAGGCGCAGAGAAAATTATTCAAATAATTAATGAAATAGCTTTATTAATAAATACAAGCCAAAACTTTATATGCAAAAATATTCATGGGTATAAAAAAATAGTATTTTATCACATATAAATAAAATTTAAGTTGTATTTATTCTATAAATTGAATTTATTTATTTCTCACATCTCTCACATGTCTCACATCCGGCTACTACGCACGCCGTGGGCCTTCTGAATCTTAAAATTTGTGAAACTCGCTATATTCTTGATTATTGCACATAATAACGTTATATATGTAGTATGCACGGTAAACAACATACCATATTATTACTTATATAAATAAAACAAATGGTTGAATTATAAACATTTTCTATGATTTTTTTGATAATGAAATTTATTTTTGATGTGTATGCAGTTTGTCATAATAATTAAGAAAATCCAAGGGTTGTAAATAAATAACTCAAGGTGTATTATAAAATTCATGATATTTTAAGATTAATCTTGGTTTTAAAATTTTATTTACACTCTTCTATTATTAAGGATAAATTATTTAAAATAGCACCACTCAACGTATCATCATTGCGACGGCAATCTTCAAAAATTATTTTCACTATACGTATTCCTCGCAGCAAAATAAAACTAAAATGATAAAATCGCATTTATAAATGTTCAAAATATTATATTAATATAAAAAATAACATACATGTGATCCAGAATTTAAAATATTTAAAAAATAAAATGGTAGTAATTTTGCTAATTCGTTTGCATGAAATCACAAAGAAGGGGTGTAGAGCCCTCTTAAGAATAAATAACAAGTAACTTAAAAGATTAATAAGTGTGTCTGCGGTGCAGCACAGACCATGCCTCACTTGTTGGAGTGTCCATTGTGCCATGTCTAGGGGATTCGATCCCGGGATCCCGAATCCCGGGATCCCGGGATCCCGGTTGTATTTTAGTCCCGAAATTTTCGGGATTAAATTTAAGAAATCCCGGGATTTTCGGGATTAATACAATTATACAATAAGTCAAATATTTGGTACTCAAGCACATCAATGAATCACTGACAGCCGAAGCTTGTGTTAGTATGTATCTTAAAAGAGCGTTATTCTGAGTTCGATATCTCACTAGATACGATATTGTGGCAATAGTTACTGATGGTCCAAATCACAGTTGGAAAACTTGTTAATGCAAAGCACCTAGTTTGTTTTGCACACGGTATTCACTTAGCCGTTTGTGATTTATTGTATAGAAAAATACCTGCAAATGAACCTATCAGTGATGATATTTTATTTATTTATTTATTTAATACATAAACGGCTATCGCCTTATATTGATGATTTGGATGGTGATAATGAAGAACTGGACTCAGGATTAGTCATTAAAATCGGTAATGGTGAGTTTGAATATTAATGAAGTCGTAAAAAAGTTCGTAGTGGTTCTTATTTTTAAAAGAGCATCTTTGAAGAATGATACTATGCTTCAAAACTTTATTGAAAAGGAACATGGAAGAGAGCTTAATTTATTGTTTAGCTGCAAATCGCGTTGGAATAGTCTTTTAACAATGCTTGAGCGATTTGATATTTTAAAAAATAGCATCATAAAATCACTCATCGACCTAATTCGAATAAATAATTCATAAAGTCTCTGGTCAATTTGATTTAAAAATACGAGTTTAAACATTGATCCCTGTAGTATGTATTTTTTTGTTATGGGTTAAGCTAAATAAGTCTAAGTTGATTTTTTAAAAAAATATTCCAAAATAGTACATACAAACAAACATAAATAACAACATTATAGAATATATTGCCCCACTAAACTAAAACTGTTCTGGGTTAAAACCAGAGATGTGCAAAATACTTTCAAAAAAGTATTTAAATACAAAATACAAATACTTTTGAATTTTTGTATTTCAAATACAAAATACTTTTTCAAAATGATATTTAAGTACAAAATACGTATTTTAAATTACCTTTTACAAATAGTCGAACAAGGTGTAAGACAGGGGTATTCAATATTTCCAGCACTCTTTAACTATTATATACAGCGAGCCATTGATGAATAGATAGAAGAAATGAATAACTGGACAAGAGTATAGATAAATGGAGAAAGGGTTGACATGATTCGATATAGCATTGCTTGCAGATAATGAAGATGAGTTGAATAAAGTCTTAGGAAGAACTATCAAAATACAACATAAAAAATAAATAAAGACAATACAAAATGTATGGTCATTCGAAGAGATGAGGCGACTGCGAAAATAGTCATAAATGGAGTGAGTATCAAGCAGGTTAGAGAATTCCTGAACTTGGGCTGCAGAATAAATCAGGATGGATACTCCGAATCTGAAATCGTACGGACTACTGTAACATCATATTATATACAGGACTGCTCCAGACCTTTCTCGATCGTTTTCAGATGGTTTTTAATGTTGCCTCCGAATCATTTACAGAGAGAATCAGAGATGCCACATCACTTCACTACTAAGAAATCTACACTAGCTGAGAGTCTCAGAGAGGGTGGTGTTTAAACTGTGTCTCACTGTCCACAAGGTAGCACACCACCCACTGACCTATTCCGCTGACAAAAATTTGAGTCGAAGACTGTGCTCAGCTTCTAATGCCGTGAACAAACTCGTAGAGTTCAATATTGCAAATACCTCTAAATTTACAGAAAGGAGAACCAGAGTCTCAGCGTCAATTGCCTGGAACAGATTGCCTGCAGATAAAGTTGAAAACGCTGCAGTTCAGAAGAAATCACAGCGCCCTTGGAATGGTCATGGATCATTCAACGGCGTCATGTATAATTAGTTCAATCATCATTATTATGTGTGTATATCTCAAATATGGAGTACTCTAATGGAAACGTTGTATTCGTAATTCAACAAATTGACAAAAAAAAGCTTGCATACGCGCATATCAATTAATGGCAGAATTTTGTTTCAAACAAATAAGAAGGTATTTTGTAAAAGTATTTTGTGTAAAATACAAAATACTCAAAAAAAGTATTTCAAATAATATACAAAATACTTTTTACGAAAACGAATTTGAAATACAAAATGAAAATACGTACTTTGTATTTTGTACTTGTGTTTTAAGTACTTTAATTTCAAATACGTCACATATCTGGTTAAAACTATGAAATAAATACGAATACAAGAATTAAATTCAATTTTAAAAAAGTTAAATTGTTACTTTTATAAATCATAAACAGAAGTGCCTTGTTTGTTTATTTTAGAATAAGTTTGAAGTGTAATTTTGTTTAACGGACTTTTTACAGATTCAAAACTTAAATTCATTGCCAGATAAGTAAAAAAAAGTGATTTTGACATGGCCTACTGACTTTTTGTTACCACTTTACACTACCAATACAATCCCGGGACTAGTCCCGGGATCCCGGGATCAACTATAGATAATCCCGAAATCCCGGGATTAGAAAAAAGGGTCGGGATCGAATCCCCTAGCCATGTCACATGCACTATGGAGGATTTTTTGACGCATGTCCACCTGTTGTGCGTTTTGCACATTATTAGATATCAACTTAATTGGTTTTCTGGGTTTTGACTTATTTGTTACGTTGCAGTAATAAAATGTGTACCATTTCTCATCTGACATAAGTGCAATCACCCTTGAAGTTCAATAAAAGATTTTCTCTACTGTACTAAAAAACTATAAAATTATTTGATTAACTAATGAATTGTCAAGTCGATGGTTTAAAATACAAAAGACACATAATTTAGGTAAAATGAGTTAATATTTAAGGAACAAGATCGGTTGCAATGTCTTCTTTATCCTAATTACATAATTACCAATAATACTTATATAATTATCGAAAATTTTACAAAAACCGAATGTCACACGTTCTTAAATTGACATTTTTTTGTGCACAGATAATATAACATGTCACATAAGATATTTGAGAAAGCATTTATATCGACATTCTTGATTCTTAAAAGAAACATGTCCATCAAGGACATCTTCTGAATCAATTTAAAATTTGTTAATTAATTGAGAATATCGAACTTTCAAAAACTGTTTTCTTTAAACTGTCAAATGTGGACATATTGTGTCTTCTTTCGAACCATCGAAGCAAATAAATGTGGTTAATTTTATGACAGCAAATAAAAAAATATAATAATTTGTTCATCGTTTTATAAAAGCAGGTATAAAATACACAACATAAAATTCAATAAATAATCATAAAAAAACATAAAAAATAATAAATAATGCAAATAATCAAAAAATCATTCATCCTAAATCAGTCAGCGAAGTCAAACAAATAAACTCAATATTGAATATCAGTCAAAGTAAAATCGTCAATACATTTATTTTCTTCCAAAGCCACCATGAAGTCCTTCACCGTGGTATTGTGATTCATGAAGCCCTTCTCCTTTGTATTGTCCTTCAAGTTCGCCTTCGCCTTTATATTCTCCAGTTTGATGACCAATGATTCCACCGCCGATTCCACCGCCAATTCCGCCACCAAGACCTCCACCAAAGATTCCAGCTCCACCAATTTGTTTGCTCTTTTCAGCAGCTAAAGCAGCGAAATGTTCGGCTTTGGCATGAGCAACTTCGGGAGTATCTTTAATGAATTTTCCATCATGTGTCAATTCGATGTGAGCTGGAGGTCCGTGCCATTTTCCATGACCGATTCCATTAGCGTATTGTCCTCCGAAACCACCAAATCCGCCGAAACCTCCGATTTGATTACCGAAACCTCCGAATCCTGATCCAATGATTCCATGTCCAATTCCTGCACCGATTTGTCCTTGTTTTGCTGCTGCGTGAGCTTTGAAGTGTTCAGCTTTAGCGTGGGCTACTTCTGGTGTATCTACGACTCTTCCATCATGTCCAATTGGTGCTGGGGCAAATTTGTGATGGTGTATTCCTCCCCATCCTCCGATTCCTTGACCGCCCCATCCTTGCTGTCCTCCAAATCCCTGACCCCATCCTTGTCCTCCAATTCCTGACAGTCCTCCTTCACCTCCTCCAAGTCCCCATTGTCCGACCCATGTAGATGGTCCTCCCCATGCTCCGAAACCAGCTTGGCCGTAAGCCATACCGACCAAAGCAAGAAGATATAAGAACTGAAACAATAAACGCAACATATTTTAGTGTAAACTATCAATAGTATTCTGACAAATGATATTATGAATTGTTAGTTTTGCATTTGAAACTAAAGAACTAGGTCAAACTTCTCTTCGAATTTCTCTTAAATAATTTTTTGAACAATATTATTTTTGTCAATTTATTTTATGGTTAGTTTGCCACCCAAGCTTAATGTCTTAATTTCTGTTGGCACTGAGAAGATTAAGTCCTACGTATGTTTATTACTTGTGGGATAATCCGTGATGGTATAGTAGCAGTAACTTATCGCAGAATTGAAAAATTTAAATATCTTATCGCGATGTTTAACCAACACCTGCCTTTTACAGGACACTCGAAAAATTACGGAAAAATAATGGGAGACTATTTCTCCCCCGAGGACTTCACATAATATTTAATCCAATTTTTTCATATAATTATTTTCCAAGTAAATGAAATTTTGTTTAGCATTTATCTAATTAAATATTATATTACTAAGCGAATTTATAAATACGTTTTTTTTAATATATTTTTGATCAAATATGTTATCTGTTGTGTATGGGTTAGTTGGAAGATATCGCGCTTCAGCGATAAACTCGCCCATTGCACAAAATTAAGTGTTCTGTAATTATATTGTTTTTTTTCTTTGTTTATTGACTTTGTGCAATATAGATTATTATTATTATCGTTGGATTATAATAAATATATTTATTTTCTACATTTACATTACAATCAAAATTCAAATCCAAAATAATTTAAATAACTATAGATTTTCAGCAAAACACTTTAAAATTAACACAATTAATTATTTTTTTACAATCACTGAAAAATTGTGAACAATGGAAACACTTACTTTCATTTTTAATCCTATAAATTAATTAACACTATGGAACAAATTAAAAGACTTAAACAATAGGAAACACAAATGTATAATGATGATATAGGAGCTATGTAATCGGTTTATATACTAACCGTGCGTTGAAATAATTACATATGAATTTTCCGCCAATACAATAATATTGCATTACATGATTAAACTATTGTTGAAAATATTTAGTACCTATTTACCAAATGCAAAGCTTGCTGTTATTAATTCACTAACTTTGAGCCCGGTTTTGCTCAAGGAATTATAATGAACTCCGTGGAGTGCCAGGTAAACAATGGCTTTTCCACTTTTTTCTGTTAGTTTTCGAGTGTCCTGTAAAAGACTAGCATTCGATGACCGGTGTGGCGCGGAGGCTAACGCGCTTGCCTTTGAGTCGCGAGATTCCGGGTTCGATTCCCGGCCAGGGCAAAATGAAGAATGACCTTTTTCAAATTGTCCTGGGTCTGGGTGTTACATGTATTTGTGTTCAGTGCATTGTATATATGTGTATCGTCGTGTTAGTACGCAAAATAAAGATTCATAGTCAAACAAAGTCTTAGTTTGGGACTAGCTCGGCCTGTGTGAATTGTCTATACGTGGTCTGTTATTCGTGGCATTATTAGTCTATATAAAAAAACATGCAAGTTGTCCTCTCCGTGCCAACAAAAAATCAAGACAATCAGGATGGGTGGTAAAACTCATCGCTGAATTTAAGATGTAAAATTTCTTTATTTTTTTCGAACACCCGCTTTAAACAGGACACTCGAAAACTTACGGGAAAGAGCGGGAGACCAATTCTTTACCGGGTGCTCCACGGAATAGATATAAAATAACAAATGTTCAATATTTTCTTCATTAATTTTTTTTTTGTAAATTTTCTGATATTGTGATGGATCAAGATGGAACAACGTGCAAAGAAATGGAGGAAACTGTGTCTATGAATGGATGGAAACTATCTATGAAAAATTAGTAACAGATGAAAAGGAATTATAACGCCATTAACTTTTATTTTTCTTTAACTTTCTTTTATGTTTAACCATATTGTTATATTATATATTTTGGAAGTGTGAATGTGTTTGTGCGAATGAATGTATTATGTGTGCGAAATTGGGTGAATGGATGTATTGTGTGTAAGATTTTCTATAATTGCCTTGTGTGTTATTGCTGAAGTGTGCACTGTTTGGATGTAAGACTATTGGAATGTTTTTGTCGCTTACATGTTTATATTTATATGTCTTTCATCTGTTGTGTACCATGTAAAAATAAATAAAAATAAATAAATAAATTATCATGTTAGATACAGACTTTATTACATATCTATATATACACTTATTTGTATTGTTTTAACTATATAATTATATGTATATATACCTATATATTTTGTTGTCATTATTATATTTCTTTTTTCTTTCTTTGTATCTCTTATTTTTCATTTCTTAATGTGCGTTGTTCTAAATTTGTTATGTAATTTAATGCGCTATCAGTAAGTGAACTAATGTTGCTAAATAATTTTATGTGTTATATTTGTAATAAGTCTTTTGATATGCCAAATCTTCTTCTTCACCTTCGCCTTTATACCATTTACTAGGGGTCGGCTCTCCTAGTCCTCACCTTCCAAGTTTTCCTGTCCCCTGCATCCTCCGAGCGCAACTCTGCCAAATAAAATTAATAAAAAATAGATAGACGTTACAATTTTCAAAAATTAAAACATTTCTTTTAATTTTTATTTCTATTATTTTGTTTTAAGTATTGATTTGTTATCTAGGTTAAGGAAATGCCTTTGTAAATATATTGTTAGTTTTAAATAAATTATGAATGTATTTGCTTCTCTCGGCTAGAGGGACATCGAAGGAGTGTAGTCAAAAGATGCCACACACGGGGTTGTTTTTGGCCGGCCAGCCCCTCGGGCTGCCCACTATGGCGCCTCCGGTGTGGACAAACTTTGTGCAGTGTAGAATTCGGATAAATGGAAGTCCCCAGACTTCTGCGCTATCCTGGTGGTCGGTGGGTCTCCTTCAATGTAGACATTACAATGTTATAAGAGCAAACATACATACATGCATCTGAACAGATACAAATACAATTTCTATAAGGCTCAATAGTTTTTACGTAGGTACAGAAAAGTTTGTAACTCGCACATATTTGTGAATTATTTCGTAGTCAACTAAGTAATAATAATATGTAGGCAAAGTAATTAACAGCATATTCCATATTCGCGTTGTCGAGTGGGAAATAGATGACACATTGGATACATAACGAAATATTTCTAGATGATAAAGTATATGTTATGTTATTATTTCCTCTTATTATTCACGAACCTACTCTCCTTTTGCCCTTCAAAGTTTCACTTCCGAATGTTGGATGGAAACAAACCTCCTCCATCGGAATGTGAATCACGTAATCTTATGAAATTCCCTGATAATACGATGTATGTAAAAATATTGTAGTAGTGAGTAATGTCTTATTGTGAGTATTATTATTGGAAAACATTAAAGTGTCGTTTACGTGCTAAAGCACCTCAAGGACACTGTACAATTCATCAATTCTAGGACATTAACTCCATGTCATATTATAAATATAAAAAGATTAAATGAGAATCTCGGATACATAAAGCTATCCATGTCAGAAGTTACATATTTAAGTTACATTAAATATTTTGCATACAATATATTATGTTATATCGATGTTATTTTTACAATTAACCATTATATGAGGTCACATATGCAAATTTAACACACGAAACTATCATGCAAGGCTTAGACAAGACAACGTCACCTCATTTGGTAGGGCCCCGGACGGGACTTGAACCCGCACTCCCATCTTGTCGCGAGATGTGCTTTGTCCAATTAAGTTACCGGGCGACTTACCAGAGGCTCCGATATTCTCTCTTATAAACCCCAATGACAGCTTCATGTGTAGTTTTTGTTCTGGGATACCTTAGAATGAAAAACAAAACACATTATTTAATAGTAATTAGTAAAAAAAAAGGTTTTTAGGACCCTTCTGAATGTCTTAAGGTCTCCTCCAAGAGACATTAAAGGTTGTAATTTAGGGGTGGTTTTTATCGAGGGGAGCCTTCAAAGCAAATCCTGAGTCCTACCTTTAATTTTTTTTGTTTCGTTGAGTCTGGATGATATAGGAGCTAAGCTCTTTAAACATCCAGAGATAAGTGGGGGAAAGCCCTAAATGGTAATACAACATTTAAAAACAAGATGAAACTGAATTTTAAATAATTCCAAACACACACCAGATATCTTCACAATAAACAGTATATTTGTTTCGCAAAGGTGGAGTAAGTCATCGGCGGATGTAATCAAACAAGGGTCTCTAGATTGAACAACCGAAACTCCACTATCAGCCTCCGGACCATTCTTCGTGCCAGATTATGAATTATATTTTCAGAGATATGTTATGCCACCTTGGCTCCTCATTGTCTTATTTTTATTGGCATGAATAGGAAGACGTACACATACATAATATATAACAGGCTATTATTTTACTGATGTCCTATGATGGTATAGAAAAGCCCTTAAGAATTATACTCCATTAAATTTTTAGTTCGTCTATAACCTGGAGGTAGAGTCTCGACCTCATGCAAATGAGGTTCACGGTGCGATCCCAGGTGCGGGAAAACTCCCCTTTCTCGACACAAGCTTTCAGCTTACTGTGAAAGGTGTATATAAGGTTTTATTTGGGTTTTAAACAAAAACCCAGATACATCTTTTAAAAAAAAAAAACGGTGCCTAATAAACCATCTCTCATTATCATCGTCAATTAAAAATAAGGATAAATTTGTATATTTTTTTAGCCTTTTCTCTGATACTGTTGTGGCAGAAAAGATGTATTGCAATTGGCTCAATACCTGTGAGTAATAAATACAAGTGTAACATTAGATAAAGATTGTCAGCCCACTAACGAAATTTTGTAATCAAACTGCAATTTTAACACTAAAAAAGTGATCGATATGTATCGTATGTAAAAAGTACTCTCATTGCAACAATTGCAAAATCCATACATAAATATTTTAGCCTGTTTGTATATATGTATTTACATATGTTATAAAAGGACTTCGTAAATAGGAAAGACAGAGGTAAAATAGTACACTCTATAAGAGGTGCCATCCTCTGGCCAGGCTTTAAGCTAAAAATATCATAAATATCTTATAATATATTGTCAGAGATATAAGTTTTATCAGCAGGGTTACACTTGATATAATTTAAATAGGATCTTAATCTTGTCTTTACCTTAACATAATCATACGACGCGCGAAGTGACTATAGTCAAAAATACGTGCATATTAATCTCACGGTAACGGTAACGCAGTATTTTTTACCGTAATCCCTTTGCGCGTCGTATGATTAAGATTAATTATTAAATAATATTACTACTGCTTCTACACCATCACGGCATATCTCACAAGCGGGATAGCCAGCAGACCAGCTGCATACAATAAACATGCAAACATGGTTAAGTACTTAATATTCTGTCTAAAAGTGCTACTTTGTCATTTTGAAGTTTATTTTTTGAACGATGCCGGGCAAACTACTTTAGTATAAAATATCTTTTTAAATAAAATAATAAAATAACTTGTTATCTTTTTGAATAGTTAAATCTATCAACTGCAATACAGATATATTTCAACATATTATCTTTTTTTTATTTAAATTAGTAGTTTTTTTTTAATTTGATAATATTCTAATTATTGCAAGTTGAAGGATGTTTTAAATAGAGTGTGAATAACGCTTTACATTTTAAATTAGTAAATGCATACATAAAATAATTCTTCTTCTTGTCATGCGCCAGTCAGAGGAGTTCCTCCACATATCTCACTCCAGCCCATTCCTTCATATTGCACAACAATGAGGTTTGCCTTCTACTAAGATAACTTTGCCCTTCATTCTTTCCCATCAACGTGACAAAGACAGTGTTTAAATTTCATTTGATTAGACATTGAAGAAGACCCACCGACCACCCAGATAGCGCAGAAGTCTGGAGACTTCCATTTATCCGATTATCTTCCTCATTTTTATTTTTTATTTTATTTTTATTTATTGTATAAATGAAACAATGCACAGCATTACAGTAAAAAAAACTTTTCGCTGTCATTGTACGTAAACATTTAACAATCACGACAATAATAAAATATAACAGAAAAATACAGACACATAGAAATTCTATGACACAAATATACAAGAAAAAGGAACACCTATTGACCACGTCGAACCGCATCTCTCATTATATTGGACAACGTCTCTCTATCTGTTTTAGCCCTCAGCAACACCTCATTATGGCCAATTCTGAATCATAAAATAGTTTAGTTGCACTAAGTCAACTAAGTGTGAGGAGATAGTTGAGTCATGATAATTAGTTCTAATTCGTATTCACAGTTTTCCGTACTTATTTAGTTCATTAGTTCATTTTGACACCTTAGTACAACTATAAATTTCGAGAATCTATGGATTTCGTATTCAGAATGAAATTTTAGTTGACAGCCGACGACTAAAATAAGTTGGATTTGGGAACATTTTATTCGCGACTTTTAATGTGCGAATATAATTAGTTGCTGTCATTTTACCGCAGAATATTGCTATATTTTGGAAGTGTTAAGTTGTTTTTTCAATTAAAAGTAAAAATTTATATTTTTAGGGCAACTCTTAGCATGAATAAATTGTAAAATTACACCACCACCGACGCAAATACGAACGCCAAAATATATCGGCAAATCTGACATTTCACAATTTTCACGCGCGACAACTATTAAATTGTTGCCAGAAGTGTAAATCGGAACGTGAAAAACATTTTGTATTGCGGCATCATTGACTAATATTAGTTTGTCCCATAGATTTTACCGTTTGCACTTGGTGGTTCTCGAGTTTATAGTTGTTTATAGTTCATAACTAATGCTGAATACTACAATATAACTAATATTAATCAACTTTTTAGTTAGTTAGTTCATTAAGATTCAGAATTGGCCCTATTGTTGGTAACCAAATCAGTCCATGAGATGCGTAACATTATACGATGAAGCCACATCTCAAATGTTTCAAATGGTGATGGTATAGATATTTTTATTACTATTATAAAAAACGTTAAACAATCGGAAACAACATACAGTATACAGTTGCATAATGTGTTTTAAGGTTTATTGAATACCTAGTAACTTATTATTGTTTTCTAATAATACCTAGTTTAATACGCTACATACTCCATCCATATCGGTATTTGCATTGTGCAAGACTAAGACAACAGCTAAACATATTTTCAATGTTAATCGTAGGCCGGGTGTAGTCTAGCGTAACAACAACTTGCACTTGTTTTATTATTACTTATACCGAGTGTAATCTATGTATTAGTAATAATTGTTAATTAATTTGTTTACATGTGTTAACATATTGTAGCTTTGTTACTTTGCATCATCATATAAAATAGTTTTGTTTTGTATGTCCTTAATTCTTATTATCTTATAGGATAGGTACTTATTGGAATTGCAGCCAAACAATGATGACTTCCGCCTATTGTGATCTCAAGGGAAGCTAAAAAATTAAGTAATAAGAAAAGTTTATCGTATATTTCAGTGTCTCATGGAGTTAAATCATTCGATGCTTTCCTTTCTGCTCCAATTCCCTGTCCCATTCCATTATTCCCTTCTTGATTAGAAATGATTGGACATGTGTTTTAAAACTTTCTTTTTTGTAAAGTGTCTAAAATATTTATTTTATTTATTTATTTACAGATATATACGGCCTAAGCAATTTACATGTTAAGACTCTGTATATATAAAATACATGTATACAAAGGAATGATTTTTAAAAAAAGACACAAAACAAGTCAAAAAAAAAAATTCCAAGACGTGTCAGATCAAAATAAAGTTCCTAGCACTACTACCATGATAACAAACATTGATGTTTTACGTAGAGCCAATGCAAATAGAGAACTGTTCGCCACTGTTAATAAGCTCCGTAAAATATCATATTTTGGTCATATAATGAGAGCTAACAAATACACTATACTCCAGCTCGTCATGAAGGGGAAGATCGAGGGCTGCAGAGGGGTCGGCAGAAGACAGCTCTCCTGGCTTCGAAACATTCGAGAGTGGACCTGTGTCAGAAACGTGGAGGAGCTGTTTCGTGCAGCCCAAGACAGGGAAGCTTTCTCTCAAATGGTCGTCAACGTCGGGCGGACCCGACAAGACACGTGAATAAGAAGTACTACTACAATCACTTTACTATTACGGCATTTCTCACAAATGAGGAAGCAAGAAGACCTGCCACATGTAATAAACATGCAAACTGTCCTGCTAGTGAGGAACTGAAGATATTAAATGTTTTGAACGTGATGTTTCACAAATACCTGCCTCTTACAGGACACTCGAAAACTAACAGAAAACAGTGGAAGACCTATTATTATGGGTTAGTTGAAAGATATCGCGCTTCAGCTATAAACTTGCCCATTGAACAAAATTATGTGTTCTGTTGTTATGATTCCATGTTTTTTTTCTTTGTATACTAATTTTGTGCAATAAAGAATATTATTATTTCATTAATTGTATCGGCATTTACTTTGTAACACTTCATTTTAAATTATCAAATAAAATAAAATAAATATTTATTATTTTTTTTTATTATTTTTGTTTCGTGTTACTCGAAACACGAAACAAAAATAATAAATATTTATTTTATTTTATTTGATAATTTAATATTATTATTATTCATATCCCATTTTTTTAACAAAACAATATTAGATTCTACATTTTGAACACAATATAAGATTAACAATAAAATGTAAATATAACATTAAATAATAAAAACAATAAAATATTAAAATAAATTTATATTCAAAATGTAGAACCCCAACATTATTCGAGTTGATTCTTCCATGATGTCCTATGAAAATAGTACAATCATGGGAAATCACTTACAGAGCTACAGGGACAAAAACCTTCTTACTATCCTGGTGGACGATAGAAGTAGGTACGGCCTTCTGCATGCTGTATTTGAGCCTGTCATCTACTCCCAATTTTTTTGAGATTGCTTGACAGACTCTTAGGTATTAAACCATTCATAGACAACACTATAGGCACAATTATTGTGGTAGGTGTTCTCCACAAATCTTTGATTTCACGACCAAGATCAAGATATTTTATTATCTTATCTTGCTCAGCTTTATTTAAATTTTCATCGTGTGGTATAGTGATGTCTAAGATATATGTTTTACGGCATCTGCGATCAACCAACACAATATCTGGTCGTTATTATTGTTAACCAGGGACTAAATGGAATAGAGAATCTCATATTTTCAACATTGATAATACAATAAGTCTTGTCTATCATAATTGATAATAGTCAGTATCCACTAACGGCGTAAATCAATCGTTTAAATAATTTCCAATTTTTGCAACCGCCGTCGTTAGTAAGGTAGGTGCCCACCTATTGGATTTAGAGTAATTATAGATATAAAGCCGAATGGTTACCTACTAGTTATGTACTCGGTAGTGTTATTAGCAAGAAATAATAAGTAATATGTACCTATTAATATTGAGTACCAGTGTACTCTTACCCGGTTTCAGAAAATTTACATTAACTTGAAAAACTATTACCTGCAATAATTTGAGGAAATCATATGAATACTGGTAACATACTGATAACGAGTGCAGTACAAGATATATGTGATGGTGTTTTTGTCTTTGAAGGGTGTATTACCATCTTATTTGTCGGAGATGTGCGAGATCGAGACCATCAGTGAAAGACGGCTCACGTTTCGCTCAGCACAGGGTAAGGCAAAAGGCAGACTAATTGTGCCATCTCGATCTCGCAAAATGGGCTATGGAAATAGAGCATTCAGTGTTGCGGTTCACAGATGCTGGAACAAGCTGCCTCTGGGTCTGCGAGAGGAGATGAATGGAGAGAGCTTTGAAAGAGGGTTGAAGACGCACATTTTTGCTGGGAGTTTCGGGTGATAGACGCGGTATACGGTGCCCTTGAGATCATGTTATGAGTAAACAACGCTTTACAAATTTTCCATATTTATATAAAACCATGATTCAAATATTTTTTTCAATAACGCGTGCTTCATATCCATCTAGACGTATATTAAATTAATTGAAATAAGAATCTAGTGTTTTGATGTAACATGCAGAAAATAAAACAGAAAACACAAATATCTATAAAAAATATTTATAAAGTTTTTAGCCTTAAACCTGATGAAAACTTATATAGAGTATATAAATTTTCCTCTATCTTGTCTAATAACGGTGTCTATAATGGACATATATACATACATACGTACGAACACTAATATTTATTAAGTAAGGTATGTATTGCTTGTCTATTGTATGGAGCAGCCTTATGTTGTGTGGTTGTCTATGGGTGTATAGTCGAGTATTGAAGAAATGGCGTAATTTGCTTTACGCGCAATACCTATGTCCATTTTTATATCTACCATTGTGCAGAGATGGTAAAATCATGATCTAATACTGTCAAAAATGCAAATATAGTGCCGAGAGTTTCTGCCTTGGTTCTAACCTAGGGACATAAGGAATTTTACAAAGGGGTGTTTTTACATCACATTCACATTGCTTCACTTTGGATGATCATCCAGAGTGTCAGGGTCAAACCTGTTCATCGAAAGTGAACACGTCTGTTCACATTTGTTCATCCTATGCTTTCACTGCCATGTCAACACTCTCAGACATGTTGTATGTAGTTTGACGTATTTTCGTATAAAAATAATTAAACAAATTCAAAAATAAAAAATAACACTTAAAACAAATTAATATAGCTCTCGACTGCATAATAATTTTGTATATGATTCTGACATTCAATACAAATTCATAGAGAATAAAACAAATAATAAGATGAAACTTGTTTATGGTCGTTTCAGTGAAAGGACCTTTCATCAAAATTATGACGAGTGGTAATCTCTTTCCTCCGTCATCGCTAGTGATCACTAGCGATGAAACGGCCGTTCACACTTGTTCATCTTGGAGGATCATCCGGAGTGATCACTGAAAGTGAACGTATGTGAACGACCCTTTATACCTAATGGTGAGAAAGCAGGAATTTGGACATCAATAATATATATCTTATTATTCCTTTTTCATTTATGTTTGTGTCATAGACTTTCTATGTGTCTGTGTTTTTGTGTTATATTTTATTATTGTCTTGATTGTTTACTGTTTACGTACAATGACAGCGAAAAGGTTTTTTTTTACTGTAATGCTGTTCATTATTTCTTTTATACAATAAATAAACAAATAATAAAATAAATAAATTAGATATACATTAATAATGCAAGAGTTTTTGTGTTTACGCTGCGGAAATCCATTTTTAATTTTAATAAATAAAATATAAAAATATATTATTGAGCACTGTTTAATCTCCACTATGTTAGGTTAGATAATTAGTTAGATAGTTTCCCTGAAGATGCCTACAAGTATAGGCGAAAACATTCGGTATCTAACCAATCATAGTGGAGATTAAACAGTGCTCAATAATATATTTTTATATTTTATTTAATAAAATTAGAAATACATTTATTAATTTCCATTGCTTTTTAGAGCGTTTAGTTTACGACCCTTATCTTCCGAGTGTAATACTATTACCACATTGTCGACAATAAAAAAATTATCCTTTTCAATGCAGTGATCAGCCATCTCAGAGAGACCAGATAATCCTCTAAATGCTATATTGTGTTCAAATACAAATTAAAATATATTATTTATTAGTGGGTACAACAGACTAAATGGTTGATTTAAATACAATAAAAGTTTGTCTATTTCTGCAATGCTTTGCATTTAGTAATAATCGTATCGGCAGAAACAATAATGACCACTACCAACCTAACAATATTCAATATTGTATTGAAATATTTTAGAAAATTTCATTATTGTTAGCAAATATATTATTCCTACTTGCCTTGTAGACAGAGCTTGGTGCAGTTAACGAAATAATGATTGACTACGTTATTCGTCAAATAGTTAACGAAAAAAAATATTGCCATGTCAACAGCCAGATGTACAGCAGATTGCAGATTTCCCATTCTTTTATATATGCTTTTGAGTGTCCTGTGAAAGCCAAGCCAGGTGTTCGTAGAACCTTACATGCAAAACAATTTACATCTTCATTTCAACGATGAGGCATGCCACCCGTCCTGAGTATCTTATTTTTTTAGTGGCACGTAGAGGATATCTACAAAGTTATAACAAACAGTTAGTCTGCTGGCTACCCAACTTGTGGAATATGCCGTGATGGTACAGTAATAGTAAGGTGGAAGTGGACCTGCGAGCTTTGGGCGTGACCAATTGATGACGAGAGGTGTTGGATAGGAGGGAGTGGAGGCGACTTCTCGAAGAGGGTTGTAGCGCCCCCAATGATGATGATTATGAGTACTAGTAGTAGTAAAACTTATATGTATTCTGTTTTTTGGGTGGTAACCTTATGAAAGTTCATTTTTATTAATATTAAAAATTAAAATGATTTAGCTAAAATACTGTAACTTTCACAGTATACACTTTATTTTGGCAGAGGCCTTTCGGACTTAGTCCATCTTCAGTGCCGGTGACTTAGAAACTTAAAAAGATTATACAGTGAATGTTACAGTGAAAGAAAAATATACAGTGAAAGTTACAGTGAAAGAAAAATATACAGTGAAAGTTACAGTGAAAGAAAATTTATACAGCGAAAGTTAGTCTTTTAACTCAATCATTTTAATTTTTAATATTAATAGTAAAGCTTAATTAACTTATCATAGAATTGTAATAATTAATTGACGAGTTAATGCTAACTCTGTCTACAGTTATCATGGCAATAGATAAGTTAAATACTAAAACTAAGTCGCCTATATCGTGCCTAGTAGCTAGTACTGGCGTAATGCTTTAGAAAAAATACAATATAATTATCAGTAGTTAGGTACTGGTACGAATTGCAATACTGCGCCTAAACCTGTTCGAAAGTTTAAGGCGTAAAATAGTAGGTATAGAAGTTTCCATTATGTACTGAAGACTAGAATTGCAGAGGCCGACCAAGAGACGTTGAAAGAAGTCACGCTCAGCGATAAACATCGCCCTCTGTATATTGATTAGGTACATTAAATACGAATCTGTTTTTATGTAAAATTTCTCAATATTATTATTTATCGTGTCAAAACTCAGAAAAAAAACAATCAAACTGGTCTCCAGCACTGTGCAAAACAAACAGCAGGTGGAGACGCGTCAAAAATATCCTCCATAGTGCATGTGACAGGGCACAATGGACACTCCAACAAGTGTGGCATGGTCTGTGCTGCACCACAGTCACACGCTCCAGATTCGTCTTGTAGGAAGCCCCATCTCTTAATCAACTTGCTATAAAGAATATCTAAATGAATAAATTTAGAAAAAATACGAGGATCAGATGGCGGAGGACATTCGCTACTGTAGTTGCACATGACAAAATATCTGCTGTCCAGTTCCATAGCACAACCATAAAATGCATTATATTCGAGAAATCACCAGTTTTGTAATTTTGATAGGTATACTTAATGTACTTATAAATAATGCTCTAATTAAAAACACAACAAAAAGTAAAATAATCTATGTAATAATCGTACTGTTAAACAATTCGAAATATTTGTTTGTAAAATTGAAAATAAGGTAATTTTTTTTTTTAAGGGTACCATGTATTTTTATAAATATTAATCGTTTGTGGCATTGGAAAAGTGACGGCAATTATAATGTGAAATACCAATTAAATGTCGTGTTAGTACCCATAAAATAAGATTTTTTTCTTAATTTGGGACTAGCTCGTACTGTGTGAATTGTCTATACATGTTATATTATGTAAAAAAATTGAAATTTTCCACATGATGAGTAATGGAACTGGAAAATGGATATATTCTTTGACGGGAACTCCATGAAAAAGTTCATTAATCGTATAAAAATCATGCAATATATTTTACGTCGATATAATATTATTTTATTAAAATTATAATTCTCCCTATGATAATGCCACCTGTGCAATTACCTCGAAAGTTAAAATGAAATCGATCGCATGTAAATTTCAAGCATTATTATATACATACTAGACACTTTCAACACTGTATCAGCTATAAAAACGAACGCATTCATCAAGGTTTAAGTAGAGTTTGTGGGTAGGTACATAATATAACAATGCTAATAATTTATAAAACCTATCAAAAGTGAAAGCTTTGATTCAGTTTCAATTTTACTTTCATTTAACACGTAAAGATGTCGGTAGCGTTTACTAGAAATAGAGACTAAACGTTTCTGATTATAAGAAATTAAATAAAATCTAGGCTTTGTGTGTTCACATTATGAAAAGACATTTTATATTTACAAAAACACTGTTTACTTCTCACTAATGATTCTCACTAATGAACTCAATGTTCTCTTGTAAATGTCAACCTAACTTGACGAAATCTTATCTTAACGAATATTATCTGAATGTTATCTTGAAAATGTCAAGCTAACTTGACGAAAGTACTCGAGTAATAAATCAATAGTGAAAAGTTAACAGTGTTTTTGTTAATATCAAAAATGTATAGAAATTAATTATCTACTATTTCTCTTCATCTCTCCACTGCTAGACAAGACTCTTTTTTTATTATTATTCGTGTCGTTTACGTACTAAAGCACCTCAATGACACTGTACAATTTATCACTGCGTGCGTGCATGAGAAATTGTATGAATGCAGATGAAGCGAAAGAAGTATGTAAAGACAGATCTATATGGCGTTCCGTTCTCTCTACCTACCCCACTTGGGATACGGCGTGAGCGAAGAGATAGAATAGAGAAAATAGACAATGTATCAATTCAAGGAAATTACTTCCACGGAGCTTACGCTAGCCTGATTGAAAATAGGTACATTATTCAAATTTTCAAATGCAAATATTTTTTATTTAAGTAAAATTTACAAGTTCACAATATTGTATACACACCTTATTACTAAAAAAAACACATTTATTACATATTTGACCCTCAAAATTGAGCAGTGCTCATGCTTTGAGGGTTTAAACATATTTCATACAATTTACATCACACAATAGCGCTTACCAAATAATAATAAAAACAAACAACACATATTTACAATACAAATAGAAACTAAATACAGTTTCTTAACAAAACTCAACAACAGAGCAGTTGAACAGCTATTTAAAAATATCTTTCAGATTCAATTTAAAACTCTGATTTTTTTTTGTAGAATCATACTTAGATTTTTTGTTCAGCTTATGTTACCACTTTTTTTTTAGAAAGATATATCTGGGTTTTGTTATAAACCCAAATACAACCTTATACACCTTTCACATTAAGCTAAAAGCTTGTGCCGTGAAAGGGGAGTTTGCCGGCACCTGGTTATTGTTTTCATAACTAAATTTTTAATATTCACCCGTGGAGCACCCGGTAAATAATTCGTCGGCTACTCTTTTTCGTTAGTTTCCGAGTGTCCTGTAAGAGGCAGGTGTTCAGCAATGAGGTTTGCCACCCATCCTGAATGTCTTAATTTTTTTGCTGGCATGAAGAGGACAATAATTGGCATGTTCACTACACGCAGCTGCCCCACTTGTGGGATGTGCTGTGATGGGACAGAAGTAGTAGTAATATTGAATATATAAAAGGAATAAATATTTCAAATAGTTTTAGTATGTAGGTGTTGCGGAGGGCTAGAACAGATAGAGAGTTGTTATCCAACATAAAGATGAGGAAGATGGCATATTTGGGACACGTACTTCGAAATGAGAAATATAGTTTGCTCCAACTCATTTTGAAAGGAAAAATTGAGGGTAGTCGTGGTGTGGGAAGGCGGCAGATGTCCTGGCTGAGAAACATCCGAGAGTGGACCGGAGTTCGGAGGGTGGAGGAGTTGTTCCGGCTGGCACAGGACAGAGAGGCCTACGCCAGGGTGATAGCCGACGTCGGGGGGACCTGACATGGCACTTTGAGAAGAAGAAGATGTAGAATTGAAAAAGTAATTGTGTGTATTACATATCGAATCAAAACTTTCGAAAATTATGACAAGGTAGTAGTTATGGAACTAAATTGTCAGTGTTATATATTATAATGTACCTACGGGATTATATTATATAGATAAATATAAGAAAAATCATTACTACATACATTGTTTTATATAAATTGTCTTTCTCGTGCAAGGTCATGTCATAATAGAACTAACCTCAAGAATCCGAACAAAAAGACAGAAATAATAATACAATATACCTATACAGTATTCCGATAACGCCGCTAGATAGTTAAATCAGCCAGGCGGTTAGTAAAACGCCTCGGCAAATTGTAATAAAAATGTTTTATTTATTTATTTATTCTTTTCTGTAAATTCATCACAGAGATACAATTGAATGGAAAAATGCATTCAAATTGGATATAATCAATATACAGAGGATGACTTTATCGCAAAGACGCGATCTTTTCCAAGTACCCAAAAATTATTAAAAAAATACAAAGTATACAAAAAAAAATATTTTTATAAAATAAGTATACATACATACATACAAACAGGGCGAAAAATACGTGTAGATAATTGTATTGGAAAAAAACATAAATATTATGCATATACATATTATATGTGATTCAATAGAGTATAAATATAAAAAAGGGAGGAAGAGGGAGTGATGGTTTTCAGGTTTCAGAGGCGTTTGAAGAAGGTATTTTCTCTCTAATAACGGCTCGCTTGAAAGACTCCAGATTTGAAGTTATATAATCCAGCAACCAGCACCCTGAATTAGTGTGCAAACACAAAGAAAGCAGGCTGCCAGCGCCGACAAGTGCCGGTAAGCGCCGGCAATGAAAATCACAATCGGCGTTCCTGCTTTTACTTTGTTCGTGTCCATTGAAATGCATGTAAACATTCTCGGCGCCGGTAGACGCAGGCATCTGAAAGCAGGTAACCCGCTTTCTTTGTGTTTGTACCCTTACACAAGAGGTCGATACTCATACATAAGTCGGGATGCTTTTGTTATTTTACATAATGACCTCAATGGGTTGTTCAAAATTCCATTCAAATTCAAATTTTATATTTTAGCTCACCAGACAGCACTTGCTGGTATGAGGAGAAATCAACTAAGTCCATTTATATACTACTAACTATTTGACACTATTGGACACTAATTAATTTATTGACACAGGCTACACAAAATAAAAATAGAAAATATATGAATCTTCTCTAATTATCCACCACTGCACGCTTATCCAGGATTATTTTTTTTACATTGTTTGTAAATCTCTTCATGTGGGTGCTTTCTTTTATGTGAAGTGCCGGAGCATTGAATTCCGATGCTGCAGTGTACCAAATTTTCTTTGTAATTGATCCACAATCTATCATTGTTTATGGTTTCTTTTGTGACATTTGAATTATCTATTGTGATCTATGTAATATCACTCTCTCTGTCATTACCTGTGTGTGAATAAACTGTTCTTTCTTAAATTCCGACACATCTTTCAATCAAATCCCGAATGCGTTTCCTTCGGCACTGGTTCTTCTATCCGGCTCGAAGGACCATGTTGCATTTCCTATGCTAAAAAGGTTGCAATCCAACACTACACATTTATATTATAAATTATGGTTACATACAGACATGGAAATTGTTGTATTCTATTATAAACTTATATTATTTACGATACCTACCCGGTATATAAAAAAACGATTTTATAAATTGCTCTAATGTGCACAATGTTGTTCTACAATAATTCAAATGTACCTTTCCTACACACATAATGGTGTACCTATAAATGTCTATTTTTTAATGTCCATAACACTATTAACTATTATTGATCTCTGATAGAAGGAATGTGACGATAGTCTAGTTAATGGAAGCAGAAACGGAAGCAAAAGATTACTATAAATCAAAAATGTGTTTGATTTTACAGTATTTTTTTTTACAAAAGTTTTTACAGTAAGGGTGTATAAATGTATATGCATGTATTTTTTTTTTTTTTTAATTTTAGATCCTGGGTTAGTTGGAAGACATCGCATTTTGGCGATAAACTCGCCCTCTGTGCATTGAATTGTATAACTGTTATTTTTATGACACTATTTTTTTATGTAATTGTAACCAATGTACAGTGAAGAATAAAATAAATAAATAAATAAAAATAAACTGAATTAATTCATGGAGTCTTTTGCAAACAAGGGCCCTCTGAATTTTGGCTAATTTTCCGAGTGTCTTGCCTTTTTAAAGTCAGACATACGTAAAAAATCATGAATATGACATTTTGCATCCTCACTTCAGCAGTGATGAGGTATGTTTCCCATCCTGAATGTTTTATTTTTTATTGGCATGGAGATGAGATTTAGTTATCCCACTTATGGGAGATTTTTAATGTTACAGATAGATAAATGTTTTTCCCTCTTTCAGATTATATTAAAACATTCTCTTCGTCACCCTGTCATCGTCCATTCATTCCACATAATATCCAAACCAACCTACCTTATTTGCACGTATTCTATTCACAACACTCCTCTCGATCCATTAATTTTGCTAACATCCTCATTCTTCACTCTATCTCGCAACGTTCATCTCAATGATTACATCTCCACAGCATTTGTTCCACTCTCGTCCTTCTTCAACCACGTCCAAGTTTCGCTTGCATGCAAATTAAATTTAAAAATATATATAAGTGCCGGTACTAGAATGATTTCTTTAAAAAAATATTGGAATATTTCATACTTTAACATCCGAAAAATACAAGTATCAAACGTAAAAGAGTCAAAACGCGTTTGTAAAAACTTCAGTCTCCAAGTGATTTTTCCCGTTTAGGACCACAGGGACAAATAATATCCCAAGGATTTCCAAAAAAGTATTATTTCAATTGATTTTGGTTGCTTATGTTATTTTTATGAGCTGCCAAATAATGAATTTTCTGTAAATCGATCCATCGATTTCATACTGGTCCAGGTTGCTTCACGGCCGTGAAATGTTTGAATTTCGGAAGCAGCTTGCGGTGCAACATTTCACAGCACTAATTATTTTATTATCAGTGCAATAAAGCACGGCATACAAAATAATTGTGATATATCAAACTCGTTTTCTATAACGACTAACACAAGAATTAGTCGTAAAGTAAATAAATAAAGATAACAGGATATTAATATTATCAACTGCCTACCATACTGAAGCCATAGTGATGTCATTGTGCCATTGGAGAGATATTATGTGAAAAGGTAATAAATTGTTTATGCTATGTTGGGTTCCTATTCTAAAATATTTGTGAAACGAAGGTTAGAAAATGAGGAATTTAAAATAGGAATTTCTAGAGAAAATTTCTACTATTACTGTACCTAACATCACGATATATCCCACAAGTGGAGCAGCCAGCTGACTAGCAGCCAGCTGACATGTTATAAACATGCATGCTATCCCCTCCGTGACAATAAAAACTGGGAATGGGAAAGCGTAGGAGACGAGATCTTTGCAGGATACTCTACGGATCGGAGGTTATTTTTTTTTTTTAAATCATATAATACCTACACATTAAATACAATTATAAAGTCGCGCCAATTTCAAAGTGAATTGTAATGTATGACATCATATATTTGTATTAGTTGGAAGAAATCGTCCCCTCGCGATTAAGTCGCCCTCTGTATATTGATTGTTTTGTAAAAAAACTTGAGATTGACAACCCCAATCTTCGCGGAAAATAAGCCTTGCAGCGCTATTGAATGCTATTCGTAGGCGATTCAGCTGAATTTGATATAACATTAACATTATGTTAGAAGTGAAATATAACTATTACAAATGATTAGGTATCCAAAAAATGCCATAGGGGAAAGTGGGGCAAGACGGGGTAGTGAGGTAAGCTGGGGTACTGCGATAAAAGTGGAACCGTGACGAGT
Source organism: Athripsodes cinereus (assembly GCA_947579605.1). Taxonomy (NCBI): domain Eukaryota; kingdom Metazoa; phylum Arthropoda; class Insecta; order Trichoptera; family Leptoceridae; genus Athripsodes; species Athripsodes cinereus. The sequence continues at coordinate 2,512,746 of OX388327.1, forward strand.
AGCCCTGAACGCTGGTGACATTAGATGCTCTCTTCGGACCCCCCACTAGTAACAAAGCTACATCAGCAGTGGCTTTTTGCTCCATGATGCTGTGGTACTAAACGTGTTTTTCGCATATTTCACGTTATTTTACTTAATTCTGTTGATAGTGTCATTGATGGAAGAATATCGTAATTGAGATTGTATGACATTTGATAAACAAGATTCAAATATTGAATTTTAAGGGAAGATATTCGATTATTAACTGGATAAAATATGGTTAATTACTTAATTAATTGATTAATATTCTTAACTACCCCGTCTTGCCCCAACCCGTGGGGCAAGACGAGATAATAAAGTTTTTTTTAAATTGAACATATTTATTATTTTTTAATGTTTATTTTTACATTTATGTGATTCATTTGCTAGATTAAAGATTAAAGTTTGTGTCAATAAACTTTTTTTTAAGAATTTATGGAAAGAAATGTGTTTTTTTGACATTTTAGCTTAAAGGCCCCGTCTTGCCCAACCTTCCCCTACGTATAATCGATGAAATCACCTCGAATTCAAAGAAACAATATTATTCATATCGTCTGCAAGGTTCTTGATCTGGTATTAATAATATTATGTATTACAATGTAATGGATAATTGTATGCAAAAAGGAAACATATGAAAAATAATAATTTATTATATATTGTAAAAGATTACTCCAAATATTCGAATTAGTGTTTTGCATTAGTATCTGAAGGCCTTATTCTAAAATGATTTAGTATTTGGAAAATAATGAAGATTAATGTATATCGAATTTTTCGTTTAGATAAAAATAATTGTATATTGAACTAATAATAATATGTCGTTAAAATGAATTTAAAAACACTGTATAATTTCCAAATTCAATATATAATTTAAATATTTTAAATTTTATATAATTAAAATTAAATATTTAATTTGGAAATTATACAGTGTTTTTAAATTCATTTTAATTATAATGAATTTCCAAAGTGTTAACACAAAAACATTTGATTTATTAAATAATATGTCGACTTTAATAATACGGGGAACTAATAATAATACGGGGAACTTTAACGGAAAAAAATTACATCTCAAAAAAAGTACAATAATTAGATAAATTATTGTGCTTTTTATTCTTTTACATATGCATTTTCAAGGTTTTTATCGCCATTTTCGCACTTCGCCGAAAAAATGTCCACCGTTCGCAGGAAGGCACCTCTGCAAATACAGACAGTCTAGAAGAATATAAAGATGGAATTACGAATAATATTTCTTGAATGAAATTTAATATTGAATATTATTTTTTTATATTTGGTCTCCCACTCTTTACCGTCAGCTAACGAATTTTCTGTAAAAGCCAAATGTTCGATAAAATAAAGGATTTTACATCTAAAATTTAGTGATAAGGATTGCCTTATTTTTTTTGGCACATTTATTTATTTTATCAATTTGTTTATTTTTAAGCGCACAACAGATGTTTGATACAGATGATCAGTCAAAACAGCGAAATTCACACAAATTTATTATCAAACATCCAAACCATGCACACGACATCTATAGAAACATGCATTCAATCTCGTAGAGATATCACGCAAATACTCGCAGATAAATCCAACATTCACACCATTACAATTGAAGACAACCTGTACGTTCATTAGATGCAGCTGGTCTGCTGGCTACCGCACTTGTGGGATATACTAGCGTCTAAAGGTAGAAGAAGAGGGATGAAAATACACATGCGCACAAACTAATGAAATACTCTATGATTAAGTTGACGGCTGTCACATAGGCTGTTTTCGTTTTGTGTGATGTTTGGTGAGTTAAGTTACAAATTTAGTGTGAATTATCTACATATTTATAATTTTTTGTATTACCAATTCGGCTATGAGGCATGGTATCCATAATGTAATTTTTATGGCAATGAAAGGACGACATGTATAATAGTTTATGTAATTACTTCAGCAAGTAACTTCAATACAAACCAACATACATAATAATAGTATTTTATAAAACATGATTTCATAAGAAATCAATGAAATCACGACTTCGTCGGTAGCCTGGAGGTAGAGTCTCGGCCTCGTGAACAAGGGGACCGTGGTTCATTACCAGATACCGGCAAACTCCCCTTTCACGACACTAGCTTTTAAGAGCTTAAGGTGTATAAGGTTGTATTTGGGTTTATAACAAACAAAACCCAGATATATCTTTTTTTTTAAATGATTAAGTAGTAAGTTATCTGAGTGGCTTTCTAATGAAAGTGGACAAATCTGTTTGAAGTAAAATGTCAGAGTGCGAAAAGCCTAAAACTAATTAAGATTTTTACTGATTTTGAGTGACAAGTAACTTTTCAAAGAGCTGTGTAGATGGGGTACACTACAGTGTTGACGGGGTGAGTCAGTTCCAGGATTCAAACCATGAGCATCCCTCCTGGAAGTCTGAGATACCATCAGACTTCTGGCCACCTCATTGTCGAAGTAATAATTTTATTATTTTGGATGTGTAAAGATTTTATCTTTTTTAAAATACATTGATAGTCGAGGGTGGGTATACTAGATTGATAGTACATAACATTGAAGTAAAGGAGAAAAAAACTAAGTGCATATGATTAATGATTTATATTCAAGAAAAAAACTTTATGATCAATCTCAAAACTTGATGTAAATTATTGATGAAATTACACAAACCTAATATTCGTCTCAGTGGGGAAGGAGTAAGTTGATAGTGTTATTTGATGATAAAGAATACCTAATTAAAAAGTATTCTGCAAGAACATTAGAACAATATTTGAAATAAAGGTTGAAAATGAATGTTTGGAGCAAGTGGACGAGTATGTATATTTAGGAAGTTTGTGAGGGATGGAAGATGCGCCAAGGATAAGATGTTTTTAAACTAAGATTGGTTTTCAATTAATTATTTTCTTACACTCCTATATTTTTATTCTAATATGGTATTTTTAAATGGCTGGGACATGTTTTGAGAATGCCCAATGATAGTTGGCCAAAAAGAGCACTGTTCTTCCGTCCGCAGGGGTTCCGTGGGCCCGGGCGTCCCTCTTTCACAATACACCGTTCCTATGACAACGATATCAGAGCGCAAGGAATGTCGTGGGAAGAGGTGACGCAATTGGCACAGAGTCGCTCTGAATGGAGGAGGCTGGTTTCTGCCCTGTGCTCCTGAGAGGAGCGTTGAGGGCGATGATGATGATGATGATGATTTTTAAATGTTTTTTTTTATAAATAAATAGTATGTTTAATTAATTACTGTGTTTTACATCACCTGCCTCACATAATAGTAATATGCTATAGCTCTCTAACTTTTATAATTTTAATATTATTTATTTCAATGTGTTCCTAAAGAACACCATAAGCATATGTTAAGTTTTTATATTGTTGCTGCTCTCTCTTCACCTCCTTTCCAGTCAAGCCGGGTCAATTTTGCCTCTGTGTTACACCCCTCCTCTTCCTTAAACCAGGTCCTCCTCCCAGACGAGAACCTTCAGCCAGCTAGCTCAATCTCAGGGTGAGAGAAGGAGGGTCAACAAAGAAATATTAATTCTTTTGTTCCAATAGTCTATCTGTTAGCAGGGGTGATGATTAAAAGAGATATTTAGATTTTAACAACTGTAGTTAAATTAAAAAAAAGCAAAACTAATATCTGTAAGCATAATTAAATTAATAATAATAATTCCGTTTATTAAAATAATAATATAAATTACAAAATAATAAAATAAATTACAAAATGAATACACAAGTAGATAAAAAAAAGCACAATGCATAAGAATCCATATAAAATAATACAATACAATAAAATACGGCATAATACCAATAAAAATAACAAAACATATTATATATTATCAATTCATTTGATCAAAGTACCCGTCCCAGAATTGAGCGTGGCTCGTGCTCTGGGACAGGCCTTGATCCACCTTAGTACATTATCGTTCTCTCTTCATTCCTTAGCATAATTAATTTGGTCTTTTTAAAAACATAACTTCTCCAACTAAATTCAAATCAACTCAAGCCATTCACCAGCTAACTCCTAGACAATCTATTTCATTTCAACATCTGAACATCTATTTATTAAAATGTATATACCAACAACATCAAACTACACACTTGTTCAATAAAATATATACACCAGCATCAATTATAATAATAACCCTACTAGTTGTATATATTAGGTGAGAGTTATGGAGAATAAGTAACTTACGTTATCGCTGTGAGATTTAGAGACATCAACAAATAATCATAATCAATGTTCTCCCTAGGCAAACCAATTCTGCACTTAATGTACCGCAGAAACCTACTCCCTATCTTGTAAAGATTATTTTACAAATCAAAAAAGTATTTATAATTTTCAATGTATACAGATTTGAAAAAGGCTTACTGATTCTCAGCACAAAACCCAACATTCTTAATGACCTTTTACAAATACTGTCCACATGATTAACAAAACGTAAGTCGCTGGTAAAAATTATACAAAATCATTTATTTCATTCACTGATGCTAGCGGAGAATCATTTATTTTATATTTATAAAAAAAAGGATGTTTACTTCTGCAGAAACGCATAACTAGGTAATTCTTTGTATTTAATCTTAGTCTATTATTGTATCACCACTTCATCGGGGGTGTCTTCAGTTCTTCCAGCAAATTGCACAGTCCCCGGAATATGCCGATCGCAAAGAATAGGAGTATTTGAATAAGTTTTTTGTATTTCTACTAATTGAATCCTCAATATTATTCATATACCTTGTATAAAATACATTAGCTAATTTTTTACATTCTTTTCGCAATTTTGAAAACAGTTTATAGTCATTATGTTCACTCGTAAGCTTGTAAACTCAATACATTTTACGGCATGAGAGCCTATTGCCTAACAATAAAGTTGACAGAAAATCTGCAAAACTGTACAAAAATATTCAATAAAATCATACATTTAAAACTAAATAATACAAAATCACATTAATTCCTTGCAATAAGCATTCCAAAAAGACTGACCAACTTTATGTACATCTAAACTTGGTAGTTGGGTGTTAATGAGGTAAATAAATTATTAGAAAATCAAAATCCCTCTGCAATTATCAACATTGTAACATTCCGCTTAAAATTTTAAAAAAACTTTGAATATTCAATGAAATAAAATAATAAAAATCAATAGGCACACACCATATACATTTAGGATAATAAATTGTAAGATAAAACATTATTATACTGAAAGTATATCTTGTGTTGTGATATCCTAGGTAGCAATAATTATTTTCACACTTAAAACAACACAGCAGTTTCAAAAGATCAAATAGGAGCATCAACACACTCCTACAAATATAAGTAGAAAATTAAAAACAACAAATAAATTGAAGAGAAAACAAGTACATTGTGACAGGCATCAACATGATCCTTTTTGTGATTTTATATCATGCTAACTGCCATAAGAATAATAAATACATTAAAGTACTAACTGCTATTTGTTCTGTTTCTCTAATGGAAGGTATTGAACATAGAATTATACATATACTAATTGAACTGGTGTTTTTTCATAATTTTTTGTTCATTAGAAAACAATCTTGTCTGGTTTTTGATTTTTTTGTTTGGCGGTTCCAAATTTGTATTTACACATAATATAACAGCAGCCAATCAAAACTCAGTATTTTTGCGCATGTGTATTTTCATCCCTCTTCTTCTACCTTTAGACGCTAGTGTGGGATATGGCGTGATACGTAAGTGGTAGTATTTTTTTAATTTACGGCAGCCATGTTCGTATTGTTCCGAAGTGACACATAGATAAATGATATGAATAGTTAGAATGTTTCATGACTGGTAACCAAATACTTATCACTGTTATCACAGATATCGAAATACACGAGGTGTATTCAATTAACAATGAGACTAATTATTTTTTCTCAAAAAAATAGTTTTTGATAAATAGAGTTTGCACAATGTGTTGGTTGTGAGGATGAGGTGTTTCTTGAGTAATAATTTTAATAATAATTATGTTTACTCAGGCAGGTCTTAAAATCGTGTGAAACGAAGGATCTTCAAAATATTTCTATTATAATATGCGCTTTTTGGTACGGGCTTGAGCTTTTCGAGCAATGAGATCTTTATCACCTCAATCGTACAGAATTTCCATCTTTTTATAGGTCTTTTCAGTTTAAGGCATTACCAAATAAGCTGACGTCGCGTCGTTTAATAAACCTTGTATGGTGATTCATGTATTTAATTTACATGACAGTAATTGTTGTAGAGAGCTGTCCTTTTCTAACACATGGTTGAACTATACTATTTATATGATCTAGAGTTTGTGTGTTCACATTGTGAAAAGACATTTTAAACATATTTGTTATCAATAAAACACTGTTTTACTTTTCACTATTAATTTATTATTACTCAAGCGCTTTCGTCAAGTTAGCAGCTTGATATGTTTGTTAATTTTATGAACTCAATAAATCCTAACCTGCAATTCACTTTGGAAATTGGATCAAATAATATTCTTAATTTTTTAGACTTAAAGATAATGATATGTGATAATAAATTTAAGTTTCGCATATATAGAAAACCCACTTATACGGATAATATCATTCACGCATCATCCAATCACCATATTAGTCATAAGATGTCTGCTTTTCACTCAATGTTACATAGACTCTTAAATATCCCTTTAGAACAAGATGAATTTTCTTCAGAACTAAATATAATCAAATGTATAGCCAAAAATAACGGATACAATGTGGAAATGATTGAGACGATGTTATTAAAGAAACAGAATAAAATAATGATTCATAGATATTTATATGCACCCATTGTAAAAGATAGTGATAAGAATTGGAGAAAGATTTTGTACGTCAATAGTTTGACTGAAAAAGTAAATAATATTACAAAAACATATTTTAATCCAGCATTTTATACCAACAACAATTTAAGCAAACTTCTTTTTAATAATAAGGACCGTAACAATATAATTAATAGCAGCGGTGTCTATTGTATTGATTGCAATGATTGTGATGCCAAATATGTCGGACAGACCAGTCGATCGATAGACACTCGTATCAAAGAACATTCCAGAGCACTTAGGGGTTTATCTAATTGTTCGGAGATGGCGGATCATTGCATTAGTCATAATCACAATTTTGATGTGAATAGTGTAAGGGTCCTACATTCAGAAAACCGGTATAGAAAATTAATTGCTTTGGAAACATTGGAAATACATAGAAATATTAAAAATATAGTAAATATTCAAATACCCCATTCATCACCATTGTTGAAACCAATTGTTCATCCACCATTGTCTTAACTACTCCTACTTCCTTACCCCTTCTTTTCTGTTTTTAGGTACCTACATATAAAAAATATTGTTGTTGCATGTGACTTTAAGAAAAAATTTTCTTGTAATTAGTTCTCTTGAAAATGTCAAGCTAACTTGACGAAAGCGCTTGAGTAATAATAAATTAATAGTGAAAAGTAAAACAGTGTTTTATTGATAACAAATATGTTTATACTATTTATTATAATTATGTGATTTTATTATATACCGGCAATATGTTAGAAAGGGACATCACATCAATTGCTATCTAACGTGGTAGAATTTATTTTTTCATAGGAATATAATTTTGGAGGTCTTACTGCAACGGAGGAATGCATATTTTGGTTTAATTTGATCAAAAATTGCGCACAATTTTGTTAACAGTTTTTTTTTATAATAATATATTGATGACACACACTATATTATTTTAAATTATTGACACACTATATTATTTCAATTTTTTGGCAAAGACTGTATGTCTGCTAAGCAAAATTAAATTATTTTATTATTATGATTTTTTTATGGTTATTATTATATCATTATGCTCTTTTATTTTTCTGGAGACAATTTTTAATTGATATTATGTAGCATTTTAAAAATGGACGTGGATGTTGATCCTAAATAATGTAAAACGCCCTTGAAGTGATGTTATCAGCACGGCGCTATATAAATATTCATGTTATTATTATTATGAATAAATAAATAAAAACTCACCACATTTATTCTATAGTTTGATTTAATTTAAACACTGTTTCTTTCACTTAAAGTATTATTTATTTCATATTATGAAATAAATATCTAATAATTAATTAATAATTGATAAAATTATGAAATAAATAATACTTTAAGTGAAATAAACAGTGTTTAAATTAAATCAGACTAAATTATAAATATGACGAACTTTCACAACGTTTGCTCTTCAACAATAAATTAATTATCACCATATTTTTTAAACACACCTCGTGTTATTATTATTATTTTTATCACGTTGCTGCGTTGAGTAGTTTTAATATAAGTGCGCTATAGAAATAATAATATATCGGGTGTTAGGTCGTGACACGGCATAACACAGTATCTAATATCATAGCCTGTAGCAAGTTCCTATTTATATCGTTAGATTATGAATTATTAATATTACAGATTAATGACAAGAGTCTTAAATAAATAAAGATTGGGTAATATATTGTATGTCTGTACTTAAATATTGAGATAATATTAGCTGAGCAGTGGAGCAACCGACAAAGAGTTAGTTTTCCACTGTTTACCGTAAGTTTTCAAGTGTTGTATACTAGGCAGGTGTTTTAAAAAACAAAGACATTTAATACCTGAAATTCAGTGATGAGGTTTGTCACCCATCCTGAATGTTTTATCTCAGAGAAGACTGCTTGCATATTTATTACATACAGCTGATTTGCTGGCTACCCTTGTGGGATATGCCGTGATGGTATAGTATAGTATATTAGTTTTGTTAAACGTAATTTTTGTATTTCAATGGCCTCTCTGGCATATTCTGACATATTCTGTTTGTTCATTCATCTGGCTCTTTCGCTGACTCAATTGCGAGCTCGCCCACTGATTCACTCTTTCGCTGACTTCATTGCGAGCTCGCTCACTGACTCACTCACTCATGACACACATAACTCATTTAAACTATCCACACAGACTGACATTCTGACTCACTTGTTTGTTTTTTATTATTGTCTAACACGATAAATTTATTGTTTCTCTGCCACAATACAGCCTTATGGCTAGTGTGGTCATATTCTTATGCATATTTTGATGTCTTTTGTTTGTTAATTTATATAATTGTGAACAATATTACATATTTCAATGAAGAATTATTTCAATAATGAATTTTTACTCCTGTGTGACAGTTAATTTTGGCGATCACTTTTCATTTCACATACATCTTCTAATCAAGGTGTTTCCTGCTACGTCAACCGGTTCCATCGCCCACTGACGTGGTAGGGTCGGAGATGCCAATACTGGCTTAGTGGTACTGATGGACTGGAGAATAAAAGAAACTCGAAAGAATAAAAAAATTGTCACCTAAACGGATAAATAGGAGTCCTTGCACTCCTGAAATATCCAAGAAATAAGGTTATTTCAACATTACATCTTCTACTATTATTTCTATACCATCACGGCATATCCCATAAATGGGATATTATGTAGAGTAAGTGCATATAAAAAAACATGCAAATTGTCCTCTTTCTGCCAAAAACATTAAATGACATTCTGAATTGGTGGCATAACTTATCTCTGAACTAAATATGTCAAATGTCATACATATAATATATCCGAAAACTAACAATAATGAATGGGAGTAAAATCATACACAAACATACCATCACGCCGCTTCCCTCGCGGGGTAGGCAGAAAGAATCGAGCAGACATCTTTCGCTTCCGTCACTGTCATACAATTCCTCATGCATGAATGTGCTCAACACATGACCGTCCTGTAGGATTTTGATTTAAATGATCTTCTGATCCTCGGACGTCCACGTCTCCGAGCACCATTCCTCTCAGCCAAATATATCATCTTGGTCATTCTGTCCTCATTCATTCTTTCCACGTGCCCAAACCATCTTAACTTATTCACATTCATCCTTGTAATTACACCAACTTTCATTCCACATTTCTTTCGTAATAGGTTGGGGAAAAAGTTACTTCGCATTTTATATGAAAATACGAGGTATTTTTTTTCAAAGTTAATTTACATTTAATAACATTATATATATGCCATTTTGTTCGCAGACTTTCTGCCATCTTGTGGGTAGACACATGATCCCGTTGCTGTAGAAATTTTGAGACTTCTGATCAAAAAAACACAACAAGTAGTTTTGGCAATCCTCTCTTGATGTTAACCTGGCACTGCCTAAAGAATTCCAAAGGAACTGAAACAGGTGAAAATCTGAAGGTGCAAGGTCAGGACTATATGGCGGATGCATTAACACTGCCAAACTATCTTAATTTTTGCTGAGTGGCTAAAGATGTCTGTGATCTAGCGTTATCGTGATGAAAGACCACACTTTTTTTATTAGTCAATTCCGGCCGCTTTCGCTCAACTTCTTGCTTAAATCTTATCAGTTGTTGGCAGTAGAGATCCGAGTTGATGGTTCTGCCCGGCGGTAAAGGCACATAATGTACAATGCCCTTCCAATCCCAACATAGACACAGCATCACCTAATTGCGAGTTAACCCAGGTTTTGCCACAGTCTGTGAAGCCTGACCGACCTTTGGCCATGACCTTTTTTACACGATCTTCTCATACGTGATCCACTTTTCATCACAAGTTATCAATTTCTTCAAAAACGGTTCGGTTTCATTACGTCTCAATAAAGAATCGCAAATGAGTACACGGTTCATTAGATTTCTTTCAGTGAGCTCGTGTGGCACCCAAATATCAAGCTTTTTTGCGTACCCAACTTTTTTCAAATGGGTCAAAACTGTTTTGTTGTCAATTCCCAGTTCTTCAGGTATGTCGTAACTGCTGAAATGCCAATCTTGCTCCACTTTTTCAAAAATAGCGTCCATTTTAGACGTTATAGGGCGACCAGAGCGAGGTGCATCTTTGTCATCAAAATTCCCGGTTTAAAAACGCTTACACCAACTTTGTGCTAATCTTATTGTCACTGCATTAGGTCGATAAACGTCACGAAAAAAAATCGCGGCTTGCGTTGCATTTTTTCCTTTTTTGTAAAAAAAAATTCAAATGTATCTAATTTCTTCATTCTATTCGCTCATTTTGACAGAAAGAAAAACAAATGAAAAATAGCGTGAAACAAAATTTTCCTAATTTTATTCCTTTTTTGAAATGTCACCTTTTTAATGTCATGAAAATCAGCCAGATACAAATAGTACAGCCAAAGATATTTTATTTCAAGTTTATACATACTAAATGCGAAAAGACTTTTTCCCCGACCTAATATATCACTGTTACGCACACGATCTCTCAGATTTTTACGACACATCCTTCTCAATGATCTCAGTTCTACTGCATTTATGCCACTTTCATCCTTTCTTTAACCATGTCCACGTCTCACTTGCATACATAAGTGTGAGTAAAATCGTGAGTATAATCACTATAAATCAAAATGAATGAAATTGCATACATGCTTAAGGATTATGTTACATAGTAATAAACAAAGGTGATAACAATGAAATGCCATACTTCGCTTATGTACATGATTTTTTTTATATATTATCAGTACATTATATATTATATTATTAGAAAAAATATTATTTATTTCTAAATGCTAGGAGAGAAAATCAATTCCAATTGACAATCACTTGAATTAACTCACCAAATTTACAATTTGTGGCATAATCTTAATTTGCTCAATCTTTTGGGTTATCAAATGAAGTCTTTCGTCCATCAGTCTAGTAATTTTCATGTATTCTTTATCTACATGTCCAAACCATCGTAATTTATTTACACGCATTCTATTCACAAGGTAGGCAGATTTTACTTTGAAATTGCTCTTAAACTCTTTCATTCATGACTTTAAGTGATGTTTTGATTATTAATTTTGTGTTTTTACTCTTAATTTCTTTTTTATTATTGTTTTTAATTATGTATGACAACCAATTGGGCTTTGATTTGATTTAACAGAATAATATATGAACACTTATAAACTGGACATTGCATTGTATACTTGTTGTTGATTATTGTATTATTGTAGTAAACATATATGTATTGTCTGTAGTGTTCCGTTGACCAAAATAAATAAATAAATAAATTATTCTTGCTCATCCTTCTAAAGGAATGATTATATTAAAAATTAAAAAGAAATATTAGAAAATGTGAAACCTCAACATTTAAAGCATTAGTTCTCCCATGATGTCCTATGAAAACTGTAAAATCATGGGAGATTACTAATAGAGCTACAACCTTTAACTTTAGCCTTTAATGGAAGCAAGTGCACGAGATTCCCCACTTGGCAACTCCACCATTTCCCACTAGTGGGGAATTCCTCAGAGGTTAAGAACCACTGTTCTATAGGGTTAAATTGTTCACAGACAACGCTACAGGCACGATGATTGTGGTCGGTGCTCTTGGATTACATGAGCAAGATCAAGATAATATATTGTTATTGTGTAGGAACGCATCAAATTTTAAAATAAAAAACCAAATCCATTATCTGAAGCACTTGTGAAAAATTATATCATAAGTTGTATAATTATGTTGGTAGATTCAATTTGAATGACAACAAGCGATTTATTTTACGATTGACGATCACATACTGATAATATATTTTGCCACTGGGAGCGAAGACAATATTATTATTTATGTTGTCTGTCGATATTGTCGAAGGTCTCATTTGTCATGTTCCAATAGTAATAATAATAAGTCTCAGAGAGTTGATTTGATAAATGTTATTGTATGTAACAATTGATTTACGCGATATCCAAATCTGGTATCATACAGAAATGGCTTTACAACATAATCAATAACATTTAATATCACTATTATTATTATTATTATTTGGATGATTTGTAAAGCGCCGTTTTGTGAAAAAAATCCACCTCAAGGGCGCTCTTTGCTAACTAAGGTTGTGCTTGAATTATTCCTATCTAGTGTAATAGAATTTTCCGTGGTGTTATCAGAATTTTAAATATATTTTTGTATCTTTATTTTAAACGCGGTGGAAGAATTGCCATCCACTTTTCAGCATTATACAACCAGATAAGTCTCCATATGATTAGTCATAGTCACACAAAAACTTAACAGTCTAATGCCGGGAAAAATTCACCTATCCAGATATACAGGATATCAAAGGATTAGGCTCAAAATGCGGGTTCAAAATACCAGCATTGTGCCTGAAGTATCTGTGTTCAAAAACTTTCTAACAATATTACAATTATTTGTTATTAAAGTTTCTTTAATTTTGATGAACAAATATACCGGTAAATCAAATTTTTGAAAGTTATTTATTAAAGATTTCGGTGTTACCCCTGTAGCTGACATGACTAAAGGTATTAGACAAACGGACCTAGAATGCCAAATATTTTTATTTTCTCCAGCTAGTTCTGTATATTTACGTATTTTTTCTGCGACGGTTGTGTGTATATTATGTGTGTTTGGGAAAAAAATACAAAACAAAATTATGTTTGGTCAAAAGCAATGTGTAAACATGGCTCTCTTATCGAGATAATCAAACCTGTTAATCAAACAAAAAATTTGCAAAAATTCTTCGTGTTTCTTTTCCGCGTGAATGAGTAAAGAAAAAAGAAAGAAAAGTGTTCCAAATTTTGACAAGAATCAGCAACCAATGGTTAATTGGGTAAAAGTAACTTTGACTTGGAATCCCAAGTTTGATTTAATCTACCTATATTATTTAATATATATATATAAATATAATGAGTTACAATCCACTGGATTGGTCTGCAACGAGTTTGGTTTTTCTTCTCCATTCGTCTCTATTCTCAGCCAGTCTTTTTAGCCCTACGTATGAGCCACAGTTCATGTCTCTCTTCAGTTGGTCCATATATGCTTCTCTTGGTCGGCCTCTGCCGATTATTTAATAAATTAACTAATTTCATCACCCTGCATTCCTTGCGGGACAGGAAGAGAGTAGAAAACAGGTATCATAATATTATTAGTAATTCATTGTTTTACATTAATAATATATTATGTTGCCGTCAAATTGGTGAATTAGACAGTCATCTGAATGACTAGGCAGTTATTTGAACTCCGACATTCAATTGAATGCCTTGCCGGATTGTTCGAGGCAATGTCTATCGATTCCAGTGCCTCAAAATGATCTTTTTAGTGCTCCTAGATTAGAAATTCAACTCGAAATATTGGTAATACGGTCAAAATAAATTCGTTTCCTCCATCTTTAAATTTAAATCTTTCTCGTTGAGGTTACATTTAAAAAAGTATAACATGACAGCATTAAAGTGTCGTCTAGGTGCCAAAACTCTTTAAGGACACTGTACAATTCATCAATTCTAGGATATTATATCCACGTCATATTATAATAATATAGAGTTCGTCGGTAGCCTGGAGGTAGAGTCTCGGCCTCATGAACAAGGGGTCCGGGGTTCGATCCCAGGTGCCGGCAAACTCCCCTTTCACGACACAAGCTTTTAGTAGCTTACTGTGAAAGGTGTATAAGGTTGTATTTGGGTTTATAACAAAACCCAGATATATCTTTCTAAAAAAAAAAAAAAAAATAAATAGACGAAAGCAGCAGTTGACTCACATTCACGAGGAAGATCACCAAAAAAAAGAAGAAGAAAAAGATTAAATGAGAGTCTCGGATACACAATGGTATCCACGTCAGAAACTACACATTGTATTACATCGAATATTTTGGATACAATATGTATCCACGTCAAGAATGTAAAACAGAATACAATAATATTCAGTAATATCTACTTAATAAAATAAAAGGTTTTCAGTTTTCTTTTTGAGTATCTTTTTTTTTTTTTTTATTTTTTTTTTTTTTAAAAAGATATATCTGGGTTTTTGTTATAAACCCAAATACAACCTTATACAACTTTCACAGTAAGCTAAAAGCTTGTGTCGTGAAAGGGGAGTTTGCCGGCACATGGGATCGAACCACGGACCCCTTGTTCACAAGGCCGAGACTCCACCTCCAGGCTACCGACGAACTCAATCTTAAGATCCGCAGCCTGATGGTTCATATTTTAGAAGTGCAACTTTTGACAGCAACGGTCATTTTGTGTTGATAATTGCTCACTTAACTTGAAAGCCATTTGGATTTTTTATTAAAGAGGTCATTTTATGATTTTGACAGTTTTGCATGAAATACAATTCCATACATAAAACTAAATTTCAACAATCGGGCTAACTTTTGATCAGGCGGAATGTTGAACGTTTGGTGCGTCATTCTGGTTCAACGAAACGGCTAATCATTCAACTGAATGCCGATATTTTACTAACCGCCCAGGCGTTTAATTAAGTGACTAAGGGCCGATATTATAAACGAGGAACTCAATATTCGTAAGTATATCGACACTTTACGAACGGATGGCGATCTGTTCGCACATTCTACTAGAGACTATGTTATAAAACAATTTTGACAATTCGTCAAAAAGAAATATTTTTGCCTACTGTACCCATTGTTTTCAACCGGTGGTCACATAAGATCTTGCCTGTCCCTTTTATCTACCTGCTCCCCATTCATAAAAACTTCACCCAACAATCTCATAATTTACACAAAACAAATGAGTAAATGACAGCGATGCTATGAGAGTATATCCTAACAAAACACATGCGTAGGTCCATCTATTTTTATTTCTTTCTCTCTTTAGGCAAATAGTGAGACAGCAATACTAGTCGTCAAATTACCAAAAACTAATCCCTGGTCGGTCGGCCAGTTAAAGCCGATGGTAACATTTTACTGAAATAATATTAACGGATGTTTATAATAATGAAAACCGAGTAATTATATCAAATTAAGGACCAATTTTAAAATAACTTCAACTAACGGACTTTTATAATTTTGGCCCTAAATTAACTATCGGGCAGTGACTTTTAAATAATAATAATGATATAATTTTTTTAAAACACTGTTTTAAACATGATGCCCAAAACACGGAAATATTCGTGCGGTCACTGAAATAAAAATTAATGCATGCAGATATTAATCGGTGAATAGTGAGTAGGTACTTGCTTTATTATATTTTTGACGTTGGAAATGAAATATATATTAATTTATTTAAATTATTAAATCATATATACGTAGCTGTTAATTACGGTTATGCAATGATCATTTAAATATACGTTTTTTCCTGTGAGATCCCCAATAATAAATATCCTTAGCATACTGTACCATCCCATAAGTGGAGTAGTCAGCAAGCTAGCTGCATCTCATCATCATCATCATCATCATCGCCCTCAACGCTCCTCTCGGGAGCACAGGGCAGAAACCAGCCTCCTCCATTCAGAGCGTCTCTGCGCCAATTGCGTCACCTCTATCCACGACATTCCCTGCGCTCTGATATCGTTGTCATAGGAACGGTGTATTGTGAAAGAGGGACGCCCTCTGTTGTTGTTGTTGTTGCTGTAGTTAATAAATATTATTAATTGCATTACATTGATTGTTCCGTGGAGTACACAACTAAGAATTGGTCTCTCACTCTTTCATGCAAGTTTTCGAGTGTCCTGTAAAAAACAGGTGTTCGAAAAATAAAGATAATTTACATCTAAAATTCAGCGCTGAGGTTTGCTACCCATATATCTTAACTTTTTGGTGGCACTCAAGTGACAGTTTACATCTTTGTTACACATGGCTGATAAACTGGTCACTTGAGGGTTATGCCGTGATGGTATAATAATATAGTAATGTATCTATATATACGGCGCCCTTGATGTCATATATTTCTTCTTCTTTTTCTTTTCGGCAAGGCACCCGACATCGAGTGAATTATGCCTATATACTCACTGCTGTGAGTACAATGTCTTAACGTAGTGGGTATTCATTAGTACATAGCTACATAGTAACTGCCGTTTCAGTCGCCACGTGCGGCAAGTACATCTCAAGGGCATTGGGATCAATGAACTCCCCGCCCGAGTAACCAATACATGCACACCGCTTGTGTGTCGACATCGTTGCAATCACAGGGCCGTTTTCAGGAATATATTTGATGTTAAACACATCGTAGTCTTACAAAAAAAAAATCTTTGTCAAAATTTATTATTATTTTTATAATAATAATTTGTTTCAAAAACATTTACTATAAAACAATTTATCATTAGGTATAATTTATTATTGAAATTTATTCTTATTAAAATTAATAATTTAGATGTTCTTATTAAATTTTTTAAGGTGATTTATTAAGGCTAGGTTCACTTTATTACAATTTTGGGCCAAAAGAGAATGGACAGAAATGGGAAAATTAAAACCCAACTTCCTAATCGTCTGAGAAAATTCTTGATTAGGTAGGAGTGGGCAACCAAAGAAAACGTGGTCCAGAGTTTCCGTGTCCTCCCCGCATTCGCACATAGGGGAATCCAGAATATTGATTCTGGCCAAATGAGAGGCAATAACACAATGTCCTATCCTCATTCTACAGAGAAGCGAAATGTTTAATTTTGGCCATTTTGTTTCTTGAAACCAAGGTTGCGAGGGGATTGAAGGCTGAATTCCTTTATAATGAGACCCAGATACAGACCCGATAAATGAATAATTCCACTTCTCATAAATTTTATCTCTTACAACACCCAGACAATCTCCTATAGGAAGTACAAATGCATTTGGCAATATACCACAAGAACATGCTTCCTTAGCCAGAATATCTACTTTCTCGTTTCCGGCAATACCCACATGAGCAGGGATCCAAGCAATCACCAACTCAATATTTTTACTTGATGCCTCGAACATCAATCTTAAAATATCGTGGATTATACAATTATTTGATGACAAACTACCCTTTCGCCCTAGAAGAGATACGAGGCTAAGGGAATCAGTAAAGACAATTGCCCGTGAAAGTAATCTTTCGACAATTACCCCTAACGCCTCTCTGAGAGCTAAACATTCTGCTGTAAAAACAGATGCAGAAGATGGGAGTTGAAATTGAAGTTCGACTTGAAGAGAAGGAGAGTAAACAGCCGATCCACATTCATTTGTATGAGATTTAGACCCATCCGTAAAGAAGATCGTATGGGCAGGCCATTCACTATTCACTCTATGAAGGAAAAGGATATTCACAACCTGCGGGCTCAATGTAAAAACTGATTTATCCAAACCTATCGAATCAACAATATTGCATGCCTGCAATGAATAATTGAATGGAATAGAATGATGAATTGAAGGTGTAAGGTGAATTGAAGAAGAGAAACTTTGGGCTACATACTCCCAAGAGGAGCACAAAAGAGGGTACTTTCTATTACGCCAATAAGGAGAATTTAAGCAAAGCTCCAACAATGTTTGTAATTTGAGGAGCAACATATGAGGACCCATGCTCAATCTCCTCAAAACGAATTTGTGAGATAGAAAAACTCGCCTTAGGCAAAGGGGCATCTCTACACACTCTGCCTGCAAGGCTATTATTGGAGACGATCTCATGGCTCCCAGTATCAGTCTCAGGCATTTATTCTGAACTCTTTCTAGTTTTGCGCTTAAATAATTTGGAAGGGGATCCATTAGGAAGCATGCATAGTCGATGAGGCTTCGGATGAGGGATGAGTAAAGCATTCTCATAGTAGTCGGGTGGGCCCCCCACCAGACTCTAGAAACCGCTCTGAGGATGTTTATATTTTTTTCGCACTTGGCTATTATATTGTCAATATGAAGGTTCCAAGAGAGTTTTCTGTGTAAAGTGACCCCCAAAAACTTTACTGATTCACAACTTGAAATAGTGGAATTGTTGCACTTTAAAGATATATTGGAGGGTTTATGTTTGTTTGAGAAAACAACGAGTTGGCTTTTGGAAGGTGAAAGAGTCATACCATTGGCACTAAACCATTCACCTAAGAGATTAAGGGATGCTTCAAGTTTCTCACCCGCAGTGAGCGTGGAACCAACAGAACAATAGATAACGAAGTCATCTGCGTATTGTAGTATATTGACTTCAGGAGGCAGAGCGTTTCCAATGTCATGAGTGTATAGATTAAAAAGAATTGGGCTAAGCGCCGATCCTTGTGGGAGTCCTTTATACACTTTTCTTTCGACAAGCCCATGGAAGGAGTTAATTAGCATACTCCTTTCGCACATTATGTTAAAAATAAGACAACATAATGAATTGGGTAAGCCCGCAGATGACATTTTCTGAAACAATACAGGTAAGAGAACGCTATCATATGCCCCACAAATATCTAGGAAACAGGCCGCTAGATCACTCTTATTAGATCTTGCAATGTGTATATCAGTTACTAGAATACTCAAGTTATCCATACAAGATCTTCCCTTTCTAAATCCAAATTGAAAGGAGGGAAATGTACCAGAGTTTTCAAAAAAATATTCCAGTCTTTTTTTTAACATGCGTTCTAGGATCTTCAAAAAGCAACAAGACAATGCGATTGGGCGATATGATGAAGGTAGAGAAGGGTTTTTTCCGGGCTTAAGGATTGGAACAATGGATTGCCTTTTCCAGGAAGAAGGAATGTTTCCACTCCTCAGTATTAAATTATATAATTCCAATAGTTTTATTAAAAGAAGTTTAGGAGCATGTCGGAAAAAAGAGTATGGTATGAGATCAGGTCCGGGAGAAGAATCCCCTGCAGAGTGAACGGCGGAAGACAGTTCATCAAATGAGAAAGGAGATGAAAGTACATTAGATTGCTCCTGAGATGTAGGACTTCTTTGAAGTTCCAGCATTTCAGGTGCGTATGCTGGGGACAAGTTATCTATAAAGTTTTCAATCCATGGACCTATCTTGGTTTGTCTTTGGTTTGGGGAGAAAGAACCTCTAAATCGTCGAATGGATTCCCACACATCCGATGAAGGTGTGTCAGGGGATAAAGAAGTGCAAAAATCTTGCCAACCTTTTCTTTTCTTTTTCCTGAGAAATTTTTTGGTACGAGCTTGCACATTCCGAACGAGTAAAAAGTTTTCCCAAGACATATTGTTTTTAAAAGATTTAATCACTGCCTTTCTTTGTTCGACTGCCTCCGAACATTCCTTGTCCCACCAAGGAGGGGATGTTTTGCGGGGCTTTCGATTAGAGGACATTGGTATAGAGGCTGTTGCAGCACGTAAAATCACATCATGGATTCCGTTCGCAAATTCGTCGACCCCCTGATGCTCACCCTGCACACCAGCGACATCCAATAGAATGTGATTCTGAAATTCATCCCAATTAGCTTTCTTTGTAATAAATTTACTCCTAAATGGGCCATTTGAGGTGCTTTTGGAGGTTACTTTTAAATCAATGATTATGGGAAAGTGGTCACTGGAGAGCGGGTCCTCAAGGATTTCCCATGTTGACATAGGAGCAATGTCCGCAGTACAGATTGATATATCTACCGCACTTTGTCTCTGATTTGGATTTGAGAAGCGAGTGGGATCTCCACTATTAAGGATACAGAGATTAAAGTCATCTGTCCAGGTCAGAATAGCCTTTCCTGGAGAGTCCAGGGACTGGCTTCCCCAGGAGGGAGCATGAGCATTGAGATCTCCCAGGATCATGTAAGATGGGGAAAGTTCTGAAATGATTTCAGACCAGAAGCTCCTGTCGAAATTAGTTCTGGGAGGAGCGTATACGGACACTACAGATATATTATTGATTTTCGCTGCCACCAACTGTATATTTGATGGAATATTCAGAGAAATCCTGTTGAACTCAAGAGAGTCCCTTACTAAAAGAGCTGCTCCTCCCCTACCATCCAAGCGATCATCTCTAAAACAGGAATAACCTGGGAAATATACAAACGAATCGTGCGAAAACCATGTCTCTGATAAAGCAGCTACATCAATGTTATGAGTTTTGAGCAAAAACAGAATGTCATCTCTGTTGGAAACTGCACTACGGCAGTTCCACTGAAGGATGGATAAATTAGAAAGCTTACTTTTCGAGATGCTGGTTATGTTCGTTGCGTTGGCCATTTTCGATGAGGAGTGCGTTTAGTGCAGGAATTAAGGAAGCAGCGTTTGGCGATGTCAAATTTTTTCGTGAAAGTATTTCAA
Organism: Athripsodes cinereus; assembly: GCA_947579605.1. Classification (NCBI taxonomy): domain Eukaryota; kingdom Metazoa; phylum Arthropoda; class Insecta; order Trichoptera; family Leptoceridae; genus Athripsodes; species Athripsodes cinereus. The sequence goes on from OX388327.1 coordinate 2,533,639, forward strand.
TAAGCATTGTTAATAGTGAGTAAAGAAAATTATTGTTATCAAGTGTCAAAGTTTCTTTGAGATTTTCAACTACATCTTGGTCAGGTACGAGTACTCTTTGTGAAATTGCGCAACCATTAGAACTCTGAGAAGGAGATCCATTGGTATATGAGAGGAACGAATTGTGCTTTTCTTTGTCATACCCACCATTTGTTGATATTTTATGGGGCTTACCAACTACTGTTCTACTATGACGTGTGGAAAAATTTCGAGAGTTGACAGATATTGTTGGGGGATCTGGAGGGGTAGCAAGAACTTCAGCGTATGAAGATTTAATTGAAGGGTGCAGTTTTGCTGCTTGAATATATGAAATATTAGAAACAGTCATAGAATTCTTTATAGCTCTTTGCCTGGAATATTCAGGACACGAAGTACTTATCGCTTTGTGTGCTCCTTTACACTGAAAACATTTAATTTCTGCAGTCTTACACTCTTCTGAGGAGTGGTTATCCCCACAATTAAAACATTTTGGTGGCGAACGACATCCAGCTTTTGCGTGACCATACTTACAGCAATTAAAGCACTGAATTGTTGGGAAATTATATTTTTCAACATTGAAAGAGTTGTAGAGAATGTAAATATGGGATGGTAGAAATTGGCCTTCGAATGTTATTACTATACTCCTGGATGGTTTCCATTCGACAGAACCAGATGTTCTGTCTTTGTAATTCAGTCGTCTTATTTTTATTACGTTTTCCACTTCTGGATTCGATTCTAGAATGGACGATATCAATTCGTCATTTGTGATATCTAGTGGGATACCCCTTATTAAGCCCATTCTTGTGACGTTAAACGAGGGAATATATGCTCTAAAATTAGAGTTCGAAGATATAAATATATTTTTTATAAAAGTATTGGCCATAATTCCCGACGTGAACTCGAGAGAGATTTTAAATTTCCCTTCAGCTTTTAAAGAACCGTTTACGACGCCTTGAGTTTTTCTAGTATAAAGAAATTTACCGAACTGCAAGGGGGAAATAGATTTACCCTGTTCAGCATTTTGCACGAACACGATATAGGGCCCACATGATTTGTTTGAGTAAAAATACTCCCTGACGGGTGTATTAGAAGCAGAGTAAGAAGAAATAGGTGTAGCTGAGGTCTTATCAGTAGGTGCGAGATTAGCAAAATCAAAATCCATGTTAAGTGTATGGTCTGTTTCTAAGTTTTGATGTGTTCTCTTTCTCTTTGGATCGGGGGGATCCGGAGGAGGAGGAGCTGGTGGAAGAGTGTGAGGTGGATCGCCATCCATCTCTATTAAAATAAAATTAAAATGTTAAAAATAACCAAAGATAGTCTTACCAGAGCTGCAACAAAAAACAAGAAAAAAAATTGAAAAATAAAACTAAAAAAAATCAACTGAAGCCGGCCCTCAACCGGAATGTAGAAAAAATAATAATTAAATTATTATAAATTTTAAATAACACCGCACAGCAATAGACACAACCGAATGATCAAAGGTATTGTCACCGAATCCATGTCATATATTTATGCTCTAAAATTAGCCTATTATAAATCGGTTTTAAGTGTCAAATTTGTATAGTCACATAGTAATAATGTAAAAATAATTACAATTTATAATGTACAGTCACCCACATTGTATTAGGTGCTAATTTCAAACACGAGGGGCTATAAATATTTAAACTACATTTTAATTTAATTAAAAACAACCACATTAATATTTAAGTTTATTCGTTTATATGCATGTTTGTTTGTCCTTACTTACTTTTCGTGTCCGGACTCTAAAGTCCGGACCCGAAAAGTAAGCAGAAGAAAGACCTTGCCACTGCAGTTGCAGCTAGTGTCCTCCCCATCCAAAAAGCCCCACCTCTGCTGGCTACTTCTGCACCAAGTCACCCCAACCCTTAGTCTGTTTTGTGTGTCCTTAATTGAAATCGTTTATAGACAAGACATAGATAAAATAATACACTCTATATACAGTCTTAACCTTTAGATACGGATGATGAACAAAAAGTGAGGATCAATAAGATAAATATGTTAAGAATATTAACATTTTTTTTTTGTTTTTCTGGATTTGGGCACAACTTGCAGATGACAAGACCAATAAGATATCTCGATTGGGAGAATCATATTTACACGATGTAACATTGTGCAAAATCTAATCGAAAGAAGTGAGAAAGGCGTCTCAACGTTTACGAATTGGCTCTAGCCTGACTTAAATGAACGTTGTCCATGGACACCGAAAGTGATCACTTAAGCCAGACTAGAGCCAATTCCTACGCGTTGGGTCGCCATTCTCACTTCTTCCGATTAGATTTTGCATAATGTTACATAGTGTAAACATGATTCTCCCAATCGAGATATCTGATTGGTTACGATAACATAATGTTTTTTGCAAGAGTTTATTTAGTGTCGATTTGATGTTTGTTTTCCGGGCAAAGTCGGATAAAACTACACATAAGTATACAATAATTATTTATGCATAATCAGTATGATTTTTATTTTCTTTATAAGGCTCCATATTAACTAAAATTTACGATGTATAATTATTGGACTGAGATTGAATAAAAGTTAATAGTCGTAATAATATTATTATGTCTACGAAACTTCTCGTTTTGAATAACGTTGACCAAATATGATGAATTTATTATAGTTAGGTAAGTATGCAAAAATTATTAATTTTAAATGCAAATAGAACGAAGTAGGTGGTCTCAAAGGTGAGGGGTTTAAATGCAAAGATTCACTTTTCCATCAACCTATAATATTCATTAGAAATTCGAAGGAAAAAGTTGGTAATAAGACTACATAAATTAGCGTTGCAAGGCTTGAAGGATATTTATTGTGTTTTTTTTTATTTTGTTTTTGTGGAACTCCTTTTATGACTTATTCAGGTATTATACAATAGGATATACCTACAATCTTTTAATAAAAGTAAGAAAAAGACCATTTTGAGGTTTTGGCACCTTAATGTTATGGAGTGAAGTTACCGACGAATTAAAACGAATCTAAACGAATACTCGCAAACATGTCGACGTCACAAAATCTATCGTTATAATAACTTATTAGTATATACGGAGGAGCGGGTATAGAGATGGCGTGGTAGTCGTGCAGATAGATGGAAAATCACATCTGCACCGTATAGGTAATAATAACAATAATGAAAGGAAACAGGAAGGTTTCCAAATGCTTACGAATCGGCTTTCAACAAAGACAACCTTCAACATTTATTGTACCTTTCTGACTCTCGTGATTAAAGCACTTTCAACATTAACAAAAATTTGCAATCACAAAATATTATACAATATCAACTAACCAGTTCGATAACTCAACAAGTCAAAAAAAAAACATTGAATTGGTAATACACACAATTAAGCCTACTCTTTGAATTTCACAAACAAGTAGCTATAAGAAAAACATGGTTCCCTTTATGTATTAAATATTTTGTTTTGGAAAAATACTGTACCTATTTTCAATAATTCCACAAATAAATATTTCGATTGTTTAAAAGAGTCTTTTTTACCTAAGGTACAAATTAGATTTAGCTGTAGTGGTTTCAGGCAACAATTTTTAGTAGGCGTAGAGTAAATTATTCAAATAATATTAATGAAATAGCTTTATTACTAAATATAAGCCAAAACTTTATATGCAAAAATATTCATGGGTATAAAAAAATAGTATGTTATCACATATAAATAAAATTAAGTTGTATTTATTCTATAAATTGAATTTATTTATTTCCTATTTCAAAAACAGAGCGAATACGATCTCACGTCCTGCTGCTAGGCACGCAGTAGGCCTTCTGAATCTTAAAATTTGTGAAACTCGCTATATTCTTGATTATTGCACATAATAACGTTATATATGTATTATGCACGGTAAAAAACATACCATTTTATTATATAAATAAAACAAATGGTTGAATTATAAATATTTTCTATAATTTTTTTGATAATGAAATTTATTTTTGATGTGTATTCAGTTTGTCATAATAACGACAACTTGAACGGAACAAAGACAACTTATAATCTTAAACAGTGCTATTGTTATAAATCACTATTTGTTGTGTTTTTAAAGCATAATACTATTACTATACCATCACAGCATATGCCACAAGTGGGAAAGTCAGCAGACCAGCTACATATGATAAGCATGCAAACTTTCCACTCCGTACCAATATAAAATCAAGACAAAGTTTAATTTATTGACCGACGGTTCTTGGTGGAAGTTCAAATTAATAATTTTTAAATGAAACACGATATATAGTTGTTCCACTATCGACTTTATTGATTTTGCGAGCCGGCTTTCAAGAGCTTCCGCTCTCGTCGTCAGGCAAAAGTAAAAAGTTTTACTTTTGCCTTACGATGGGTGGCAAACCTCATCGCTGAATTTAAGATGCAAAATGTCTTAACTTTCTCGAACACCTGCCTTTTTACATGACACTTTAAAACTTACGGAGAAGAGTGGGAGACCATTTTTTTTACCGAGTAGGTACTCCACGCATAATAAAAATTTAACAAAATTACGATAAATTGCGATTACTCGACATTTCTACTGTTTGAGTTATAGAACTGGACAGTCGATATAGTAACACGATATTATTTCAAAACCCGAAGTGTAGACTTGTTGCCAAGCAATGTCTTCCAGTCAACCAAATACCTTAACCTTTAAGACAATATAATAATAACAGTAACAATCTTACGGCGCCATACAATGTTTGGTTTGGACTTTGATATTGACCTGAGAACTATGACAGCATTGTAATACATGTATAACTTCTAGTAATTAGGTATCCATTGTCTATGAAGCGTACACATAAAGAAAATATATATTTATACTGGGCTAACTAGACATGTCTAAGGTTAACCCTGAATAAAAAAAATATTGTCGAAAAGTTCGTTTGCAGTCGATCGCCAAATGCGGTTTGTCTAGGGGGCCTGGTTTCGATATACAAAGAGTTTGAAAATGACTTTGTTAGTCATTTTTAGAAAACGAAACCAGATTACTAAATATGTACAGTAAAACTTACAACAGTTTGTTTACATAAATTAAGATTAAGATGGTAATTTATATTGATGGGAAATACAATCTATAATGGTTATCTTTTCGTTTGTTTCTATTTACTGGTTTGGAATATAAAAATTTAAAAAAAAATAGATTGTGTCACAAATAACCCTGCTGTTTTTCTATAATCTCCATGCGTGAAAAACATTTGACGTTTATTAATAAAGAATAATAAAATTTTAGTCAGGCATAAATTCGGCACAATTCGATTGTAGATACTAGCTACGTATCTAAAACATTGGAGCTTAGTGTATTGTTTGCTTCAACAATGTATGATTTTAAGAGTAGTTTAAAATCACATTGCTCAAATACTTAAGTAATGTAATATTTTTATAACTTTAATGACTGGCTCACGTATCAACTCCGCATGCCATTAAACGGGCTACTGTAAAGATATTTAGAAGTTGTGAGAGAGGGCAAAAAGACGGTAGGCTGTCTCAGAATAATTATTTTTGAATTTTTGGCACATTCGAGTGCTTGAGACTGGATTTACTGACTAAGAACTAGATTAACATACTATTAGAATGTTAAACCATTCTAGATGAATCATTCCAATCAATTCAACTCCGGAAACGAGCAGATACATTGTGTTCACTCCATGAATCGAACCCACGACCGCTCGCTTACAAGTCGACTGTGTAGACCACCGGTTAACTCATTTGAAAAGGTATTAACTATAATTAGGCAATCCACCCCTTGGAGTGAATAGGTATTAACTAGGTAGGTATGTTTTACATGTTGTACATACATATTATATGTGAACTTCCTTTACAATGTTGGCCAGGCTTAAACAGCACTCTTAACCATGGCTTGTGTACATTCATAAGCGTCGAAACTCAGAAGCATGTGTTCCTAAAGAAAGTTCACATATGTATGTGTATCATGCAACAAATCTATCTAGTTAATACCTATTCAAATAGGTTAACTAGCGGTCTACACACTCGCCTTGTAAACGAAGGGTCTTGGGTTCGATTCTCGTAGTGCACAGGGTTTATCTGCTCCTTTCCGGACTTGAACTGATTGGAATGATTCATCTAGAGTGGTTTAAAATCCAAATATGATTGCCTCAGAAGAAGATATGGCAAGGATAGGAGTTAAAAGCAGTTTGTTACAGTGTGCTGAATGTCTCGGTTTAGTGTGATCAAAAATCTTGGAAGTAATAGCAATGAATAGTGTTCTTTGAAGAAAGAACCAGACGCAACGGGCCCTCGACACAACACTAGGACATTTGAGTCACATTCATTTTGATACTTTGTTGTATGCAAAGTCATTCTAATGTGGTGTTCATACGAGACGATAGAAAAGCCCTGACGATTTTGCTTGCATAAAAATCAAAATCCGTCAAACGTACTGTTCACACAGTCCACCCGCATAGATTCAATCTGTCAGATGCGCTTTGATTTTGACGTTGTTTTCAAAATGGCGGACGTCGAGATGGAGATCGCGGAGTGCTTATTATTAGTTAAAAATGTTATAGTAGAGGTTATAAGGCGCCTTTTAACTAAGGGAACACACGCCACAAACCAACAACAAAGATAATAGCTGTCACGAAGCGGGAAACATTATAAAATTTATAGGTTATAAAGTTTTTACCATATGGATGCCGCGCACATCTGCGCATGCACGCATCGTTCCACCAACGAAAAAAGTTGAAAGGTGGTCAACTTAAGACGTTTTTACTGTTTCAGACTAACAGTCACTTTGTTCAAACGGTTCAAACGGCTGACGATATTTTGGTTTCCTGACGATATTCGCCTCGAAAGAACAACGTTCTTCTTAACTAGATAAAAGTACAATTATTATATTTTAGAATATTATTTTCATCACCAGTCCACTTTCATAATACACAAAGCGTAAGTAATAAATCCTATTATTTATTGACCTATCATTTTACGGTGGAAATCAGTTCAACTGTTAAATGGACATAAATAATATTAAATTATATTATAAGTACCTACTTTAGAAATATGAAAGGAATAATAAGCTATGGAACAGTGTCGAAACTAATAATAATAATCGGATAATTTTTATAGCGCCGTTTTGTGGACAGATCCACCTCAAGGGCGCATAGGATGTTTTAAGGTATTCGCTATAGTGTTGCAAAATATTAACAGTGACCTTACATATATATTCAGTTTAATCCATATGATTTCTTAAAAAGATGCATTTTCAAATGGGTCTTAAACTGGGTCAAAGTCTCTGCTTCCCTGATGTTTGTGGGAAGCCTATTCCACGCACTAGGACCCGCAGATATGAAGGCGCGATCCAAGTACGCTGGCGCTGGACTCATTTTAACTACTTCTAATCTTGTTGAGATGTTGGATTGAGACCTTAGAGAATTTTTTCTCTGATTTAATGGTTGGCGATTGCAGAGTTCCGAGATATATTCCGGAGCCATACCATTCAATGCCTTGAATACTGTTAGGCAAAGTTTGAATTCAATCCTCTCTGGGCACTTAAGCCAGTGAAGATTCTGAAGTGTCGACGATATGTGTGAAAACTAAGCTTTATACATCGGCCGTGCTTTCATAGAGAGCTTTTATTGAATCTGGATTCAAATAAACTCAGATATACCCTAGACACCCTTACAGTAAAGTAGCATTCACATTTCTTCACTATGGATGATCATCCAAAGTGTCAGGGTCAAACCTGTTCATCAAAAGTGAACACGTCTGTTCACACTTATTCATCTTATGCTTTCACTGACATGTCAACACTCACGGTCATGTTGAATGTAGTTTGACCTATTTTCGTAAAAAAATAATTGAATAAATGAAAAAAATAAAAATAACATTTATTAAAAAAAAAATACAATTTACACAATTATTCCAAAACATGTTTGACATGGTGAACGCTACTTTTGGGGATTGGATTTGTGGACTTTGGTGGATGTGTGTATTTTTATGTGTTTATACATTTTTTATTTTTTTTATCCCGTGAAGCACCCGGTAAAGAATTGGTCTCCCACTCTTCTCCATAAGTTTTCGAGTGTCCTGTAAAAGGCAGGTGTTCGAAAAAATAAGACATTTTACATCTTAAATTCGGCGATGAGGTTTGCCACCCATTCTGAATGTCTTAATTTTATATTGGCACGGAGAAGACAGCTTGCATGTTTTATATGCAGCTGGTCTGCTGGCTACCCCACTTGTGGGATATGCCGTGATGGTATAGTAGTAGTAGTATTTTTTTTACGTTTTTTGCGTGCAGCTTCACGAAGCAGTATTTTATTAACCTGTTAAATTCCAAAGCCGATTTTAAACGCAAACAGATTGTACCTACGTTATAAATAATAAATTATAATAAAACGGTTTCGAATTCGCTAATAACGTAGTAAATTTATTATCACACGCATAAAATACGAATATTAAGGCGCAGATATAATAAATTATTTTAATAAATAATAACTCCTAAATAAGCAACAATAATTATTATTTATGCATTATCTATCACTAGTGTATTCATACCCGATTTCGCCTAAGAAATCAAACATCAAGATGGCAAATTAATAATGGCAGATAGCATTTTTATTCCATGGAGCACACGAATTTATTTATTTCCAAAATATTACATTCTTAAATAACATGAAAACATCATTACCTACCTATGGAATATATTGCCCCACTAGACCAAAATCTGTTCTGGGGCAATATTAAGAAAAATACAAAAAAATAAGACAATTAAGTAACACAATTGAATAACTAAGAAAAATAACAATTAAATTACTAATTAAAATAAGACAATTAAATAACTAAGCAAAAATAACAATTAAATTACTAATAAAAAAAAGACAATTAAGTAACACAATTGAATAACTAAGAAAAATAACAATTAAATTACTAATAAAAATAAGACAATTAAATAACACAATTGAATAACTAAGAAAAATAACAATTAAATTACTAATAAAAATAAGACAATTAAATAACACAATTAAATAACTAAGCAAAAATAACACAATTAAAAATATAACTATACTCTCCGATGAAATACCCGAATAAGCGCCCCTGCTACCCGTCCATAAGACGCAACGAATTATTGGTATTCCAATATTTTCGTTAAATTTCTGAGTATTCTGTAAAAGACAGATATTCGAAAAATTAAAGATTTGCGTGTCAAAAGTGTCGCTAGAAGAGTTGTCGCTGCATAAAATTACTGAGAGTCGTATTTAAATATTTAGCTTCCTGCAAATAGCTTCATCGGTCTTATATGTTCAGTCTAATGCACTCTGAGTCTTTTGCTTTTGAGTACAAACATAAAAATGTACATAGTAACAAAGTAAAATATGAATTGTTTTGAGGTAACTTATCATTAAGGTTTTGTGTAATAAAAAGCATAACTGCGTAACACACCCAGTGAGAATAATAATAATAATATTGTGATATTGATAATATTATAAATGTCATATAATTTATGACGTCGGGATTTTAAAGGTTAAATTATTTAAAGCAAAATTTAGTAAGTCTAACCGAAAATGTTTGTAAAGTTATGAAACAGAAAATATGACCTATGAAAGAAAATGGTCCCGATAAGAACTTTATCTTTAGGCTTAGAAGCTTTAGGCTTTTGTTCTTTAGAGATCAAGATAATTAAATTTAAAAAAATTATCATTTCATTTCTTTCCATTCATTTCAATGATTTTTATTACAGATTCGTGACTGTACGTGAAACCTCACGTATAACTCAGCGATGTGGCATAGCACCTATCGTCAATAGCCTACTTTTTTTTATTCGTTCACTGTGTCAGTGTTTAGGTAGTATAATTCCACAATGAAATTAAAAAACAAAAAACTAATGTTTTCTTCCACTATATTTATGTTGTATCAATGTCCGTTTAATATGAAAGATTAACAATGTCCTTATAAGTCTCTCTCTATAGCTGAGTCCTCAGAGCTGGATGAAAAAATCAATCATTCGCTGACAATTCGGAGCATTCATTGGAATATTTCTTCGGAGAATGCTCTAATTTGTCACCGAATGATTGAAGATTGATTATTGCCATTTTCATCCCGCTGCGTGGATTCTACTAATAAAGAACATATTATTATAGAAGAAGAAATCATTTATTTTTTTTAATTTCATTATTTTCAATTGGTACGGAGGGAATAATCTGCAAGTTCGTTACATGCACTCAATCTGCTGGCTGTCCAACTAGTCGCAGATTCCGTGATGGTTATAGTGTAGTAATTGTTACTAATTTCGCTAAAGAAACAATATTTAAAAAAACCATTATATTACATACTACGGGACATTGTACTATAACAAAATGTAACTTGTCATACGACAAGTCAATCAATAGAACGAATTTAAAATTGGTGGAATTTTTTCAACACAAGATTTTTTAGCTTTACAAGGTCTTATTGAATTTTTGTTGCAGACAATAATAATTTTTATATAGGTGCCTACCTAGATACGCTTAGGACAACTTTTACCGTAGATTACAATAAAGTATATTTATAGTATTATTGTGTTATTATTATATTTAGTTATTAAATGATATTATTATTTTGAATTTTGCATGACACATGTTTAATGTCTCCATGGAATCAGTTTGCGTATCGTATTGAACGCAAAAATAATGAAGTATGTTTTTGTTTAGAATATTGTTATGGTAATTGAATTGTTTTTGTCCTTTTTATAGATTTCATATTTTGGTTACATAATAAGAAAAATATGGCATCCTAAAACTGATCATGGAAGGGAGGATTGAGGGCCGTAGAGGGGTTGGAAGAAGGAGGCTTTCCTGGCTCCAGAACATTCAGGTGTGGACCGAGATGAGAGGTGTGGAGGAACTGTTTCGTGCTGTCCGGAGCAGGAAGGATTTCTCCCAAGTGGTCGTCAACTTCGGGGAGACCCGACAAGACACGTAGAGAAGAAGAAGAAGAAGATAGATTTCTAATTTACTTGTAATATGCGCAAACTTTATTGGTCAAATATTGATGTAATGAACTAGTTTGTAATATGTGCCAAATGACTGTAGGTATGTTGGTTAATAAACAAAATAAAAAAAAATAACAAAAAAGTCATCTAAGTCAATTTATTTTTAAAAATGTTTAGAAACTGTTAGATAGTCAGTAAAAACATATTATTTTAGAAATACTAAAAAATAAATTTATTTTTAAATAATAGGGGATAGCGACTTCTAGCAACACACCATTGTGAATTTGTAATATATTTTTTAATCTTATTAACATAATTATTATAAGAACTCGTATTAAATCGCCTACAACATTCATTGCAAATAATAATTAATAAAAAATATTATAAAATTTGAAACATATAAATAAATTGTACATAACATATTATTTTGTGTGTCGGAGGGAGACTATACTATGTCAAGAAGTAATAAAAACATATTTTTCAGTATTGTCATGTTTTTATTTACTGCGTCTGTGCTTAGGTGGTAGAATTCCGTAATGAAATAAAAACCAAATGCTTTTTCCACTATATTGATTTTTATTGAAATAAAAAGCAAATGCTTTTTCCACCATATTGATTTTTATTGAAATAAAAACCAAATGCTTTTTCCACTATATTGATTTTTATTGAAATAAAAACCAAATGCTTTTTCCACTATATTGATTTTTATTGAAATAAAAACCAAATGCTTTTTCCACTATATTGATTTTTATTGAAATAAAAACCAAATGCTTTTTCCAGTATATTGATTTTTATTGAAATAAAAACCAAATGCTTTTTCCAGTATATTGATTTTTATTGAAATAAAAACCAAATGCTTTTTCCACTATATTGATTTTTATTGAAATAAAAACCAAATGCTTTTTCCACTATATTGATTTTTATTGAAATAAAAACCAAATGCTTTTTCCACTATATTGATTTTTATTGAAATAAAAACCAAATGCTTTTTCCAGTATATTGATTTTTATTGAAATAAAAACCAAATGCTTTTTCCACTATATTGATTTTTATTGAAATAAAAACCAAATGCTTTTTCCAGTATATTGATTTTTATTGAAATAAAAACCAAATGCTTTTTCCACTATATTGATTTTTATTGAAATAAAAACCAAATGCTTTTTCCACTTTATTGATTTTTATTGAAATAAAAACCAAATGATTTTTCCACTAGGTATATTAACTTTTATTGAAATAAATACCAAATGCTTTTTCCACTATATTAATTTTTATTGAAATAGAAACCAAATGCTTTTTCCACTTTATTGATTTTTATTGAAATAAAAACCAAATGATTTTTCCACTATATTAATTTTTATTGAAATAAAAACCAAATGATTTTTCCACTATATTAATTTTTATTGAAATAAATACCAAATGCTTTTTCCACTATATTAATTTTTATTGAAATAGAAACCAAATGCTTTTTTCACTATATTGATTTTTATTGTGAGACGTTTTTCGTCCTTCATGGACATTGTCAATTTGCCATTTTTGTAATTATGGTTTATTTATTATTATTATTGGATCACTTATATTGCGATGTTTTTGTAATGAAATCACTTCAAGAGTTCATTTACAATATTATTTGTCACTTTAATTTATTTTTATTACTCTTAAAATACAAATCATGTAAACTATTTTTATTGTCACAAATTTTAGGTATTAGATTTAATTTTATTAAAATTTATCACTTAATTTTAAGAAACAAACACAAAAAACAAAACATCAAATAAAAAAACACTTTATTTAAGTCGGAAAATAAAAATAAATACAAACTTAATCGATAAACTATTATATTTAATTAAAAATTGGAGAAGTTATGGGTTCAGTCAGCTACAAGAGCGCCATCTACCCAAAAATGGTATATTTATATAATGCAAACATACTATATAATAATCACACTGTTAAAGACATGCGTTGTCTTTATTCCGTTAAATAATTAAACATTTCGAAATATTAATTTCTTCTTCTTCTTCCTGGCACTGTCCCAACTTATTGCCACTGAAAGCTGTTGGGGTCGGCTCTTCTCGTTCTGAGGTTATACACTCTCCTGTTTATTATATCATTTTCATCCAGGCCATTTCTCCGCAGGATTCTATTGCATTGTGTCATCCAAGTATTCTTTGGTCTCCCTCTTAATGGATGTCGAGGGAGATTTATTGATGTAGCTTTATTTACCTGCTGACCATCTGAGCATTTGCATCTCTGCCGTCTCAAGTTGCCTGTTGAACGTATTATAAAGAGTCCAGCATTCCGAGCCATACATTATCGCGGGCCTGATAATAGTCTGAAAATTTCGAAAAAAAAATCGAAAAAAGTTTCGAAATATTAATTTGAGGAGTTGAAAATAAGTAGATTGTTTTTTTCCGTAACTAAATATTTAATATATAAAGGGAATCGTGTAATTTTAAAGTTATTTGTTTGCAGAATTTAGAAAGCGGAGTGCATTGTGTTTATTACTAAATAAAAGAATGGGATATTTTCGACTTCCTAAAGCTGGACAGTTAATATGTCAATTAGGTCAAAAATAGACATAGTGTTTTTTCCCTCCGACACACATATATTATAATAAAAAAATCTTTCGGCACATTTATTATCAGTGAACATTATAAACATATAACATAAATTTTTGACAAAATAAATTAAATCGAATTGTATAATTATGTACTAGGTACATGATAATAAAATTTGAATTATCTATAACAAATTACATAAATGGTATTATTAATTTGTATATAATTTGACAAGAATTATTACAACAATTATGTGAAAAACTGTATATAGATTAGTATTGGCGCCGTTTTACGATCTTTCAACCGTCTCAAGAGCATCGGTGGATACGGCGAAATTTATTTTGCTTTCAAAAATATTGATACTTTTTAGTTATGTCGTGAGAGAGGAAATGATTCTGGGTATGACTGTTGACACTCCTCGACCCGATTGGTTTGGGAAGTGTTTTTTTTAAATGCCACAAACGCTTCACGCTTTAAGGCATTCGTGGATGTGTGGGCAGTGTGGGTCTCAAGATGGGATCTGCTACGTCAACCGGGTCCTCCGCCCACTGGCGTGGTTGGATCGGAGATGCCAACACTGGCATATTGGTACTAGACTAGAGAGAGTTGAAATGTAAATAAATTGTCACCTAAACGGTCCTTAGACTCCTGAAATATCCAAGAAATAAGGTTGTTTCAACAACCAAGTTATATCGTGACGTTGTCTTTTGTAAATCTTTTATGGTAGCTTCGTGTGCTTAATTTACATATGAGATTTATTTGAAAAATATGGTTTTACTTTTTGCGAGCGGAAGCTCTTGAAAACCGGCTCGCGATCAATTAAGTCACAGTGGAAGTACTAAATAAGTTCACTGATTTTATTTTCACCTAATGAGTAAAACTCCATTATTAAATTTAAAAAAAAAATTATAAATAAAAAATACTTTAGTGTTTTAAATTTCTTTATTCACCAGTTACATTTATAACTGGTGAATAAAGAAATTTAAAACTCTAAAGTATTTTTTACTTATATTTTTTTTTTTTAATTTACTAAATAAGTGTTTTATTTATAATTAATTTAACATGAAATTCCACCAAGAACCGTCAGTCGAAAATATCAACTTCCGTTCAATAGTTAAACAATAAGAAATGTTTATATGTGGAATTTAAAATAGGTGCATTAATATTTTTGACAAAGGTACCTACCAACTAAATATTTAATGCGAACCGTGTATGTGTTTGAAATAGTTATTTGTTTGTGAAATTGGAAGTGTGGCATTGATTGTCTGTATTACTAATTAAACCAAAATTAATTAAAAAAAAAAAAATTACTTGTCGATTTATGGAATTGAACAGTCTCAAAGTAGAACAAACATATTGGCAAAGTCTCCAATAGGGAGGGCTATTCAAATATTTAAAAGTCTGGCTATATATAAGGAGTTACAATCCATTGGATTGGTCTGCAACGAGTTTGGTTTTTCTTCTCCATTCATCTCTATTCTCAGCCAGTCTTTTCAGCTCTACGTATGAGCCACAGTTCATGTCCCTCTTCAGTTGGTCCATATACGCATCTCTTGGTCGGCCTCTGCCATTTGTCCCCTCGGTCTTACCCTCTGCGATGGCGATGAGTAGTCCTGGGTGCCTGATAGATACATTGATATATTTGGCGTGACGTATGCGGAGTTTGTCAGGAAAATTAAAAGTGTGTTGTTGTCTGGATATTGTAGGTTTTCTTCTGGGAATGCATTGGCCTTCAGCTGTAATAATCCCTGTAAGAATCGTCTCTTTGTCGAAAAGATAGATAGAATATTCATTTTAATTTATAAAAAAGGTACTTTTTTATTGTATCTTATCAATTCTACATAGGGTCATGGTAAAGTAACAAAATAACAAGTTACAAAATTATAACTTGGTCACTTTGTAATAATGTGTATTACAAAGACAACTACAAAATAATAATAATAATACCTCCATTGTTAGTTTTTAATAATATTACTTATTATAAACTGCAAGAAACAGGTTAGTTTAGCTGTTGCCGTTTGTGATACATGCGAAGGTGGCGAAGAAAGAAGTGTAGAGCACCTTGGCTCTAAAACAGACCTGTCCAATAATACTAATAATATAGCGAAATAAACGAAACTAAAACTAGAACTGGTTAACGCATGTAATTAATTATTTATTTTATTTCGAGTAATTCTCTCACTAGATGCCGCAAATAGAGTTTTTTGGTCAATTTCTACTATAGGTTATCCAATAGTATCCAGTTAGAAAATATATATTGATGATCATTGTTGTATTTATTTTTATTATCTTTTCGTAGGTACATACTACTACCACTATACATACATACAATCAAGCCGCTTCCCTCGCGGGGTAGGTAGAAAGGATTGAGCACCACTTCGTTCTATCCTTGCAGACATCTTTCGCTTCCGTCACTGTCATTTAATTCCTCATGCATACTCTTCTGTTCAATGTACTCAACACGTAGCCGTCCTGTAGGATTTGCTTTAGAAGATGTTGTCATTTGATCCTCGGCCGTCCACGTCTCGGAGCACCATTCCTCTCAGCCAAATATATACCTATTCTTGGTTATTCCGTCTTTTTTTTTTCCTTCATTTTTTTTTCATATGACCTAACCGTCGCAACTTATTTACATTCATCCTTGTAACTACACTTTAGAGCGTTTCGTTCTCTTAGCCTACCCCACTTGGGAAACGGCGTGAGGGTAATAATAATAATAATAATAATAATAATAAAAATCTTTATTGCACAAAATAACAAACATTATTAAAACACAAACATTGCAGAACCAGACAAATAAATTTGTGCAATGGGCGAGTTTATCGCAAGAGGGTATAGTTTAGTATTTGATTTGTTTTTTTTTTTATTTATTTATTTATTCTGTAAGGATCAAACAGTTGAAATAATAAGTACAAACATTAAAAAAAACAACAATGAGTAAACCAAATAAGATCCCTTTCTTACCAATTTATTAATAAACACAAATTTGAAACTTAAAATGCTAAGACACACAAAAATGTAAAAAAAAAATGTAAAAGTGTAATTTTTTTTAAATAAATGCCAAAAATGTTAAAAATATAAAAACACATAAAAATACGCACACCCACCAAAGTCCACAAATCTAATCCCCAAAAGTAGTGTTTACCATGTTAAAGAAGTAGGAAAACAAATTCCTCTATGGAACAACAGTGTTGTGTATTGTATTGCGTTGATGAATAAAAAAATATCTTTAACAATGGCTAATTATATTATGTTAACACCCACAACACTATTGGTGTTGTAATTACACCATGTCCGTAATGTCTGTAGTGTGTAATTAGTAGTGGTAGACCAACGGACATTTCGGTCGTAAAAAGTAATAAGGAACATTCGAAAGAATTAAACTAGTACGCCCATTTTTGGATATTTTCATAAAATTGTAATCAATCAAATTAAAATTTAATCATAGAATTCTCTAATAAGGATAAGGTCTTTCTCGTGGAGTCCCCAGTAAAGAATAGACTTCACACTCTTTTTGGTAAAAAGAGTGTGAAGTCTATTCTTTACACTCTTTTTAGTGCCCTGTAAAAGGCAGATTTTCGTGAAATATCACGTTTTAAGGAGTTACATAAACATCTTCAGTTCAACAATGAAGCAAGCCACCCATCTTATTTATTTATTTATTTATTCATTCTTTGTATATATAATGAGCTACAATCCATTGGATTGGTCTGCAACGAGTTTGGATTTTCTTCTCCATTCCTCCCTTTTCACAGCCAGTCTCTTCAGCTCTACGTATTAGCCACAGTTCATGCCCCTCTTCAGTTGGTCCATTCATTCTTTACTGTAACCAAATTGATCACAATACATATAATTTTATAGGGAAATGCGTTTAAATTAAATACAATCAATATACAGATAGAGATTTTAACGCAAAGGCGCGATTTTCTCCAACTAACCCAAAAATACTTGAGCTACAAGCTTGAGCTAACACCCGAAGAAAGACTCATCTCACACCCGGATATACTTGAGTATAGTCTTAATTTTCATTGGCATGGATAGTCTTAACTTTGATTGGCACGGATAGTCTTAACTTTGATTGGCACGGATAGTCTTAACTTTGATTGGCACGGATAGTCTTAACTTTGATTGGCACGGATAGTCTTAACTTTGATTGGCACGGAAAGGACGACTGGAATGTTAATTATAAGCAGTTGGTACGCTAGCAAACCCACTTGTAGAAGGCTCCGTAAGTTGTAAATAAATTGAATATAAAAATAAATAAACGTCCAGGATGGATGGCAAACCTCATCACGAAAATGTTAAATACTATATTCCGAGTTTGATTTCATCCGTTGGCGACTTACTTCACCTTCACGATACGAGCATATTGTTTACTGTGAGGATGTATTTGGGTTTATTCTTAATCCAGATTCATATTTTTTTTAAAAAAGTTCAGAATGTTTAACGGAAATTTGCCTTTTACAAAATACAGAAAACTTACAGACGACCTCTTTTTTCAGAAACCTCGATTGGAGAACCATGTCTACACAATGCAACATTGTATAAAATCTAATCGGAAGAAGTGAGAAAGGTGT
This sequence comes from Athripsodes cinereus, assembly GCA_947579605.1. Taxonomy (NCBI): domain Eukaryota; kingdom Metazoa; phylum Arthropoda; class Insecta; order Trichoptera; family Leptoceridae; genus Athripsodes; species Athripsodes cinereus. The sequence continues at coordinate 2,551,709 of OX388327.1, forward strand.
CCCAACGCTTAAGAATTGGCTCTACGCTGGCTTAAGTGATCACTTTCGGTGTCCATGGACAACGTTCTCCAATTCCACCATTCTCACTGTCACGATGTAAGGTTCACCAATTGAGAGACGATTTATGCAAACCTTAGAAGCAACCATCTTTTTGTGATCTCATTTTTCAGATCTCAAATGGATCGCGATCTCCCGTCTAAATGGCGATGGAACAGACCTATCTTTGCCGAAAACTCCGTGAGGTCTCCACTGGTTACATAAAACATTGATTTATGAAATATTACATCAAGCTTTAGCTAGTTTTCTTCTTGTGTTCAGCATTGATGATTCAGATGGACTTCCAGAATACTTGTATGGAGACCATGGGAGGACAAAAGAAGCGTAGGAAGACCCCAAAAAAGATGGGTTGATGATATTGTCCAGATGATGGGGAAACAGTGGTATCGTGTTGCTCGAGATAGGAAAATGTGGAAAAGTTTTGAAGAAGCCTATATCCAGCAGTGGAGAGAAGAAGGCTAGCAGTAAGTAAGTAGTAAGTAAGTTCAGCATTGGCCAAACCCTATCTCTTGAAGTTTCACAATCCTTTGTGGAATTTAAGTATTGAAGGAAATTCATCCTTTATTTTTTGCCAAAAACTGTACTAAAAACTATGTTATATTTCCCAATATGAATTCACCTTAAATTCCAAATGATCACTTGAACAATAATGTAATTCCATCCACGAGCCCGTCCTATGAAACCCAGCATTGTATAAATATTATATAATTACATATTAGAAAATATATGAAACAAAATATTATTATGTACTCACTAATATTTAAACCCGATATCGCTGAGGATACACTATACAATATAAATGGCGTAGAGTTTATCATGATAAATTTAGAAAAAAAAATGCGAATTGTGCTTACGAAATGTCAACACCTTGATTCAAATACTTTAGATTTATGTTGGCATAGCACCTTTGAATCTGTCTTTTCAATTATTCTAATATCACACTTTGTGAAACTCTCCCTGTAACTCAATTTCCCTGTAACTTATTCGGTCCAACAGCATTGGGTTGAAACACGCGAAGGAGCTGATGACAGAGTACTCGCGGAAATTCACCACAGAAGTTATAAAACTTAATAAAAACCAAATTAGGATTCTAACCAGGACCTTGACAAAACACTGCAGACTACGGAAACATATGTCGAAAATTAGACTCTCAGATACCCCAGTCTGCAGAGTTTGTTCAGAGGATAATGAAATACCTATCCACATTCTCTGTAACTGTGACGTACTCGCTCGCAACCGAAGTCACATCCTCGGAGGTCCACTGCTGGACTCTGAGAAGGTGAAGCTTCTCACACCAAGTGAGGTACATGACGCACCTAGGTCTTGAGAATGAGATATGGTACAGAAGGATGTCACAATAGATCTGTTATGGTCGCAGTGACGCAAGGGATGCAAGGTCCCTTGACCTTTTTAGAAAAAAAACTTATTCGGTAAAGCTGATCGTATAAGAGGTACAAAGATATAATACACACACGAACTTATTTTTTTTTTATTTAAACACCAATTTATTGTCCATTTTAAAACGGAACTGATTGACTTCTCGACACTCCATAGAAATAACAACATTTTAATTAAAAATATAAATAACATACATTCTGCAAGTTGTTTAATCAAAATCATGAACAATAAAGATTTATGTATCTTGATAATACGAGTTCTATATAATATTTGTAAGTCGGAGCGACACTACACTATGTAAACAAACGTCATTTTTCAGTATGGGCGTTCAAAGAGTTTTACCAAAAATACATTTACCACCTCTAAGATGAAATTAAACAAAATAATAATTGATAATTTGTGGATAAAACACGATAATATATAGTTATTCCACTATTGAATTTATTAATTTTGTGAGCCGGCTTTCAAGAGCTTCCACTCTCATCGTCAGGTAAAAGTAAAGTTAATAAAGTCAATAGTGGAATGACTATAAATATCGTGTTTCATTAATAAATTATAAATATGAACTTCCACCAAGAACCGTCGGTCGATAAATTAAACTTTAAAATAATAATTGTAAATTTAACACACAAAACTACCATATAAGGCTTAGAAAAGACAAATATAACCTAACCTAAAATATTGTTTATTTATCAGTTTCCCTGAAGATGCCTACAAGTATAGGCGAAAACGTTCGGTATTTAACCTAACATAGTGGAGATTAAACAGTGCTCAATAATATATTTTTATATTTTATTTATTAAAATTAAAAATGGATTTCCACAACGTAAACACAAAAACTCTTGAATTATTATTTACTAAAATATTGTCATTATATTTATATATTTATTGTCTTCTAACTCAGCATCCGTCCCCTAACCCCTTCCTATAGTTCTCGGTCCCTTGGGAGTGTTAGGTGTGTGGATTGTAGATTTTTTTTATTTTCATTTTGATTTATGTAAAGATTTTTCTTATTTGTGTTTTTATTATTATTATTTTTATTTCTGTTTAGTTTTTATATGACGTTGTTAGATAGAAGGAATCACTATAAAGTGATAATCTCGCCACTGCATATCATCACGTATTCTTTTTTTTATGTAAACTGATTTGTTGATTTTGTTATTTGTGTGATGATATGCAAGAAGAATAAAATGAATAATTGCCAATAAATGTGCTGAAGCATAAAATCCAACACCTGACCTAACCTACAAATCTTGAAAATCTTAAGTTAAGTATACTTGTGATACATTGAACGTGTACGAAATATGCAAAAATTAATTGTATGCTTAAAAATCAACAAAATTCTTAATTTCCGGGCAAAAAACCACATATCTACATAAAAATAATCCAAAAGAATCGAAGTTTAGATACGTTCAAGTTGAATGAATAAATTCCTGCACTATGAACAAAATTCCGATGGATAATTGATGCCATTTAATCAAGTATCCATCTAAAAGACACATTGTGACATGTGTTTGTTTCGCTTTAACTTACAGATATGTATATAACTGAGTTGTAAAGAAATTATAGGCCTTCGATGTTATTATTATAAGCTGATAATTGGGGCGTCAAAAATCAGATATGTGAAACCTATAATCAGCTAGATTTTTAGTCTAACCAAGGCTTATTATACTCGTGGCTATAGGAGTGTAAAATAATTCATTTTCGGTACGTAGTTCAATTTATTGGAAATATTCATTAATTTATAAAAATAAATTTAACCTGGTTGTAGACCCAACTATACAAGATAATATTTAAATTAAATGAAACACTGTTTCATTCCACTATGAGAATAAACTTCTAAATAAAACTTCTCATAGTGGAATGAAACAGTTTTTGATTTAATTTAAGTATTATATTTTATAATGCATTTCCACAAAGTTACATTTGAAAATATAGAATATTTATTACCAACTATACAGTTTCCAGTTTCTACCGTAATATTTAACATCTGTGATTCTGAAATTTCAATTTTGAAAAAATCATGAGAAGATTTTTTATAAATTTAAAATGAATAGGTATCTACCTAAAAGAATAAATTAGTTTCTACATAATTATATAACGTACAGTAGATAATTTATAAACAAATCTGAGTTAAATATAAGGGTTAGTTGGAAGACATCGCACCTTAGCGATAAACTCACTCTCTGTACATTGAATTGTATAACTGATATTTTTATGACACTATTTTATTTTGTAATATTGTAACCAATGTACAGTGAAGAATAAAATAAATAAATTAATAATATAATTTATTGTTCAACATAAATTAATTTTATTTACACTATACGATGACACACTTGGATAATTACAGGAGTTTGTAAAGAGATTAAAAAAAATATGAATCATTCATTGATTGTTAGGCGGTACGAAGTTTGCTGGGTCAGCTAGTTTATAATAAAAATAGTATTTACTCTCCATGCGTTTGCATAAGGAATGTTAAGACTGAATAATTGAACAAGTGAATGAATACAACATGAATGAACCTGATTTTATTGACTGTTTAAGAATGAAAAATGGTCTGAACAGTCAATTAATTATATTCCAATAGGTTAGCACATTATCTATATCAACTATAAACAAACACATACAACAATAAGTTTATTCAAAATACATACAAGTCAATTATCGACAGCAGATGATTTATTCGGTTTTTACGACTATTTTCAACTTGACTCGTTATAACAAAACATTATTATTCGTATTTGATATTAACAAAAACACTGTTTACTTTTCACTATTGATTTATTACTCGAGTACTTTCGTCAAGTTGACATTTTCAAGAGAAATAATATAGAAATTTTCACCATTTGTAAAACCTATTACTCATCCCCCATTATCTTAACTTTTCCTATTTCCTTAACTCTTCTTTTGTATTTTTAAGTACCTACATAAATTTGTTGTTGCATGTGATTTAAAGATTTTTTTTTACATTAGTTCTCTAGAAAATGTCAAGCTAACTTGATGAAAGTGTTCGAGTATTAAATCAATAGTGAAAATTAAACAGTGTTTTTGTTAATATCAAATATGTTTATATTGTGTTTTCACAATGTGAACACACAATTTCTAGATCATTATTATTCGGATAAAACTATTATACAAGTATTAAACGTACTTTCTTGAAGTCAAACAAGTTTGTTAATTATGAGATTGTAACAACAGTTCAATATTTAAATAAATGTTGCTATTGAATAAAAATAAACTGTACATTTTGTATACGTACATAAAAATAACTCCTATTGGTCGGTTGAGTTATAGAAGATATTAAAAGACACATAAAGGGATATAGCGGGATTATTTTCTCATCATTTTATTTTAATTTTTATACAAATGGTGAGTGTTTTGAAAGAAACAATTTTCTACGACTATAGAATATTTTAATAACGATTCCAACGACATAAACAACAAAATTTTCAAGAAAATGTGTTATAGCGGATTTAGAAACTCGGCGACACATATATGCATTCATTCATTCATCTCCGTCGGTCCCTCAATACTGAGGATCGTGACCATCATGCTTCTTTCTGTAGAGCATCTGTCTCCACCTTGAGCGATCCTCCGCAATGTGCAAGGCCCCGTGTAGTAAACTCTGTGTGGACTCCTTAATTTGGTCCCTCCATCTTATTGGCACTCTGCCCCTCCCCCGCCTCCCCTCTACAACCCCAGTTATAATTACCCTTTCCAGGTTTTCATGCTCTCTTCTTGCAATATGCCCGAAATATCGCAAATCGAGCTGTCTGCAAATCGTTGAGAGTCGTGTCAAAATGTTTAGCTCCCTGAGGATGGACTCATTCGTCCTGTGTTCAATCCAATGCACTCGGAGCAATTTCCTCTAGAACCACATCTCAAATTCAACGATCCTCGCGCGCTCGCTAACTCTACTTGCGTTTAACACAATTGTACATTTTTTATTTATTATATATTTGACCCTCAAAATTAAGCAGAGCTCGAGAGAACATAATGGAAACACTTTATTTAAATAATATACAATTTAATTAAAAAAATATTCTCTCTTATAACGATGACAATAATCGCAGTGGAACTGTGTCAGTAACAAAACTACATTTATACAATAACAATAATACCTTCAATATTGATCAGATTAAATTTAAAATCACATTAAATTGTATTGTGTTCAACTTACATACATCGATGTTGCAATAAAACGAGTATGTTACAATTCTACAATAAATAAATAATCTAACAAAATAATATTTGATGGCGTGTGTTTATTTGGAAGTTTATTTATTTAAATAACATATCAGTAGGTTTTCTCTTGACACGATATAAATACGATCTTAATATTGTCTTAAGGGCCCCGTTTAGCAAAAACGGTGAAATATTCTATTTTCAACAAATTTGGTAGAAAAACTGCCAAAACTTGTTGACCCTTGCGAACGTATTGATTTGATGAAATAAAAAATCAAATATTTATTACCAATATTAGTTTTTTACTAAATGACTGACAAGATTTATTTAGGTACTCTTTGTTATATCAAAATACAAATTATTTGTAAAATACATAGGTATATTTTTTATTCATCCTATCAAGCATATAAATACTATAGATTTTAGCAAAATTTTTTTAGTATACAAAAAATTGAGTTCATGTGGTGATTTTTGGTTTCAAAATATGAGAAATTTTATCAAAAAAAATTTTTTTTAAGTCGGTCAATATCCACGAAAAAAACAAAAAAAAATAGTTTTTTTTGTTGTTCTATAATATTGTAATAACTATCTAAATATTCTCAATATTAAAATAAAAATATGATAATTTGTAGGATTCTCGTGCATTTATGTACCAAACACACCCCCGAATTCAATTTTTAGAAATATGCTTTTTTAATAACGAATGCTATGAAGCTAAAATCAAGTTTTTTTTTAAAGTTAAAGTTTGATATTAGTAATTAATATTTGTTTTCATATTTTATCAAATCAAAATGTTCGTAGGGTCAACAAGTTTTGAGAGTTTGTGTACCAAACTTGTTGAAAATTGAATGTTTTATCGTTTTTGCTAAAGGGGCCCCTTTATCTTTTTCTTGTTTAAATAAATAAAGACGATTTTTCATCTATTGTAACTGTATCGACTGTCTATGTAGTTTCATAACACAACGAGTGGAAAATTTATAAAATATTGATTTAATTAGTAATACACACAATCAACGCCGCTTTTTCAATTCCACAAATTAGAAAATAAATTATTTACCAATTTTCAATTCCACAAAACAAATATTTCGAATAGTTTAAATATTGAACGAAACAAAGACAATCTACTCGTTTGTCTTCAACGGTATATTTCACTTTCTTTTGTATTTTTAAAGCATAATTGAGGTGCCATTGAGAGAAAATCTGACTGTCGCCAGCTTAAGAAGCAAATTGAAAACTACACTCTTCACCGGCGCCCTTGAGACGGTCTAGAGACTGTTAAACGGCAAAACAAAATCATCCAGAATCATCATCAAAATAATATAAATATGTAAACATTATTTTGAACCATTCCAGATTAATCATTCCAATTGATCACACTTACTGATAGTCAACCTATTTGAATAGGTATTAACTAGGTAGGTATATTGTATATGATACACATACATATGTGAACTTCCTTAAGGAGTGCACAACACAGAGTTTCGACGCTTATGAATCGACTTAAGCTTGGTTAAGAGTAGGGGAGGGTTGGGACCATTGGGCACCTTTTTGTAATTTCTATTCCAGAATTTGTTCTTTCGAGAAAAACTTATATCTCTCTTTTAAGACCATTAGTCCCAACATTTATCTCTATGTATATTGAAGCAATAAATAAAAATCTTGTTTTATACAAAAGTTTTAATCATTTTTCTAAGACTATTCAAAAGTGCCCAAACCTCCCTACGGTGGGGTGGTTTGGGCACTGCATTGGGAGGTTTGGGCATTGCACTCAATAAACCTTCTTTAAAGCAACATATTTATAATATTTGTACATATTTCAAATGGAAATATTAAGGAATGTAATAAACACATAAACATTGAGGAGATAAACATATATTAATGAATAATAAAATGTATAGAAAGTAAAAATGAGTAAAGTATCGAGAAAATATTTATATCTAGAAAATTGAAAAAAAGAAAGTAATAAAAGATGAATTATAAATTATTTTTCAGTAGGTATGAGTAATACTTTATTCAAAATTGGTCTTTATTGTTATTACTATCAATAACTAATGCAAATAACTCATCTGAATTGACACTCTCAGAATCATCATCCAATCGGTAGCAGTTCTCACAAATATAAAGGTTGTCTTCATTACTGCTATCTGAATCAATATTATTATTCTTATGACACTTTGATACGCAATTAATATGGCAAAACACATTACAATAGATACATTTCAACAAATTTTCTTTGATTTCGAGTTTGTTACATTTTTTGCAGTTTACAAAGGTTACATCACTGATAATATTAATTTTTTTACTAAAAAATGCGCTACCTACTTGTGCTCGGAATAGGATCCAGGTTTAGGTTGCGAGTGATGTTTTCCATTTTCTTAGTTTGTGTTCCTTTTTTTTCTCTATTTTTGCTAGTAACATTCTTCTTAAGGGCTTTATTTTTTAATTTTATATTATTTTCTGCGTAATCCTTTTCAATTTTATCTTTTTTCTGACGTCTCGGTTAAAATTCTGGTTATTCCCCTTTTTCGTGGTTTTCTATTATTTTTTTCTAGGTCCAGCTTTCGGAAATGGTCTTACGAATTCAGGTGTTAAAGCCTGAGGTATCGAATTTGAGACATTTTTTTTCGATATTTTCCACTTCTGATATATTCATTGATACATTTTCCACAGCAGATAAAACTGATGTATTTGGTGGAATGCTTCTTTCATCACAAAGAGGCCGATCTGTTACAGCTGAACGTATAAAATCATCATCTGAAAATATGTTGGTATTTAACGGCCATATTTCTGATTTCTCAAATCCGCTTATAATGTTTTGTGATTTAAATGCTTGTGGAATAGCTATTGAAGCCAGTTTTGGAGCTAAAATTAAACCAATTGCCTTAAAGTTATATTTTAAGGCATTTGGTTTAATTTAAGCTCCATTTTTTACTTCGTTTATATCGTTTATCAATGACAGTTTTCGGGATCTCCTGTCTTTTCCCCATTTTTTATATTTAAAAGGCATTTTCTAAAAAAAAACATATAGGTATATATATAATAGGGAGCTTTGGGCATGCCCAATCCTCCCTCCTTATACAGTGCCCAATGCTCCCTATCACCCATCATTTTAACTTTCGCTGTCCTATGATGTACACTACGTTGACATTGCCCCTTATTGTGTGAATATCTTCGTTAATACGCTAATCCCATTTATGATTATTTAAGCTAATCCTCCGTCATATATTTGTTAATTGAATAAAAGAATCGCGAAATAAAAATATTCATTGGTTGCGACACAATAAAATATTTTGTAGTTGAATCCGGCGAAAATTTGTCGTATGCATATTTGTATTTATGGCGCGAAAATGTGTATAACATACTTTATTGAACATGATGAATAATCCTGGCGCTATGATCGACTCAAACTGTATTTTAGGTATGTTATTTTTAGTACAACATTTTGACACCGCGGCTCATCTTCGTCGCACTCCTGGCGACACATTAGCTGTGAGCGTGAGTCATTTCGTATCCTTGGTATGTTAGTGTTGTCTACAGAGTGATAATAAAGTATTTGTGATCCCTAATTCCGATAAATATTTATTTACTTTTAATGTTATTTCAATTTTATAACACTCCTTTTAAGCATCCCAATGCAATGGAATATTTTTTCATTCATTTATTTGTTATTTTATCAAAAATATATCCATTTTTTAAAAAAAAAAATATATATATCTGGGTTTTTTTATAAACCCAAATACAACCTTATACACCTTTCACAGTAAGCTAAAAGCTTGTGTCGTGAACCCCGGACCCCTTGTTCACATTGTTGCTACATTGCGCTCATTGATCATATATTTTATGTAATTTTAAATTAAAATATTTTATTTCCATTTAGGTAGGCACTTACACAATAATTTTGATGTGCGAAACTTATGAATTATATAATATGTACTTGTTTATAATTTTTTTTCTTACTTGTGTATGATAATGTTTAGTTAGGTACATCCATATTATTCTGTTGACTTTTAGAGATTGACATACCTATTTATCATTTTAGTGTATGTATAAGATCAATAATATTTATTAGGTTTTATTTACCTCTTGAATAATAACTTCATATTGTTCGTTCAATTATATACCAAGCATTATGTATGATCAAAAATGTTCACGGTTATATCGTATTATGTTTATTTTTAATTCTTTTATTTCAAAATAGTAATTTTAAGTACATATACATTAAATACCGTATTTATTTCATATGATCAAATTTCTAACTGATTGTGTAATTTAATAATAAATATTAATTTCATGTATATAAAATATTATATTTTATTTGAAACACCTTGTCGTTGTCGCAAATATTATCCGTTGAAGAACGCTGCGCAGTAGATCATTACGCACTGCACTCGTGTCGTCTCATTCTTTCATTAGTTTGCTGCTTTTCTAGACACCGGATGGACGTGTGGATCGTTACTCAATTTTATGACGATCATTATTTTGCATGATCCAATGTTTTTTTCCATTTTTCAGTCCTTATAATATAATATTTGATGCATATATTCACATTTATATGTAGATACAATCTTTATAATTGCTGATAAAAGCAAAAAAATGTAAAATATTCCATTTTTATGACTAAAAAAACAAATAATTTAATAATGTACACTGAGTGTACATCACCGGAGCGCATGGATTTTTTTAGGGCAGTAAGGGAAAGGTTAAATATATCCTTATTATTTTTTTAGGTTAGGAATTACTAATACATTTTATTTAGAATAAGGAACTTAAATAATCGATTATTCACATAATATTATTAAAACACATACCTCTAAATAGGATTGTTCGAAAAAAATGTACCGAAAATTCGTAAAAAAATTACTTTTTCAACGCAAAAACATGCAACGACTTGTAACGTTTTCGTTTGACACAACTGATAGTTGATTTAACGTTTGTTGGTGTTGCTTGTGAATAAATTAATGATAACATGCGGAAAAATTGCCGTAATTGCCATAACTTTTTAAATAATAAGGGGTGACCAAACCTCCCTACTGCCCAATGGTCCCATCTCTCCCCTACTCTTTAAACCTAGGTAACATTCCCAATTCCTCTGTGTCATGCTTATCACGTGACTTGAAATTTTTGGAAGTTGTATATTATATAGTTCAACTTTGTTAAACTTCCACTTTGAAATCAATCTTTATACGATTTTCCTAGAATTACTGTGCTTTCAAACTGGAAAGACATGTGTTGTAGTTCAATGGAAGCAATATAAATTTGTTTAAATAACAAAAATTGCGACTTCTCGAATAAAAGACAATTTGTTGAATTGTATAACTGAACAGTCGATATAATTTTATTTCAATTTGACGATTATTTTCAGAGAAACCCCGAGACGAAAGCTAGTATCTACATAATATCATAGTTATATACGTAGAGATAGCTAATCATACAACGTGCTGCTCATATGACATAAATCACTTGCGGGGAGAGCAAGTAGGTAAATAATAATAATAAGTTCACTGCCTATATCTCAATGATATTTATAATAACAGGTACAGTCATACAATCATTGTGTGACTGTACCTACTCGGATATAGTTCACAGCAGACAATAATGATAATAAATGTAATTCGTTTCTCTTCTGACTAACAGTCGTATCTGCCTAAATGTAAATTGTTCAGGAGAGCGTTTTTGTGTTTTGCCGTGCATATTTTCGTCTCTCCTAGTTATAATATGATACAATAATAGGGCCAATTCTGAATCTTAATGAACTAACTAACTAAAAAGTTGATTAATATTAGTTATTATATAGTATTTAGCATTAGTTATGAACTATAAACAACTATAAACTCGAGAACCACCAAGTGCAAACGGTAAAATCTATGGGACAAACTAATATTAGTCAGTGATGCCGCAATACAAAATGTTTTTCACGTTCCGATTTACACTTCTGGCAACAATTTAATAGTTGTCGCGCGTGAAAATTGTGAAATGTCAGATTTGCCGATATATTTTGCCGTTAGTATTTGCGTCGGTGGTGGTGTAATTTTACAATTTATACATGCTAATAGTTGCGAGGGCCCTAAAAATATAAATTTTTACTTTTAATTGAAAAAAACAACTTAACACTTCCAAAATATAGCAATATTCTGCGGTAAAATGACAGCAACTAATAATATTCGCACATTAAAAGTCGCGAATAAAATTCTGCCAAATCCAACTTATTTTAGTCGTCGGCTGTCAACTAAAATTTCATTCTGAATACGAAATCCATAGATTCTCGAAATTTATAGTTGTACTAAGGTGTCAAAATGAACTAATGAACTAAATTAGTACGGATAACTGTGAATACGAATTAGAACTAATTATCATGACTCAACTATCTCCTCACACTTAGTTGACTTAGTTAGTGCAACTAAACTATTTTATGATTCAGAATTGGCCATAGTGTAAATACATTACATTATTTTATTTGTATTCTTATATATCTCAGAACCATTTTTTGATGAAATTTTGAGGAATTAGTAGATACCTACAACACATTTTATTTAGAGTAATTTATTCCAGGATAACGGTAACAGTTACAGGTGTAATCTTCAGTGAGAACATGCAGGGCACTTATAAATACACATTGGTGATCATAGCTCGATTTCGCCAAAAATGTCAGATACGACAGTTAGTCAGAAGAGGGACGAAATGATATGTACAAATGAATGTGTAGGCGACTTATTGACTTTCACCTTGATGCTTCATAGTAATATAAATGGTTATGGATAAATGTACATATGTATTCTTAAGCCATGTACATCATGAGATGTTATTTTTACAATAAAACCTTAAGATGGGTGTTTAGAAAAATGTTTTTTTTTTACAAATTTTGGGATTTCAGCATTGAGAAGATGAAAATTTCAACTTACTGACTTACTTCCGATGGCCCGAAAGCCCTTGTAGGACCTCTGCCTCCGAAACAATAGATCTCCAAGCCTTTCTATCTTGAGCAATGGACTGCCAGTCGTCTTTAGCATTGAGCTCCTCTAGATCACGGTTGATGTTATCCAACAATCTTTGTATTGCTCTGCCCAACGGTCTTCCGTCCTCGAGTATACCCTGCAGAATACCTTTAGTCGCCCTTTCTTCTCTGGATCTAACGACGTGGCCAATCCATGACAAAAATTTCAAGACCGAAAAAAAACTACTCAAGATCTTGGCTTGAGCGCTAGCACACAGTATCATTTGTGATACGCTCATACCACCTAATATTCAAAATCCTTCTAAGACACTTTATTTCCGAAACTTTGTAATTTCCGCTCTTAAGTCTTTTTATACATAAAGTTCAAGGGACATTGCATCCCTTGTGACCATAATAGATCTGTTATGACATTCTCTTGTACCATATCTCACTCTCAAAAACTACGTGCGTCATGTAACTCACGATTTGTCCTGGTACGAGAAGCCTCATCATCTCAAAATCCAGTAGGGGCCCTCCAAGGATGCGACTTCAGTTGCGCGCGAGTGCATTACAATAACAAAGAATGTGGATTGTTTATTGTTTCTAATTGTCCTTTGGTCCTTATTATGCAAGCATTTGGACTCGTCTTACATTCATATAACAATCATCACAATCTCAAATAAAACATTTCGCAAAACAATTTATTTTAGTTAAATAAAATATTAAATTAAAGCATCTTTGTAGTCGCGAATGTAAAGAGTCTAGATCTAAAATGTCAAAGATTTAAATAATTACATAAAAAGGAACAATTATATCCCAAATAAAAACAATAAGAAATTTTTATTCACTTATCATTTCATCAATTGTGTCAAATAGGATAATTTTTTTGCTATCCTCTGCACAAAATCTGCAGACTGGGGTATCTGACAGTCCAATTTTCGACATTTATGTATCAGAAGTCTGCAGTGTAACCTCAAGTACGAGATCATTGCAGCTTTTGAGCCTTGGTTAAGTGCTAAGATTCACAGAGATATTTAATTTATACATAATTGTATCATAATCCGCTTTGACATTATGATTCTATTTATGTAACGCTAAACAACAATATAATATAATTATCTTGTGAACAATTTTAATAAATTATTTTTATTGACAACTTGCTTTACAATATAAATGTTATAATGATATAAAGGCGCAGTCCTACTTATTGCGAAGGTGGATTTGTATAAATATTAAAAGTCAAGGAAATGTCAATGAATGAAAACATATTTCTTTTCTTATCTAGTTTTACCCGATTACGTTCAAGAAATAAGCGTTAAATCGACAGATTTACTCTTGTCTTGGAATGGCAGCCCAAAACAGGCAAAAGAAGAGAAGGGAGACCGCAGGGTAGATGGTCAGAAGACATGAGACGATCAGTGGGAGTTGGTTGAATGCAATGTGATCAGGAAAAAAAACGGCTGATAATGATGAAGTCATAGTGTTAAAACATGTAAGCAGACCTTAATAATTGGCTGCCATAGAATTTTGTTTATGGTCACCTTTATCTATATAAGCCATTGTGATCTACATATATGTCAACCTCTCTGTCACTTCAAACTTCTGTGAATTAACTTCGTTCTCTCCGATTCTACGTGTTTTTAAATAAATCCCCGATCACATTTCCCGAGAAAGAAGCTGGCCTAATTCAATATGATCCGTCTCGAAGGACGTGCTTACATGTTTTAACTCAAGGCAATATATTCAATTTTTGAACAATATCTATTTATTCTATTCCATGTGGCACTCTGGGAGTCTGAAGAATTGGTCTGCCACTATTTCCCGTAAGGTTTTGATTGTTCTGTAAAGGCAGATGTCAGAAAAAATAAATACGTTTACATTTTAAATTCAATTTTGCCACCCATCCAGAATGTCTTACTTTTTGTTAGGCAGCTAGCATGTTTATTAAATGCAGCTGCTCTGCTGGCTACACCACTTGTGGGATATGCCATGATGGTAAAGTAGTGTAGTAGAAGAGATATTTTTATTATTTTTATTTATCTCACAAAAAGTGTCCATTAATGTTTAGCTCATACCGATGATTGAAACTGTGGCCCCTGTGTAGACAAAATGTGTTAGCTACATTTCTTACTGAAGCTTTAAGTGCTGCAGAAGATAATATTATCTCACGCTGTGATTATTATATTTATTGTAAATTGCTTTATCTTAATGGAAAAGGAAATAATAATAAAATGAAAGCCTTGCCTTATAAAGGATGTGTAAAAAATTTCACATTTAGATATCGTGGGTGATTGGAAGGAATTTAAGATTGAATGATGATGGAAAAAGACTTGCCCAGCCATTGTTTTCTTCCTCGTAGATGCGGACCGATTCATAGGTTTTACTCGCTGGTTCAAAAGATGTTTAGATTTTAATCACACACACAATTTTTTTTTATTTATTTATTCATTCTTTACTGTAAATTGATTAAAAACAATTACATAAAAGGTATACATTCAAATTAGATACAATCAATATACAGAGGGCGAGTTTATCGCAAAGGCGCGATCTCTTCCAACTAACCCAAATTCTGATATGTACGATGATAATACAGACACAATGTTTATTATAACATAATCCGTATTTTCTGTATTGATAAAATCCGATGACGTGTCTTTTTTCAAGGGTGTCGGGAAGACAGAGTGTTGGGAGGGAAGAAACAGGAAAAGGGAAGGCTGAACAGTGTTGCCATCTTCTTCTTCTTTCTGTGCTATGTCAGGTCCCCCCGACGTTGGCGATCACTCCGGCGAAAACCTCCCTGTCCTGTGCTGCTCTGAACAGGTCATCCACTGTCCTCATTCCGGTCCATTCTCTAATATTGCGCAGCCAGGACATCTGCTTTCTGCCAACTCCCCGTCTTCCTTCTATCTTGCCCTCCAATATAAGGCGGAGGAGACGGTACTGACGGACGGTAGGAGTGTTGTAATAACGGATTTTTTTTCTGTTTGAAAGTAACTGCCCGGATACCACAACAACATCTTTTTCTATTATTTTTGTGTTTGATATAATGTATCAAGCAGATAAATTGAATATTGATACACTTGGCTATCCTTGTACCAACATTGATATTAAAAATCATGCAAGTGAGATTTGTACATATAGCTGAAGAAGTATGAAAGCAGTATAAATGCCAATGTTTTTATTTCACTCACATGTTAATGATCTATATATCAAAATCAAATAATCATTGTTTAGAATTCCCACCTCATAGTACATCTTTTTATTCATCATCTTTTACCGTACATGCTACCAGAATCTGGAACAACCTCCCCAATGACATTCGGTCCTCTTCAACTATAGGCTCATTCAAACATAAAGTAAAATCCCTCATAAACAACCCACCATCTCATCAATAGTAGATAGTTCTCACTTAGATACATATATAATATATAGGTTTATGGTTGTGAATGCTTACATTTCTATCTTTTATTTTTTTTCTTTATATTTATATAGGTATTCTTGTTTCATATTATATATTTCATTTTCTGTTTATCTTTTGATCTAAACTCACTTTATAGTAAAACAGTTCTCAAACATTGTAGTAGGTTTACTGGAAGACATTGCCTCAAGGCAAAATATACGCCTTTTGTAAAATACTTGTATATTTGACAATGATAAAGAGGAGCCAATTACATTTTTGTGATGACCGATGGAGAGTTAAGACACTGAGTGGAAGATTCCTGACTTTCTTCACTGACTATTGCTAAATTTGAGTTAATCATAAAACTCATATCTTTAAAAAAAATGTTTTATGACATACCTATACAAAAATGAGTAGGTATATTGTATGGAAACAGGTGAAATAATTTAGAGATCTGGAGTGAATGAAGGCAACCGGCGTGGCACAGAGATAACGCTCTGGTCTTTGAGTCGCTAGGTCTTGAGTTCGATTCCCGGCAACGGCAAGATGAAGAACGATCTTTTTCAGATTGTTCTGGGTCTGGGTTTTACAGTATATGTGGGGCTAATGTATTGCATATAATATGTGTATCGTCGTGTTAGTACCAATAATACATCTTCATGGTACTAACTCCATCTGTGTGTAGTGTATTGTCTACACATGTTATGTTAATTAATGATGTAAAAAATTAATTTGTCTGACAGACGGACACAAAACAGCATGGACCTGAGGATAATTGTATGAATTTAGTTGGATTGGTAATGATTGATGTTTGTTGATGTTTCATCCTCTCTGCCTACCACACACAATGTGTGAAAGGTTAAATAGACAGATGGAAAAACTATTATTTAATTAAGCTCAGATACAAATTGACAGTCCAAGATGAAAATATTGGCACTGTCAAGCATCAAAAAACGAAATCAGAGAAAACAAATGTATAATAAAATCTAAGTTTGCATTGTATGAAACTGTGGCATTTTTCCAATTTTCTTATTATGCTTTATTAAAAAAATGAGCATATGGAAATTTTCATTGTGAATATAAGAATAGAAAGTGTAGTTGACTCTTCACATTTAAGGCAATGTTCACTTATTCCATTAACTTTTGTAGAATGTTACTCAAATTTGACGTTTGTGAAGACTACTACGAGTGTTTCTGTATTCTACCATATCATCACTTGGCCAAAAATATCCTGAAAGACCCCCTATCACAATGCATTATTTCTTTGACAATAATCACTCAAATCCGATATTATAAGGATTATTATTAGTATTATTTATCCCGTGGAGCACCCGGTAAAGAATTGGTCTCCCACTCTTCTGCGTAAGTTTTCGAGTGTCCTGTAAAAGGCAGGTGTTCGAAAATAATAAGACATTTTACATCTTAAATTCAGCGATGAGGCTTGCCACCCATCCTGAATGTCTTGAATTTATATTGGCACGAAGAGGACAGTTTGCATGTTTCTTACATGCGGTTGGTCTACTGGCAACCCCACTTGTGGGATATGCCGTGATGGTATAGTATAGTAGTACTTAAGTATTGCACATCCTGTATACCTGACAAAACCGTAAAAAAACCCTTACACACCCCTTCTTTCAACCAAGTATATCCTCTTTGTCATCATTTTCTCATCCGTTCGTTTCACATATTACTTATTTACACGCATTCTATCCACAACACTCCACTCACATCCGCTCATTCTCCAGAAATCCTCATTCTTCACTTTCTCAAGCAAAATTTACTCAACCAACCATTCTAATCAGCGATCGCATCTCTACAGCATTAATTATTCTACTATCATCCCTCTTCAACTGGGATGAAAGAGAATGAGAAAATGAAAAACATATTATTTTCCTTGAAAAATAAACACTCTGTTGAAATTCTACACTTATATTTATATTTTCACCCATCCAATGCCACTCAGTAACTGAGGAAGAAAGATAATATTGTTTTACATTTATTACCTATGTGTAATTTGATGTACATAATAATATAGTTTGTTTTATTATGAGAGATTATAATATCATAATGACTTTATCAACAACAGTCAGCCATTCAGTCAATTAAAGATGATTTAAAGCCTCAGTAAGGCCGGAGTAAGGCACCGTAACAACACCCTCACTGAGATTAATACAATAATCTTATGCATATGTAGTGTTCGCATGAATTGAGATCAATACAGGGACGATAATTGCTTAAAATAAAATTTAATCTTACATACCTACTAACTGAAATTAAAATTGTTGTTTTTATTTATTTTATATGGAGAAATGGTTTGTTTGTGTATTGTTTCATGTACGGACAGTAGTTTACAGTGCAGTATTTGCTTGTTATGAATGTGATTGTGTATACATGTATGTAGGAGATGAATGCTTTTTGTGATTGTGTATAGGTATTTTTGTATATAATAAAATTGATAATTATGTTTGTGAGATGTTTGCCCTAGTACAGGACCTACCTAGTTGGGCAGCATCAATTAAAAAAAAAATCAATGAATAAAAATACTATTCTTTGCCATCAATGCATCGCTCATCCCAAGTGGGTTTGCTTGTAAAAGACAGAGGATTGTTAAACATTAGGTATAAGGCATTTAACATCTTCATTTCAGGGATAAGGCATATCACCAATCCTGAATTTATTTGTTTTCCTTACCATGATAAGGACGATTTACATGTTAATTACATGTAGTTAATCAACAAAAGTTCTACCACCTGCTGTAATAGTGTTGGGAGATAAAAAAAATCAGTCGTATTTGTGTAGTAATTTATTTATCAATTCATTCTTTACTTACATTGATAACAATTAATAACTCTCCTGAACAATTTACATTTAAGCAGATACGACTCTTAGTCAGAAGAGGAACGATATGTTGTAATAGAAAAGATTAAGATGGCATGGATACATTCTGAGACTACCACAGGATAATATTATAAAAAAGAGAATAGACATGAAAATAGGACAAGAAAACCAGGCAGACCTGTGAACACCTGGATGTCCACAATTGCTAGGGACGCGAAGGAGGACCGGAGAACTTGGAGGATGACCCTTAATAAATCAAATTCGTCGGTAGCCTGGAGGTAGTCTCGGGCTCGTGAAAAAGGGGTTCATGGTTCGATACCAGGTGCCGGCAAATTACCCTTTCACAACACATGCTTTTAGCTTACTGTGAAAGGTGTATAAGGCTGTATTTGGGTTTATAACAAAACCCAAATATATATATATATTTTTAAATGGGATGAAGGCGCAGGCAAAGAAGAAGATGTAAAGATCAATGTGACAATGAAAAATCAATAAAGTACATTATTACATGGAATTATTTTTTCAGCCCTGTTGCAATAAAATAAACGCAACATGATTATTGAATAAATATTCTCCAATTGTAACAACGAATGTGAATTATTTATTATGAAATGCTTTTACAATTTACAGTGACATGAAAACGTGTCACCTTTATCACCTCCATATCTCACTTGGAGATTAATGAAATCGGCAATTAAAAAGTTGGTAGACGCGAAACCTGAGCGTTGAAATAATTAATTCATTATACAATATTATTATATTAGTGGTCAAGCGCGAAACCTGAACCATGTGATTAAGATTTTATTTATAGTGCAAAACTTGAATATCACTATTAAAATTTTACGTGTATTTATTACTTTACTTACTTGTATAGCTATTTCTATCCACTGCTGAACATAGGCCACCTCCATATTTCTCTAAGCCCCATTGGCCTAGGTTTTTTTTCAATCGGTTAACAAAAACTCTTTTCATGTCAGTAGACCATTGTGTTGGTCTTTCGTTATATATTTTGTCACAACCTTTTTTGTTCAACCAACAAAATTTCTCTTCCTTGAACATTTCAACTTTGCCTTCTTCTTCTTAAAGTACTATGTCAGGTCCCCTCTACGTCGGCTATTACCCTGGCGTAGGCTTTTCTGTCTTGCTCTAGCCGGAACAGCTTTTCCACCTTCTGGACTCCGATCCACTCTCGGATGTTTCTTAGCCAGGACATCTGGCGCCTTCTTCCACCGCGATTATACTACTCTTTCTTATAAATTACTTAACTTAAGGATATGAATAGGAAGAATAAGAAATTTCTATATTATACCGTATGATTAACTTATCAAATACTGCCTTAGTTAACGTTGTCATCCAACACACTGAGTATATATTCATCTTCAGATCAGTGAGACATATTCTAGAGTACAACAAGATGAAAATGGTTTATCTGGCATTGTGTCAGTCGATTTTATCATATGGCATTGAATGTTGGGGTGGTGCTTTTGTAAATCATTTATATCCTGTTGTCATTGCGCATAAAGCCATTCTAAGAGTAATTCATTTCTGCGGACACTCTATAAAACTTTTGGGGTACTGGATCCTAGGCAGTTATATATACTCCATATATTATTAAGAATCCAAATCGAGAAGAGCAATAATACTGTTATACAACACACTCATTTAACTAGGATGAGTACCCAACAGATGCGACGTCCTCCAAAGATGAATACTACACATGGTCAGAAGTTTGCAAAATACCTGGCACCAAAAATTTACAACAGATTGTGTGCTATGACAAAGGGGGAACACAGAAAATATATGTTTAAGAAACGGGTATTTCACTGGTTGCTAGATGTGGGAAGAAAGAATGTCGAAGATATGCTGGGCATTTTGAGTTGACAGAATTGATTAGGGTATATGATTGTTCGTGTGGAAGTTTGATCGAGACTGTCCTGGTACTGATATGGTGGATATCTTCAAGGGACACTTGCTGTATGATGTCTTTAAATAAACATAAAGTTTAAATAAAAATACTGTAGATTATTGTAGGTACAGTATGACACAGTCTTTTGACTAGTATACTGTGCGATGTGTTGTATTTAAGAAGGAAAAACAAAAAAAAGGTACAATGATGATGTGACTAAAAGAAGAAAATAGTTATTACTAGAATATGTACCTTTATTATAATGTTATAATATCCTGTAATTTTTATTTTGATAAATAAACATTTAATTATTATAAATTATTATTATTATTATTAATTATTATTATTTTTATATGAAGTTATAGGGAGACATTAATAGGTGAAAAATTCTGTTGTACCTGTGATACAGAATTGACGATGGTCATGGCTGTATCATGCTTTAAATATATTAGGTACATATATGATAATTGACCAAAAAAAGCATTATCCAATCGCACACAAAGATTTCGATGGCCCAGACGGCCTTCATTCACAGCACACGGTTTTCAATAAATAAAAACCTCATCAAGGTATTTTGAATATCTGACTTTATGACTCAATTGGCGCAATGACGCTTTGAATAGAAGAAAGTAGATTCTACCATGTACTCTCAAGAGATGCATTAAAGAGCGATTAAACAAAACTTCAAATTGAATAAAGAATGACACCTTATTATTCCTCACTGTCACCAGTGGATTTTTCTAAGTTCATTTTAATTTTTTATTGTCACAATCCTTCACCGCAAACCATCTGTCAATTGATTTAACTTTAAGAAGCATTTCGAGTTTTTTTTTAACTACTGCTATACCATTACTGCATATCCCATATGTAAATAAGATAGCCAACAGACCAACTGTATTTAATAAACTAGCAAACTGTCCTCTCTATTCCAATATAAAATTAAAACATCACACTAGTAATGCTAGGTACGCTTGTAGATGGCAAAGGTTTGTCGAAATAGAAAGCGATTTCAAAAAATCATATGACAGATAATACACAGAATAAATACTTTATATTAGAAAAATTAAGGCATTCATGATGGGTGGAAAACCTCATCGATGAATATAAGATGTAAAATTATTTCGAACAGCAGCTTTTTTATGTTCACTCAAAAACTTTTACAGAAAAGATTTTGATACCTTCTACATTTCAAGGATAACATAAGATTTGACACCATAAATTAAGTGACACACGGAACTAACCTACATTATAATTTACGACAAAACATTTACAATGGGTGACGTATCTCATTGCACAATAATATCAAATGATTTATATCATAATATACATCTTGATATTTATGAAAAAAATACTGTTACGAAAAGGAGTGGGTGTAGCCATAGGAAACATTTATTTTTATAGCCTTTGTTGGTCTCTGCCTATTCTGATTTTATGATTATGAATGCTATATATTATATTCAGAAAGAACTTGTCAACAATATTATGTTTTTATTCTATAAATATCGATGCATTATTTATTATTTTGATCTTAAGTATGTATGTGAGATGACATAATTTTAAAATTTTAATTTATTACATCAGTTGGTATATTTTCTGTTCCGGTCTCTGTTCCATTCTTCAATTCAATCATACTTTACTACTTCCACTACTGCACCATCATAGCATCTCCTACAAGTGGGGTAACCAGCAGATTAACCACATATAATTAACACACATGCACAGAAAGAAAGAAACGTCTTCAGTCACGAGTACAACTTTATACACCTTTCACAGTAAGCTAAAATCTTGTGTCGTGAAAGGGGAGCCAGCGGCACCAGGGATCAAACCGTGCATGAGGTCGAGATTCTTCCTCCAGACTTCTAATGGACTCAAATTCGTAGCTTATATACCTAGACGCATTCTATCCACAACACTCCTCTCGCATCCGCTCATTCTCCAGATATCCTCAATTTTCAACCCTATTCGCATTTAATGTTATTATTTTCCACTCTTTTTCATAGGAGACCTATTCTTTTCCTAATATTATTTTCACTAAATGAATAAAACTCCATTGTAAAACTAAAAATTTATAGGCTCTATTATGATAAAACCATAATAACAGATAGACAAATACATCATAATAGACCCGATTTAGTATTACATGATAAACGTAATAAAATAACGTACCTAATCGACATCGCTGTCCCAAATACACATAATATACAAACAACCGTCGCAGAAAAAATACGTAAATATACAGAACTAGCAGGAGAAATAAAAAATATTTGACATTCTAGGTCCGTTTATATAATACCTTTAGTCATGTCAGCTACAGGGGTAACTCCGAAATCTTTAATAAATAATTTACAAAAATTAGATTTACCGGTTAATTTGTACATTAAAATTCAAAAATCTATCATAATAAACACTTGTAATATTGTAAAAAAGTTTCTGAACACAGATATTTCAGGCACAATGCTGGTATTTTGATCCCGCGTTTTGAGCCTAATCCTTTGATATCCTGTATATCTGGATAGGTGAATTTTTCCCGGAATTAGACTGTTAAGTTTTTGTGTGATCATGACAGATCATATCGACTGTGCTCAGGACAAAGGCTTCAAACCACATTGGTCAAATTTTATAGGAGAAGCAAAAAACTGTAGGATAAAGAAAATTTCAAATTATTGTCATTATTATTTTACCATCTTTTTGTAATGTAGTTTTTTTATCATGTCATAAAAATTTAAGAAAAAATATTCAGGAATTATCAAGTTATAAGCAAAAAATCTAAAAAAAATGTTGATTAAATCCTTTGTCCTGACAAACTTTAGCAACATGTTAATGAGATATGTATGTCGCATGTTTGGGGTTATGTGGTTTGATGCCTGTTTCCTCGCCGTAAAATTATGTCTGGATGAAATTTTTTGGTATTAATAATGAAACTCATGCTGTTTGAGTCTTTTGTCCTATTGGGTATTTGCAATTAAGACCTTGCTAAAAAAAAATATTTTGCTTTTTCTATAAAAACTAGACTTTTGTGGATTGAATCCTTTTACCAGAATGTGTAAAAGACACAAATGATTGACTTCAAAACATAAAACAACTTTTGCCAAAATTGTGGTTTGATGCCTTTGTCCTGAGCACAGTCGATATGGAGACTTATATGGTTGTACAATGCTGAGAAGTGTGGATGGCAATTCTGCCGCCGCGTTAAAAAAAAAAAAAAAACACTTTGGAATTTTCAATTTGTTTATTAAACAGTGACATAATTATGTTTCTGTTAAATAAGCAAATTTAAAACTCCAAAGTGTTTTTACTTATAAATTTTTAATTATTTTCTTCCTATTTTCAACTTTGACATTTACATAAAACATATTTTTTTATATAACACTCACTTAAATAAAAGATTATGATAATACTGTTTAATTGTATTGTCATCTGACACCAATACATAAATCATTTCATCTAGATGGTTGGTAGTAGTTATCTGACTCGCATTCATAATAAAAGCTTGTCTAATAGAACTATCAATATAATTAATGGGTTTGTGTGTTAGCATAGCGTGCTGTCTCTTTGATCTTGAATATCAAGCCGATACTTGGTAACTTATACATATTATGTG
Source organism: Athripsodes cinereus (assembly GCA_947579605.1). Classification (NCBI taxonomy): domain Eukaryota; kingdom Metazoa; phylum Arthropoda; class Insecta; order Trichoptera; family Leptoceridae; genus Athripsodes; species Athripsodes cinereus. Next base: position 2,576,028 of record OX388327.1, read on the forward strand.
ATATCAATCATTATCTCATATTATTGTGAATGTTCTAAGTATGATTTATGATATGTACCAACTAGAATGACATTATGTTAAATATTTTGATCGGAACACCCATATACTACTCACAAAGTTAGTATAGTATCGTGAGTTATAATCTATTGTATTGGTCTGCAACGAGTTTGGATTTTCTTCTTCATTCCTCCCTATTTTCAGCTAGTCTCTTTAATTCTACGGTTGTGCCAGAGTTCATGTTCCTCTTCACTTGATCCATATAGGTGTCTTTTATTCGATCTCTACCATTTCTACCTCCGCGATGGTGATGAGCAGGCCTGGGTACCTGAAGCTGTAACCAATCTAGTTAGCTCGTTATTGGCTGATTCTTTTAAGGAGTTGCCTTCTTTCGCCTATCATAACATGGAGTAACCAGCAAATTAAAGCATTATATTTTAACGTGGCCTTGAGGTAACGCTGATCTTGATAGTTAGTTCTACTTCTTCTTCTTGCTGGCACTGTTCTAACTAGTTGCCGCTGAATGCTTTTGGGATCGGCTCTTCTCGTTCTGAGGTTATATGTATATCTTTCCGTTCGATATGTCATCTTCTATTCTATAGTTCTATTCTATTACATTGTGTCATCCAGGTATTCTTTAGTATCTCTCTTGATGGATTTCGAGGTAGATTTACTGACGTGATGTGACGGCAGTTAGACTTTCAGAAAAATTCTGAAGAATTGTTTCTGAATGGAAGCCGAGGGAGGACAAAAGAAGTGTAGGAAGACCCCAATAAAGATGGGTGGTCGGTATTGTCCAGATGATGGGAAACAGTGGTATCGTGTTGCTCGAGATAGAAAAATGTGGAAAGGTTTTGAAAAGGCTGCAGTAAGTTAGTACATAAATAAATATGCAATTTAAAAAAATGTAAAGTTTGACTGAAAATATTTGATAATTATTAAGTGCATATTTTTTTAAAAATGGCAATTCTATTCTATTCTATTTTTCTCAAGGCCATCCACTCGTTTAGGCCAATGAAAAATGGCAATGTGTATTGTCTTGTTTTATTATTAAGTTATTCTTTACATAGTTTGTTTTTTATTAGCATATTTTAATTTGTTGTGAAATGTGTACTTTTTTGTTCTGATTTATTATTATATTTTATGTTTGTAAAAGGCATTAGCCGTTTATTTAGTAAATAAATAAATGAATAAATAAATTTAATTGAACACAAGCGGTCCGCAGCGGCTTCACACGGGTAAATAGGTATTTAAAAAAAAAAGTTTCAGTAAGGATCCCTTACTTTTTTTGAAAATATTATATAGCTTTTGTCACCCGGGGATAGTGTAGCTTCCCAATAGTGAAAGAATTTTTCAAATAGGTTCAATAGTTTCGGAACCTATTCGGAGCAAACAATCAAATCTTTCCTCTCTATAAAATGAATATAGATAACAAGCAATACAAATATAACAGTATATAGACTATTTTATAAAAACTTAAATCTAAACATCCTCCTTATAGAGACTTCAATTTACAAAGTAGCTTTTAATTCTCCATCAGTGACGTAATCAGAGGCCTGAGTCAATAACACACTTTCGCGTCACGTTCCCGCTCCGTTAGCGTTCGGGTGCAGACGATGTTGCGCCAAAGTGTTAATTTTCGTAACTATTGTATATCTTAGCAACGAAATTGACACTTGCTTGCAACATCGTCTATACTCGAACGTTAACGGAGCGGGAACGTGACGTGAAATTGGTTATTGACTCAGGCCTCTGATCACTTACAAGTTACGTGTTTAAAGTAAAAAGTATATTATTAAAAACTTGAAGTCACTGTCCTTCAAATGATATATGTATTCATAATTAATAATATCTAACTGAATGTTTGTAATGCATATAATTTAATATTTTAGTACAGGTAGCCACGTAAGAAATATTCAATCAATATAATGTAGATCTTGACCACAGGCCGTCCTCTTTTTTTAGAATAACACTAATTCGTTTCGACATTTGGACACATTAGGGCCAATTCTGAATCTTAATGAACTAACTAACTAAAAAGTTGATTAATATTAGTTATTATGTAGTATTCAGCATTAGTTATGAACTATAAGCAACTATAAACTCGAGAACCACCAAGTGCAAACGGTAAAATCTATGGGACAAACTAATATTAGTCAGTGATGCCGCAATACAAAATGTTTTTCACGTTCCGATTTACACTTCTGGCAACAATTTAATAATTGTCGCGCGTGAAAATTGTGAAATGTCAGATTTGCAGATATATTTTGGCGTTCGTATTTGCGTCGGTGGTGGTGTAATTTTACAATTTATACATGCTAAGAGTTGCCCTAAAAATATAAATTTTTACTTTTAATTGAAAAAACAACTTAACACTTCCAAAATATAGCAAAATTCTGCGGTAAAATGACAGCAACTTTACATACAACAACATATTCGCACATTAAAAGTCGCGAATAAAATTCTACCAAATCCAACTTATTTTAGTCGTCGGCTGTCAACTAAAATTTCATTCTGAATACGAAATCCATAGATTCTCGAAATTTATAGTTGTACTAAGGTGTCAAAATGAACTAATGAACTAAATTAGTACGGAAAACTGTGAATACGAATTACAACTAATTATCATGACTCGACTATCTTCTCACACTTAGTTGACTTAGTTAGTGCAACTAAACTATTTTATGATTCAGAATTGGCCATATTGTCGGTAATGGTAATGTGTCGAATATGGCAAAAATGCTTGTCTCAAATACCATTGTAGTACCGATACTTATTTATGCAGGCGAAACATTTACGTGATTGAAGATGGACGAAACTGTAATAAATGCTGTAGAGATACGATTGATGAGAAGAATGGTGAGTAAGACGTTGCTTAACACAGTGTGGGGAATGAGGATATTAGAAGAATGAGTCTTGAGGATAAAATATGTGTTAATAAGTTTCGATGGTCTGGACATATTTTATACGCGGCGGCAGAATTGCCATCCACACTTCTCAGCATTATACAACCAGATAAGTCTCCATATGATCAGTCATGATCACACAAAAATTTAACAGTCTAATGCCGGGAAAAATTCACCTATCCATCTGGATATCAAAGGATTAGGCTCAAAACGCGGGATCAAAATACCAGCATTGTGCCTGAAATATCTGTGTTCATTATTATTGGATAATTTATATTGCGCCATTTCCATGATTCAAATCATCTCAAGGGCGCATTTACATGCACTATTAGTTCACATTATAATTTATTCTTTACTTTACTTCATTCATTTATAATAAAAAAATTGGTTAAATATTATTGTCACAAATTTTTATTGGATTTAGTTCGTATGTTTCTTTTTTACAATTTAATATTTAAACTTTAGCACAATAAACACTAAAAATAACATAATTAAATAAATAACACTGTATTTTAGTCGGAATGAAAAAATATATAAAATTAATTGATGTTAAACTATTATTTTGAATTTAAAAGAAAGAGAAGTTGTGGGTTCAGGTAGCTGCAAGAGCGCCATCTACCCAAACTGGAAAGAATGGATGATGAGAATATGATATGCAAAGAGGATATGCATATTTATTTATTTATTTATTTATTCGTTCATAGAATGTAAACATTCAAATTAAATACAATCAATTTACAGGGGGCGAGTTTATCGCAAAAGCGTGATCTCTTCTAACTTTTATCTGCATATCTGAAAGAGGGGGTTAAAAAAGCGCGGGCGTTCGAGAACCACGAGGCTTGATCACATGTATCAAATTCTCAAAGATGGCCTTGTATTATTTAAAAGGAATAGGCGTGTATGTGCGAGAAATCTCATGAATGTGGAAGGAAAAAAATAAGTGAAAAATATACTAATAACAGAAGACAAATTATGTTGCTTCTATAGGTTGATAATCAAATCCATTTATTCACTGAAGGATCTTATGTCGCGATAATGAGAACGGTGAAATCTTTAAATGTTATCCACGGACACCGAAAATGATCACTAAAACCAGCCTAGAGCCAACTCGTGAGCGTTAGGATGCCCTTTTAATTGCTAGAGATTAGATTCCGAGCAATTTCCATCGTATTAACATGGTTCTCAAATTGAGATATCCCGAATTTATTCATTTTTTGTGCGTGCCAAATCTATCATTATTGCTTTCAGAACCTGTACTCTCTCTTAACCAAGTCTCTTGTAATATATTGGCTTATCAGCTTCTTCTAAGACGGTCTACCGAACTTCTGTCTTCTTACGCAGCCTCCAACGATTTTAAAATTAATTAATTATGAAACATAAATATAATAATCATAGTTTGCCTGTTTTGAAGTACATATAAACTACCTGTTTGCGGTGTAATGTGTAATATAATGGCATATTACAATCAAACTAGATTTTATGATTTAGGTATATTTAAATTAGCTTATCGGTTGCTTAGTTATCAAACCATGTAACTCTGTAAAAAAATCAAGTTAATATCAATGATTAACTAATTTTTATTTATTAACACTTTTACACGGCAGAGCCATGTTAAATAAAAAATAAAATAAAAACAGCAATAACAATTTGTCAAACGAAGTTAAAAATACAGCTTGTAGCAGCATGAACATAAATTGATGAAGAAAAATTATATAAGTATTCCTGAATAAAAGTTATATAAGTATTCCTGAATAAAAGTTATATAAGTATTCCTGAATAAAAGTTATATAAGTATTCCTGAATAAAAGTTATATAAGTATTCCTGAATAAAAGTTATATAAGTATTCCTGAATAAAAGTTATATAAGTATTCCTGAATAAAAGTTATATAAGTATTCCTGAATAAAAGTTATATAAGTATTCCTGAATAAAAGTTATATAAGTATTCCTGAATAAAACTTAATTTAATGTAAGGTAGTTGGGATAACTTTGTGAAAGTTCATTTTAGTAAAATTAATATAATAATAAAACACTGTATTACTTTTGCTATGACTAGGTGGCCTTTCGGGTAGACACCCATTATCAGTGTGTTTTTATTTTTTTAAAGAAAGATATATCTGGGTTTTGTTTGTAATACACCCAAATACAACCTTTTACACCTTTCACAGTAAGCTACTAAAAGCTTGTGTCGTGAAAGGGGAGTTTGTCGGTACCTGGTATCGAACCACGGACCCCTTGTTCACTAGGTCGAGACTCTACCTCCAGGCTACCGACGAACTCAATTATAAACTAAATATCTACAAGTAAATACAATAAAATACAGCGATGAGGTTTGCCACCCATCCTGAATGTCTTGATTTTATATTGGCACGAAGAGGACAGTTTGCATGTTCCTTACATGCAGCTGATCTGCTGGCTACCCCAGTTGTGGGATATGCCGTGATGGTATAGTATATAAATATTATTTTCAGTAAAATATAAATGTGTCTAAAAGTCCTCATAGTAAGACAGTAATGATATGTAGAGGTGGGAATAACTGTTATTACAAAATAACTTTCAACCAGTTATCGGTATTTGTAAATAACAGTTATTAAAAAATGTTATTTAATAACGATCAAATTGTAAAAAAAAAATCATCAAATGGAAATACATTTGCCTACCATTGCAAAGAATTTCCCACACATAAAATACACATAAAAATTATATTTTGTGCATGATGATGTGCAAGAAGAATAAATAAATAAATAAAATAAAATATTTCATCCGAAATAATATATCACCAGTTTAAAATCAAACAAATATTATATTCAAAATAAACAAATGACTACGTTTAAACGAAACGATTGTGTTCCTCCAAAAAATTCAAATAACTACACAACTAAATAATTCAAAATATAAACAAAATAACTGCCATCGTTTAATAACAGTTAAGTTATTAAACCATATTAAAAAACTGTCGTCGTTCAATAACGTGCTACGTTATTGAACGACGACAATAACAAAGTCGTAACAATGTGGTACGTTATAATATAACTAAACGAAAACGAAATAACTAAAGTCGTTGACAATAACTAAACGGAATAACGATAACCTTCTTATAACAGTTGAATAACGCCGTCGTCGAAAATAACATTTACGTTTTTGACAAGAAACTGTTAGTTTCGTTATTTTGAAATAATGAGTTTAAAAATGAGGTATTAGTTATAACGGCCAACTCTAATGATATGCATGTGTCGTGAAGGTGCAATATAGGCAGTTAAGATTACTACTACTATACTATCGAGGCATATCCCACAAGTGGGACAGCCAGCAGACCAGCTGCAAGTCGAAAACATGCAGCACATCCATGTCAACGAAAAGTTAAGAAATTCAGGATGGGTGGCTAACCTCACCGCTGAATTCAATACGTAAAATGTAATTGTTCGAAGATGTGTGCGTTGTGAAAAAATATATCTACAGAGAACCGAAAAACTTGGAAGATGAGGACTAGGAGAGCCAACCTCAAGTAAATGGGATAAAGGCGAGTGCGAAGAAGAAGAACACATTGTGAAAAAATATATTTAGAATTTTAAAAATGAATGAAAACAAAAAAAAACAATGTTTGTTTTTCCCATTAACGAGTATATGCTCCCGCACTTTCGACAAGATAGCTGAAATAATCAAGATGTCAATTGTTGTCTTTATTTTTTCGAACACCTGCCTTTTACAGAGTCTCAAAATCTTAAAAAAAAAGAGTGGGAGACCAACTCTTTACCAGATCCTCCACGACCTTCATATTATATTTATTTAATGAATATTTTAAATCTATGTTGTATTCAAATTAATTCACAATGCTTCCAACTTTAATTCGATATGACGTAATATAGTCTGAAATATTTACCAGACATATATGTAGTATGTAGATATGTTCATATTAATAATAATTTATCGTGTGTAAGTAATATGGATCACTGCATCATTAAATAAATAGATCATTGATGCATTTAACGTTGATCACTTTAGATTCTTTGTAAAGGTCAATAGTTTGTATATAATGCGTTTTATTTACTGGTTTATATACCCGACATTCCGGTAGAATTAGTGAACGTTGTCCATGGACACCGAAAGTGATCACTTAAGCCAGCCTTGAGCCAATTCGTAAGCGTTGGGACACCTTTCTCACTTCTTCCGATTAGATTCTACACAATGTTGCATTGTGTAGACATGGTTCTCCAATCGAGGTTTCTGATTGATATTATTATTCATCTAGTTTTTAAATACATTGAAAAGGTCTTGAATTCTTTTCTGTAAGTTTTCGAGTGTCCTGTAATAGGCAAATATTCGTAAAACATCACGTTGTTTATTCTCCATCTTTCAGTATTCACGGCGCTAGACTCTGGAACCAGCTTCCTCCTACAATTCGTTTAAAAATAGATTGGTATCCAGATGATATTTCATATAACTTATAGACACTTAATAAAGAGCTCTTTTTCCTTCCCCCCCCCCCTCTTATTATTATTTGGGTAGGCATAATGGAATGATGCTGTGCGCCGGCGCACCCAGCAGAGACCTGTAATCTCCGTAATACAAGAGAGACGATGGTCCTGGCTGGGACATGTTTTGAGAATGCCCAATGATAGTTGGCCAAAAAGAGCACTGTTCTTCCGTCCGCAGGGGTTCCGTAGGCCCGGGCGTCCCTCTTTCACAATACACCGTTCCTATGACAACGATATCAGAGCGCAAGGAATGTCGTGGGAAGAGGTGACGCAATTGGCACAGAGACGCTCTGAATGGAGGAGGCTGGTTTCTGCCCTGTGCTCCCGAGAGGAGCGTTGAGGGTGATGATGATGATGATGATGAGGCATAAAAATCGGTATAATATTTGCATTTTTTGTCACAGTGGCTTCTTATTTTGGAACCTGTGTATTGTGAGATAATTCAGTTTGACTTAAATGATGAAAATCTTTTCTCGTTGAAAGTTTTGAAGCGACCGGCGTATTGCGCACCAGATCTGTCTTCTCAAAAAATAGCTACTTCTATGTAAATGCATACCGGACCAAGGCCATCTGACGGATTTTTATTCCACTATACAATATGCCGGTTCGACATAAAAATAGACGGAAAAAAAGATTTTTTTTGACACCAATAACTCAAAAATTCAACTTTTGCACATATGCCGGTATGATTTCACAGCGACGATATACAAACGTGTAATTATAAATGCATTGATATTTTAGACAATACAGATTACCTTTAGTAGAAATCACTGTTGTTTAAATTAAGTTAATATCTTTGATATGCAGAACCAGCTCAAATGAAATTTATCAAACTTGTCTTATTGATAATGGCAAATGATGATAGACATTTCAAAGTCTTGATTCGTATCTAAAGATGAAAATTGAATACAATTAAGAATAATAATTGTTATTGTTAATTAAAACGAGTGTTAAGTGCTTCTACTTCCTTATATTCAGACGGAATTACAATCATGGAATAAATATAATGCCAACTGTTAGACTTGACTAAATAACAACACTTCTGCAAGAGATTAGCACTATTCTTACTTTATGCCTGGCTAAAATTGTTATTCCTTATAAATGTCAGTTGATATACAGGTAGGTACAGACGAAATTATTTTCATCGTCTGCGGTGCGCTAGTGAGCCGTGTGATGGACACATCCCACCACGCTAGGGTCAACTGAATCACATAACGTGGAAGGAAATGGAAGAGGCCTTCGTCCAGGAGTGAACGAGAGTGGTCTGGGAAAAAAAGAAGATAATAAATTCCTTTGTGATTGTGAGTTAGATTTTTCATTTAATCAGGGCTAACGTTAGACATGTCTAGTTAGCCAAGTATAAATTTAATATGCATTTTATTTATAATTAGATACCTACGGATGTTTGTTTCTGTTATCTAGTGCAGCACATTATAACCTGTTTATTGTATTAAACTAAAAAGTAAGTAACATTTAAAAGCAGGAACTCTTGAAAACTTGCGCGAAAGATGATAAGTTTATGAGAAAATACTAAACTTTTTTGTGTTTTTTAATATTTACTCACGTACCTACTACAGTCAGCCTTTATTTCTTTACTGCCGGAAGAAGGTCTCTTTTAAATATTCCATTTTTTATTTATTAATCATTTTATTGAATTTTTAATATAGGTACATTAATTACAAAAAATTGCATTAAAGGTAAACATTCAAGTTAGATACAATTTTTAGATATTATGTTTTCTGTTTCATGAAGCATACACTTACTTCTTTCCCAAAACTATGGTCATTATTTATAATGAGCTTTTTTAGAAGGACGCTCAACGTCATTCATGATAATATAAAGACCATCTCTCTCTCTCTCCGATGGCGCTACAGCCCATTTCGAGCCTTGGCCTCCCGCAACATATGCCTCCAGTCCCCCCTGTCCTCAGCGGCCGACTTCCAATTTCCCACCTGGAGAAGCTGCGTCGCATTCTTTTTCACTTTGTCTTCTCAGTCTGAGTCTTCCCACTTTTCTTCTACCGCCTGGGTTTCCAGTCATTATTCTTTTAGGGACTCGTGTGTTCGGCATTCTCTGTGCATGCCCAGCCCATCCCAATATAAAGACCATGGTCTGGACAAATTGGACATACAAAGAAAACATGATCCAGAGTCTCTACTTCATTTAATTCACACTTGCAGTACCTATTTACTATTGGATAATAATACCAAACCTGTGAAGGTGACACGATAGTACTTAATTAATATAAGTTTGTATTTATTTAATTTTATGAGCGTGAAGTGTGAACATGCACTTAACATGACATCGATTTTACGCATTTTAACTTTTATTGACCTTAAAGTTGAGCTTTCGACATTAAACGTATGTCATAGAACGCCAACACCTTGAAGTAAAGGAAAACAAAATAAAATAAATTATTGCTGATACAACTTAAGATTGATGTATTAATAATAAACAAATAATCGTTAAATAACCACTGCGTGGGGTAGCCAGCAGTTTAACTAGGTGACAGTAAACATTAAGACATTCGGGATGGATGACATACCAAACTATAAAGTAGATTAATGAATTTATAATTTCAACTTCCAACTTAGCATGGTATTTTTATTTATTATTTTTGTAATGTATCCACGGTGTGACCCTCCTACATATTTTATTTTTATTTTATTTATTCTGTAAGGATCAAACAGTTGAAACAATAAGTACAAACATTAAAAAACAACAATGAGCAAACCAATTAAGATCCGTTTCTTGCCAAACTTATAAACATAAATTTGAGGTAGTTCATTAAATAAAAAGATACGGGAAAACTTAAAATGCTAAAACACAAAAAAAAGTTTAAAAAATGTGAAAAATGTTCGGGGTGAGGGGGGGCCTGATACGGCACGAAAAGTAAAAGAAAACAAAATGCTAACAAACCTCGAAATTCTATTGGCCAACCTATAAAAATTAGTAGCCACAATGTTTAATTGCTCAACTGCGTGTTTATAATAATAAATAATTATAATCAAGTAAATTAAGTAATAACACGTTGTTTTTATTTCGCGAAGGACTGTACATGTGATATTAATGAAGTATTTTTATTAATGTGCTTAAAGAAGCATAAATCATTCGCAAGAGACATACTGTGTTAATGAACTATCAGTGTGTGTTTTAAAGCTTTTAAAAACAGAGAGAGATACTCATATTCCAAGGGGCCCGAAAGAGAGATAATGCGAGCCCGTTTATGTATGCATTGTATATATATGGGTCTCTATTTACTCTATGGTGTGTGTTCCGTAGAGCAACTGGTTATGCTCAAAGAAAAGTGCTCGCGGAAAACTCACGGAATTATTTGGAAACTACCAAGAATCAGTCTCTAACTCTTGTCCATGAGTTTTCGAGCTTCTTAAACGACAGGTGTTCGAAAAACTAAAGACATTTTCATCTTATTTTTTTAGAAATATACATACATTTATGTATAGTGATATAGTTTTGTTGATTTAGTATTTGTAGATTTAGTAATACGAAAGGAATGTGGAATGAAAGTTGGTGTAATAACAAGGATGAATGTAAATAAGTTAAGATGGTTTGGGCACGTGGAAAGAATGAATGAGGACAGAATGACTAAGAAGATATATTTGGCTGAGAGGAATGGTGCTCGGAGACGTGGACGTCCGAGGATTAAATGGCAAGATCATTTAAATCAAATCCTACAGGACGGTCACGTGTTGAGCTCATTGAACAGGAGAGCATGCATGAGGAATTGTATGACAGTGACGGAAGCGAAAGATGTATGCAAGGATAGAAGAAAGTGGCGCTCGATCCTTTCTGCCTACCCCGCGAGGGAAGCGGCGTGATGGTATGTTTCTTGTTAATAATGAAACATAAAAAAGCGTAAGCCGTATATTTCATGAATAAATAAATAAATATTCTGTAGGAATGTCAACAAGCACAACATTCAAAGTCACTAGTGTTGGGATTAAATTTGTATAAATATACATATTTGAGAAATTCAGCGAGTCAACCATCTCCAAAAAATACTAAACTCCTTTGTATACTGTACGAGAGTAGTAATGTATTATTGAAGAAGGGCCAACGACCGCCCGAACATAACAAAAATCATTTAATACTCTTTTTTCAATCCTGCAAGTGATACATATCTTGCGAATGAACCATACCTTTACCATAAAAACACTTTCGTAGGTGTGCAAAGTTGTGCTTACAGTTACCTTCTAAAGCCCATAATATTGAGGTGCCTTGCAATGTGACTTAATATTCGCTACGCCTCTGTAACTGGAGTAGATTATAATTAATGAGAAAGGCTTAAGTACAATTTAAAAATTACTTTCACACCATTCATTAATACAACATTCAGTTATAATAAATGTATTTGCAACTTTTATAGCTAGCCTGCAGGTGTAAGGGTGAAGCAAAAAAATAAACGTGACAGTTATGTCAAAGTTTAAAAAAATATAATTGTTGACGATAATGAGTATTGCTAAAAGTTACAGCTAATATTGCCCCGAAGTCATGGTTAATAATTCTAAAATTGCAATAAAAATATTCTAAGCTTACTAAAAAATAATTCTAAGTTTACAATAGTCAATCAGACATTTCCTATAGCACCGTCCACATAGCTGGATGAAAACGTCAATCATCAATCTTCAATCATTCGGAGCATTTTCCGAAGAAATATTCGAACGAATACCTTCGTTACCAAAATAAATAAAACAAATGTTTTGTTCTACTATTTTATTTATAAATCAGAGAGACGTCTTTCGTCTTGTTAGGACATTGTCAATCAAGGATTGAAATAAATAAAACAAATGTGTTATCCTACTATTTGATTTACTAATGAGAGAGATGTCTTTCGTCTTATTAGGATATTGACAATCAAGCATTGTTATTGTTAGTCAAGGATTGACAATGTCCTAATAATACGATTATGTCTTATTAGGATATTGACAATCAAGCATTGTTATTGTTAGTCAAGGATTGACAATGTCCTAATATGATTATGTCTTATTAGGATATTGACAATCAAGCATTGTTATTGTTAGTCAAGGATTGACAATGTCCTAATAATACGATTATGTCTTATTAGGATATTGACAATCAAGCATTGTTATTGTTAGTCAAGGATTGACAATGTCCTAATAATACGATTATGTCTTATTAGGATATTGACAATCAAGCATTGTTATTGTTAGTCAAGGATTGACAATGTCCTAATAATACGAAAGACATCTCTCTCATTAGTAAATCAAATAGTAGAATAACACATTTTTTTTATTTATTTCGCTATGGAATTCTACTACCTAAACACCGACACAGTGAATAAACCTTCGTTACCCTCTATTCCAATTCTAAAAAGTGAGAATGTGAAAAAAGTGGAAACTGAAAGTGATCACTTTTTTAAAAAAAAACAGCCTATTGTAAATTCGTAAGCGTCGGGACGCCTTTTTCACTTCTTCCGATAAGATTTTTCACAATGCTACATTGTGTAAACATGATTCTCCAATCGAAATGTTTCATTGGTTTTACCATAAAAATGGTTTATTATTTTCATATACGATTTCTTCCAGTCAACCCAAAATATCATATTCTCAGCGAAAAATGATAATTATTATTATCTTCTGGCAGTTTTAATGCAACTTGATGTGAAACATGTTATCCGTTTTGACAATTTTATCAATTAGGTCATATTTTAACATGCGTCTCTTGTTCAATGTCAGAAGAATTACGGAATATGATATTATATGATTACACACGTAATGGTATGAATATGTAGGCTGTTTATGTCAACTCAACTTTGTAGAAATAAAACAGATATTCGTTAACAATCCAATATTCGGCTAAGATTTACCAGACACCGGATAGTGGGTCAATACACCAGCTAAAGATTATATTATGAATTTTTGGGACACTATTGGATGTCGGGAACTGAATTTTACTTACTAGAAGTGCAGATGTTAATCATATATTGAACCACTCTAGATTAATCATTCCAATTGATCACACTCATCCATAGTCAACCTATTTGAATAGGTATTAACTAGGTAGGTATATTGTATATTATGATACACATACACATGTTAACTTCCTTTAGTAGTGCATTTTACCTAGGTTTAAGAGTACTCTTAACCAAGCCTTGAGTTGATTCATAAGCGTCGAAACTCAGTGTCGACGGAATCTTCGGAAGATGAATTCTTTGATCGACACTCAACGGGACGACAGTTTAATATGTAATTTATATACATATATAATTACATACAATTGTTAATAATGTAAAAAACTGTTTTCTGTTCATGGTGCTCGCTTTTGGAATGGTTTGCCTTCCATAATAAGGTTGCTTCGCACTCTTCACACTTTCAAGTGGGCGGTTAAGAACCACTTTATCACTCGAAATTTGGTATCTGTTTCCTACCTAGTCCCTTTTCTTTTCTATTCTTCTTCTTAAGACCTCCTCTTTTCCTTCTTCTAGGGTGTTTTCTTCTTTTTAAAATTACATGAAATTGGGTTAGTTGGAAGAAATCGTGCCTCTGCGATAAACTCGCCCTCTGTATATTGATTGTGTGAATGTATTTTATTTCAATGTATTTTTGTGTAAATTTGCTTTTAATCAATGTACGGTAAAAAATCAATTAACAAAAAAAAAACAACTTCGTAAAAAACATTTAGGTTATCCGGTATTCTGCCATGATGCTAACCATTTCATCACTAGATTTAATTACCCTAAGGATAGACTGAGAGGCAGGCTGACATAACAGTGTCGACATGTTTCTGATGTTTCATATGATAAATACAGTATTTAATGCCTACTTTTAACATGAGAAAAGATGTTTTAAACGACATTTACCTGTAAATAATCATAATGATTAAGTCAGTATTATAGGTGAGCTTGGCGGTCATTAGCCCTCAAGCAATATTACAGACCTCCGAAGAGGGAGTATTGTAAATCCCCTTAAATTTTCTATTGAAATAATCTTTAAAATATTTATTTATTTATTTAAAATCATATACGGCGTGAGCCTTTTACATGTTGACAAAATGTATCACAGACAACAAAAGAAAACAATCATAAACAATCACACAAGTACATTGCAAATTCATAAGTCAAGATCAAAATAATAAAAATTAGTTAATAAATAATCTGTGGAGAATCGGACAAAGAATATATTTCCACTTTTTTCTGTCAGTCAAGTCAGCGAGTTAGCAGGGATTGAAGCAGTGAATGTGTTAGTACAAATGTTCAAGTTAGTGTAAATTTATATTGGGAACTAATTATTTGTTCGGCTATTAATCCATTCGTTCGGCAAAAAAAAATCAGCATTTAAGTCATTTGCACAGCAAACAATGTTTTCAACGGCAATAAATAAAAAATAAGCCCAACACTTGTTTTACAAACAAACTTGGTTATATCGGCAAATTAACAAATTTTAACAGCTTAATAAATACTCGCACAACAAAATAATTAATTGACTAGCAGAATTGTTATTTGACAGGCAGAAAATATTAGATAAACAATATTTTTCACAAACCGATTTACCTTCGGATCCACATGAAGTTTTTGTGATGATGACTACGAAAATAATTCCAGTTTCCGCATTGCTGTGTTAACGAAATGTCGAAAAACGCTAGTGTCGTTCATTCAGATACTACATATAAAATCACATAAAAAGATGCTAGGTACCTACATACAAAGATTTATTATTTGAACAAGATTAAAAATTTAGCTTTCACAAATTTAATTAAAATTAGCTCACGGTTTGCTGCTCATTTATTTATTTTGCTGGAAAAATAATCATTATGCCGGTCAAATAATAATTTTGCCGGTCGATTAAATTTAGAGTTTTACAATAGAAATATAATATTCTAGCTGGGCATAAGTAGCATATCAACATGGTATATTTGTCGGCAGAATACATTTTTCTGCTGAACATAACATCAATATTATGCTGATCGTTTAAATGATAGCCATTTATATTATACTAGCTTTATATACAAACTTACATTTATTCCATTTGATGGTCATACTATAAGATTGAGTTTCAAATAATCCACAAAATATTAAATATAATTTCTGAAGGTGTAACAAGTACCTGTGCTATGTACATACATTGACACTACTGAGTAATTACAAAGAGTAATATAATTATTGTTATACATACCTACATACATATGATTACACACATAGCTTTATAATTTCCTGTCTAGATTAAATAATGTTACATGTTGGTAGATAATATTAATCATTACAATATGCACGATGTGGTCATACTAACCTACCTACAAAGTGTGTTTAAATAAGAAATTATTTTATTAAAATATCATATTGTTCCATGGAGCACCTTGTAAAGAATTGGTCTATCTATCTATCTATTCCCTCACGCCGTATCCCAAATGGGGTACACAGAGAAAAAGACTCACAACCAATAATTGGTACCTACGTACTATTAGATTAGGACCAGAGATAGTACAACCGATTCGCTAGTACCTACGAATCTATAGTATTAACTTTTCGCAAACAAATCATTGGTAAATTTACCAACAATTTGTTTGTGAAAAGTTTATATTATAGATTCGTACTAATGAATCGTTTGTACCTACTATCTCTGGTCCTAATCTGATAGTACGTACCAATGATTCGTTGTGAAATTTCGTTAGTATTTTTCTCAGTGCAGACAGAGAGAACGGAACGCCATATAGATCTGTCCATACATACTTTTTTCGCTTCTTTTGCAGTCATACAATTTCTCATGCACGCACGTCAATTTCTTTTACTCAAAACACGTCCGTCCTTGAGAATTTGATCTACATGATCAAGCGATGTAGTTCTCGGACGCCTGCGCTTCCTCACACCTCTTATTAAAAACCGCCCCCTCTTTTCCGTAAATTTTTTAATGTCTTGTAAAAGGCATGTGTTTGGAAAAATAAAGATATGCTACATCTTAAATGTAGCACAATTTTTTTAAAGTTATTAATTTTTAAAAATTTAATTTTCAATGAAAAAATGACATGTTTTGGTACCTTTGGATGGTTATACATAGGCTGGCAACCAGTAATGATATAAACCTGAGAATGGCCTCATTTTAAAACTGTTAAATGGGGCTATAATATTATAATATGCCACATGTTATGGGTTGCAATTTAAAAAAATTAATAACTTCAAAAATAATTGTGCTACATAACTGTAATTTGATATTTTTTCATAAGTTTATGCTATATTGCTGCATTAAAAAAATCATGAAAATCTGAGACATCGAGTCTGAATCAGTGTGTTGATTTGACACGGAATGACCCAGCATATGTAATATAAATATACTCAAATTACAAAACTATCGATTTCTCGCGAATATAAGACATTTCTACTTGTCGAGTTTTGGATCTGGACAGTCGGTATATTTTTAGTCATAGCTACGCCTTTTTGAAATCCGAGTTGGCAACACTACTCTATACCATGTCAAAGATGTTGGTGAATAGTTAATTCTTTAGAATGCATAAGATACTGGTAACAGATAAGCTTAGGAATCAAAGTACATACTTCATTTAAGCTTAAAAGGTCTTTTCAAAGCCAGTTTACCAAGGCAGTTGGCCTTTGCCGAATTCACCCATTATTATTTCATTTTTAAGACATAAGTATTTAAGACAAACCAGTTTTTATTGTCCTCGTAAAATAATTAAAAATCGAAACAATTATTTCCTAAAACAATTAAAAAGTAGTTGCTGTTGTTGATAATATTATTGAAGGTCCATATAGCACGTAAGATAAATATACAAGTCATCCTAATGCTAAAAAAAATCAGGATGGTTACTTACATTAAAAAAAAAACATTTAATTTTGATATTATTGACCGAAGGTACCTACTTGTTGGAAGTCCATTTCAAGGTGAATTGAAAAAAACACTGTTTAATTAACTTCCAAGTGACTTCATTATTTACGATAACTAGTACAGTATTCGGAAACTTTCGACTCATACGGTTGGTCTGCTGGCTACCCTTCTTGCGGGATAACCTACTGTGATGGGATGTTAAGAAAATTACATGCCATACAGATGTTGTCGACGTGGTGGACTGTATCTCAAAATTAAAGTAGTAATGGGCAGGCATGTGGCTAGAAAGGGAACCATAGAGACAATAGAATCCTGGGTTCGAACCTCGGCTAGGGCAAAATGAAGAATGACCTTTTTCAAATCGTCCTGGGTCTGGGTGATACATGTATATGTGTGAATTGCATTGCATATAGGTAATATGTGTATCATCGTGTAAGTACCCATAAAACAAGATTCATATCTTAGTTTGGGACTAGCTCGATATGTGTGAATTGTCTATATATAAAAAAAAATCAATCTCAAAAAAGGTGAGTCGATGAAATCATCTCCATAACGGGTAGGAAATGGACAATAATAGCCCAATAAAGGTAAAAATGGAAGACTATAGAAGACATTTACATCCAGCGAGTGGCTAGGGAAGAAATAAAAGATATAAGGTCACAAAACACTGGAAAAAAACGTTTTGATTCCGGGTTGTCCTCATTCTTTTCTGTTTCTCAATTTGCATGTTTTACACCTTCTCTTTAGATTCATCTGGATTTTGCTAAATATTTTTTATTCTCTTGAAAAATCACTAAAGCCAAATAAGAGTCCTTGGACTTCTTCTTAAAATCTTCGTGTCTTATCCTAATTGGATCAGGAGTTCATTGTCCTAAAATGCGTCTAAATATATTACAATTTTTATATCAGATGACTTGTATATTTTTTTGACGAAATAAGAAAATGTATCTCATAAAAATCACAACGATATAAATGTACACACCAATGTCCAATATATTCTTGGGGTTATGTCACATAATACAACCAAAATCTCATGTCAAAAAGCTGAAAACGACTATTATCAGCTTCCGCGGGATTAGCATGCTCATATTTTTGACTTTAGTCATTTCGCGCATCGTAGAGATTAAAATCTCAACAAGACAAAGATCGTATTAAGATTGTGTCAAGAGTAGCCTTGCAGAACTTTTGACCGATTCAAACCGAGTCTTTCAACACACTTCTAGGTAGGACCGAGCATAATATAAATAGAATTAATTGTCAATACGTAATTATAACGTTTTACGCGAAATGTAAAGTATTTCCGATTATTCCGTGAAATGTTAGTAATAAAATATACAGTGATATCTCGACATACGAGTTTAATTCGTTGCGCTACCTTGCCCGTATTTCAAATTACTCGTATCTCAAAGCAAATTTCCCCATTGAAATTAATTGAACTGCCATTAATCCGTTCCAGCCCTCAAAATGTCACCCCAGTGATTTTTGTTACGTGTTTTTGAATAAGAAAAATGTATTTATAAATGACAAATATTGTACAAGAACATAATAAAAGAGAATGTAAAGAAATAAACTAGATTTATAATTATCGTCACTGCTTTTCTCTTCACTGGCCTTTGCCTTTTCGCCACGCTTTTCTCACTTTAACCTGTAGGCCGTTTTAAAAACATGTCCAAGGAGGTTTGTTTCTTCCTCCCTTTCAGAATGTTCCGGAAATGAGTTAGGCAAGTGTTTGAAATGTGGATCCACCGTAGAATGATAAGTATATCCTGGACCGATATGATAACAAACATTGATGTTTTACGTAGATCCAATGTAAATAGAGAATTGTTCACCACTGTTAAGCTCCCTAATTTATCATATTTTGGCCATGTAATGAGAGGTAACAAGTACACCATACTCTAGCTCGTCATGAAAAGGAAAATCAAGGGCCGCAGAGGCGTCGGCAGAAGACAACTCTCCTGGCTTCGAAACATTCGACAGTGGACCGGTATCAGAATCGTGGAGGAACTGTTTCGCGCCTGGGAAGCTTTCTCTCAAATGGTCGTCAACGTCGGGAGGACCCGGCAAGACACGTGAAGAAGAAGTGTCACTAAATAGCTCGTATCTCAAATTTTACTCGTATTTCAAAGCAAAAATCGCTCGCTCGACGGCTCGGCAAAAAATAGTTGGGGCAATCGTATGTCAAGGTATCACTGTATAATATAAGATGATTGCATGTTATATCTAATAACTCGGTAGCTGATCTATGTATATAATAGCATAAATAAATAAAATAATGTGCAATTAAGTTAGCAGCACTGCAGTCAATACATAATTACTTGTTCTATATCTATCACTAATCACTGATAAAGCAAAGTTATAAAATTGTCAACTAGCTAGTCTTTATGATGTACTCTATTGCACTCCACACTCTCCAGGTTGTCTAGTCCTCAAGACACGGCGCGTGCATAAATGGTGGACGATCGTTCCTTTATTTTAAGTTTTTCGAGGATGGACGAATTTGTTCTATGTGCTGTCCACAGTATGCGCAGTAGACACTCCCAGCACCACATTTCGAAGGCATCTTTTCTAGCACGTTCTCAAGATTTGATTGTTCTACCTACATATTAACAGGTTAAAGTATTTATATGATGCATAGTGCCCAGTATATTATTAATATATCTTTCTATCAATAATTTCCGACAGCTTTATAATGACCCTCTTTCACAATACACCATACAACGATGTTGGATAAACGTAAGAAATAAATTACTCGTCCGATTTATGTGTAATTAAATATTCTATAACCGTAGTAAAATTGTTTCTTTGAAGACACTCACCATTTGTACCAAAAATTTTAAGAATAGATATTAATCAACAGACAACTCATCAGCACAACCAACAGATTGCGCAAACTCCATTAAGTATGAAACAGGAAAGGCGTTCCGATGCTTACGAATCAGCTTAGGCTGGTTTAAGCGCAACTTGCCCATGGTGCGTTCACCATTCCCACCGTTCCTATTTCAAACCACAATGTTCGACATCTATTGTGCATACATGTCAACTAACAGCAACCATCTTTATGATTGTATTTGAGGCTGTTGACAATCTATGTATTTCAGGTTGACAATCAACAATAGATTGTCAATCTCAGGTTGACACTGAAACCCGACCCTGAAACTTTTTAAAGAGCTTGCGGTCCCCTCCTTGGAATGCCTTTATAAGAGGAAGGCAGTATACCAAGTTTGTAAGGAATACTTTATTCAAAAACTACACCCGCTGGGGAGTATTAGTGAGTGTCCAAGGTTAGGAGGCCGAATTAAAGTGCCTGCGAAGAGGACAGCTGCTGGACAACACCACTACACATATCTTGGGGTGGGATGGTACAATGGCTTAAAAAAAGAGAATAAATTTAAGTATTCGGATGATTTAAATACATTTAAACTGAATATAAAAAAGGTAATTCAATAAGAAAGATGTGTATGAGGTCAAGTGATTGTGTCGTTGATGATAGGTTTATCGTTGTTTTTTGTTGTTTTTGTTTATTTTATAAAATTATGGTAAATGGATTGAGTGTGTGATGTTCTATAATGATTAAGTTTGATCGAATTTGTTTGATTATTAGTAAAAACCCTATAACCCCTCAAAGCACGAGCTCTGCTCAATTTTGAGGGTAAAAAAAAAACAGATAATATAAAGATTTGTATGATTGTGCTTATTGTATATTTGTATGTGTTTATTATTATCTCAATAAAATATTTTGAATTTGAATTTTGAATTTTGCTCATACTCATGCAGGTATGAAAATCCAGTAAATGCAAAAACTTCGTTTAAGACGTCTAGATCCTTAAGTAGTGGTGTGATGGGGCAGCCACCCGTCCTGAATTTCTAATAGCTAGTACATAAATTCACCGGCCGATGAATTCTCCAGCCAAAAGGGCAATGGTATTTTTTAATTTGTTGGCTCAGAACTGTGACATATTTTCTCTGTCCTACAGGGAATTCGTTGCCTTAATTGAGGACACGAACATTCTGTGGTGATCTTTTGTTTGCTTGTTTGTTTATTTTTGTTTTGTTGTTTTGAATATCATGAATATTGTGTTACTATGTATAAATTTTATCTTTTTGCACATCGCATATGCCAAAAGCTGTAATGATGTGCAAAGGAATTTTTTAGAGAAAAAATAATAAAAATAATAAATTACTAGATACATGTAGTAGTTAGTCAACTGGTTGCCCCATTTGTGGATGACGTGATCGTATAAATACATACGCTTTATATAATTAAAAGATCAAATATTTAACAAGTATTTTTTTATACATACCAAATAGACGTACTATTTATATTACCTGAATTGTGCCTAATACAATAAAGTACATGAATTGGTGGAATTCCGAAATTTATTTATGGCTTATCTGAACAGTGTACGTGTAAGTGACAGTAGCAATAAATAAACAAATAAATAACAATTGCTGGTTATAAAAACAAACATAAAAATCGTGAAGTGCCTATTGACCGACAACAACTGGTTTGATATTTACCTACCGTGTTTATGTCAGGGATGCACAGACTTATAGGGAACAGGGGCCACTCGGGAAGATTATAAGCCAAGGACGGATCGCTATAAGAAAATTAACACTATAAGTTTTGATTTATAGATTAAAATTTCACACATTAAGATTTCTACCCTCCCGTCACTGAATTTTTAAAATGGTATAGGAATTTGAAATACATATTTCAAAACTTCCTCTGTTTTCTTAAAGAATATTTTCTCGCAGTACCTACCCTTTTCCACAATGTACCGGGTATTTGTACCGACTATTATTTGTTCAATATCGGATACTACAAATGTTACGTGTTTGAATTTCCTCCCCCCCCCCTCATCGCCGAATTCCCAAAATGGTATAGGAATTTGAAATATTTCAAAAACTCCTCAGTTTTCTTAAAGACTTTTTGCTCGAAATATTAAGTATCCGGTACTTCTACCGAATATCCGATTATCGTTGGTATTGACATTTTTTTTTAATATTATGTAATATATAATTCACTGGCGGGCCGCAGATATACCGACCAAGGGCCGCGGTTTGTTCTCCGCTGGTTTATGTTCGCCAGACTTGCAGTCGTTTTCGCAAAGAAAATGTATATTTGAGACATTCATAGCAAAAGTGAACTAAGCATACTATAGATTTAATGTTTATCTGATTTTTGCTGTTGGGTTTGCTCCTGGGCATTTTGATGTAGCTTGGTTGGTAAATTCTTGATAATATTTGGTGCACTTTGGGTTTTTTCCGGGTGCTTTGGGGTGTTAGGTTTGCCTAGACCTACATACGACTAACTCAGAGATTATCAGTTACGCCTGTAATGGGGAGCATCTTTGTTTCTAATTATTTTGAATGTTTTATTTAGACTTGACTCACTAGGTGCATTTAAAATTAGCCTTGGTTAATTATTTTCATTTGAAAATCCTTACTCAAAAATCGTTCGTAAAACATCACGTAAAACTCGATGTACCTTATATCTTCAGGTCAGTTATAATGGGATATGCATACCCACAAGAGGAATAGCCAGCACATCAGCTGCAAGCTATAAACATGCAAGCTGTCCTCTACGTGAAACAAAAAATTAAGACATTCACGATGGGTGGCCAAACTCATCGCTTAATTTCAAATGTAAAATTAAGACATTCAGGATGGATGGCAAAACTCATCGCTTAATTTCAAATGTAAAATTAAGACACTCAGGATGGGTAGCAAAACTCATCGCTGAATGTAAGATGTAAAATTAAGACATTCAGGATGGATGGCAAAACTCATCGCTGAATGTAAGATGTAAAATAAAGACACTCGAAATGGGTGGCAAACCTCATTGCTGCTGTATTTAAAGTGTAAAATGTCTTTATCTATTCGAACACCCGTCACTCTAAAATTTACGGAAACTTGATTTATTAAAATTTACGGATTGGGAGGCCAATTATTTGCCGAGTTCTCCACGACTTACGAACTTACCCATATTGAAACAAGAACTGGTACATATTTTATCTACTATTTGGTGAACTTAAAAAAACTCGCACTAGAGGCAAAGACTACCAAATTAATGAAACTAATCTTATTACATTATTAACATGATTATTAATTGGTTAATGTAAATTAATTTGACATGTACAAGGCTACAGACATATAAATTAAATATAAACACATCTAGATCGATTAAGGATTAACCAGATTGATACATAGATCCAGGTCCCGGGCTATAAACGCGCAAAATGTGCATATACCCAGGGTGTTAAATTTAGGGAAGTGCAGAAATTTAGAAAACCTATGTAATGTTACCTCATCATATTCTGGCAAATTTGTCAATTATAAGTTGACAAAAACGACGAGATAGTGAAACTTTTGAAATTCTTATACGTGATCGAAAATCATAGCGTCGGGGGTAAAAATTTTGCGCGGAAGTCAAGATCACTAATTTGTTAGAGACCTAAAGAAAAATCGTTCAACCCAACAATACCAAATTCGAGGGTAAATATTTTTCAACAAAAACAAGAAGAGCATGAATTGTGTCGTCGAGTTTCGAAATCTACTTTTAACACGTTTTAACAAAAATTGAGTTAGTTATATATGTCGCTGGATTCGTAATTAAATGTTCTATAACCGTAGAAAATTGTTTCCTTCAAAACATTCACCATTTTTACAATAAAATTAAAATGAAATGATAATGAGAAACGAATCGCGCTATATTCCTTTATGTGTCTTTTAATATCCTCTATAACTCAATCGACCAATAGGAGTTATTTTTATGTTTACAAAATGAATAGTTTATTTATTATTTAATAGCAAAATTTATTTGCAAATTGAACTATTGTAACAATCTTATAATTAACAAACTTATTTGACTTCAGGAAAGTAAGTTTAATATTTGTATGATAGTTTTTAATGAATTTTTCCGAATCACATAAATGTGTAATAGCGGATTTCGAAACTAAGCGACATGAAACTAGCGATGGGGGAGGGTAGAATTTTGAATAAATTTGAAATTCTTAGCCTAACTGAGACTTAATATGTCGCACATTGAAAACAAAAGTGGCAGTATACAAAAAAATGTCAATTTTGAGATTAAACAATGTTGAAAACGATCAAATTAAAACGCATCCAATACAAAAACACCCATTCCAATAGCTTGTTTAGTTTTCCCTAGAGGTCACTAGTGTCGGTTTGTACTTTTTGTATAAGCTTCAAGTTGCTAATAAATAAAGTGACTCTACACCAGTTCGAGTCGAACGGCCGCAGTGGTTGTACATTAATTTAAGGAAAGACTAAATGCATAAATGACTATTTTAAGTATACTGTCATTTTTATATATTACTTTGTATAAATAATGTATTCAAGAAACGAGTAGAGGTGTAAACTATAGAACTATACCAAAAACTTTAAACGGCCGTACTGAAAAATAATGTTTTTTTGTATAATGCCACTTTTGTTTTCAATATGCGATATTATGTTTATAAAACAATATTAATGTGAAAACAGGAGCCATTAGACCATTTTGCGCTAGGGCGTCATTCACCCTAAACCCGGGGCCTATATGGATCATTAATTTATAAAAGAATTTTATCAAACATCTATTCCGTTCGCAATAAAATGTTGTTTTTATTTATTACATCGCAAAAAAAATCCAATGAGTCATTTGCAAAATAAAATTTTTATAAAAGAATATATTCAACATAGATATTTCTATTTCTTTTAATACTTCAACTGTGTGACATTAACAAAGAAAGTTAAAAGCTACTAGATTTGAGGCGTCCATCCTGATTTATTCTACTGCCCAGGAACACGAATTCTCTTACCTGCTTGATAGTCACTCCTGGCAATGTTCGCAGTCGCCTCATCTGTTCCAACGGCCATACATTTTGTTATTTCTTAAAATTAAACACCCCATATAAATTGAAGAATTGATCTCTTACTCTTTTCCATATGTTTTCGAACGCCCTTTAAAAAGAAGGTGTTCGAAAAATTAAAGACATTTTACATCTAAAATTCAGCGAAGTTCCCACCTAGCCTGAATGATGTCTCAATTTTTGTTGGCATGGACAGAACAGCTTGCGTGATCATCATCCAGCTAATCTGATGACTACCCTACTTGTAGCATATACTGTTTTACAGGACACTCAAAGGCTTACAAAAAAGAGTGGAAGACCAATTCTTTGTCGGGTGCTCCACGAAAAAAATTCTCATATATGCACGTCAATTTCTTTTACTCAACACGCGGCCATCCTTGATTCACATGTTCTAGCCACGTAGTTCTTGGACGACCGCGTTTTCTCACACCCCGTCTTTCAAATATGACACTCTACTTGCCATTCTTTCTTCATCGATTCGCTCCACATGTCCAAACCATTGCAACTTATTTACAAGCATTATATCCACAATCATATGCATATTCTTTATAAGTAAATAAATTTGAATAAGTAATTAATACCTTCATATAAAAACTATGTATTATCTACATTGTATCGATATGGTTTGACCTAGTGTACCATAAAAAGTACATAATGCAAGGGTTCTTTTTTTTATTTTAATTAAGTTTATATTTAAATTACTTATAATATTAATAATGTTTTAATTAAGGTTGCGTCATCATTAGCGTGGGATTATTGAAGCCTTCAAAAGCGCATGTTTGGTAATACCAGTTAAAGAAAATAATATTAATATAAACTTATTTTACATAATATTGCATTACATAGCATTGCCTCAGATTGATTATTGACAGATAATATTTTAGCTAATGTGTGTGCTATTTAAACTTTGTTTCGTTAATATGTTATTTGTAGAAATAAATAACGAAGTATTTTTGAATTATAGAAAATTCTATTCGTCACAAGTTGGTTCGATACCAGGTGCCGGCAAACTCCCCTTTCACGACACAAGCTTTTAGTAGCTTACTGTGAAAGGTGTATAAGGTTGTATATGGGTTTATAACAAAGCCCAGATATATCTTTATAAAAAAAGATGATTTAATTAATAAGCGTCCTATATAACTATCTTTACATGCTTTCGCTTCGACTAAATTCATACAATAAATTGCTAATAAATACACGACAACTTTTTTACTCGAAATGCAAAGGTTCTTTCATTCGCTTATAAACCGGTTCTTTTTTATTTTCAGTTCCTTCCTTATACTTTCACCATCCATTCGCTCCACGAGTCCAAACCACGAAAAAATGAATTGCGAGAATATATTAAATAAACTAACAAATAAACATTAAAATAGATTTCATAAAAAATGGTATAATTGTAATTTAATAAAACAATATATATAGTTATTCCACTATTGACTTTATTAAGTTTGCGAGCCGGCTTTCAAGAGGTTCCACTCTCATCGTCAGGCAAAAGTAATGTGAAGCTTCATTACAAAGGTAGGTACGTACAAACAAATGCACAAATGTAGATACAAACCCAGATATATCTTTAAAAAAAAAAATTTAAAACAATAGATAATAATATAAAGAGATGAGCTAAAATCATATTGTATCGTCAACCATATAATAATAATTTTGAGCCCCTGTGGACGGTCTTATACTAAACATCTCCAGCATTTGCCTCTGTATGATAACGGGGAAACTACAGAAAACCCTAATCAGAGGTGTTCATCTTTATACAGGTTGCCTCCTCTAGTTAGTCTTATAAAATTTTAGATTAAAAATGCACATCTCTGATAAATGTTTCTTTAAAAACCGTCGGTCGATAAATTAAACTTTATGGTATAATTGTTTTTATTGCACTATATATTTAATGTATTTACTATTGTCTTAATAAAAAATATTTGATTTTAAATTTATATGCGTAATTCTTCGAACACAAACAAAAATGTATGTATATGTCTTTACTTGAGATCTCAACCGGAAAATTACGACCATTTAAACTAATTTAGCAGTAATAATTTTTATTTTTATTATTTATTGCTAATAAATTAAATTTAGCCGTTTGATATTAGATATTAGTATAAATTCCGCTATAACAGATGTTGTTTTATTTTTTTAATGGATTCTAATACTACTATCACAGTTTTACACGGCTCCATACAGAAAACAAACATCAAAATCCCTTTGGTGTGTGGATTGTAATTTTTTTTTTCTCATTTTGATTTATGTAAAGATTTTTCTTATTGTTTTTGTTTTTATTATTATTTTATTGTGTTTAGTGTTAATGTGACGTGGTTATGTGGTGTTCTCACGAGGCAAATAGGCAAATATCGCCAGGCGAATTTAAAAAAAATTAAAAAAAAACTAGTTCGTCGGTCGTCCATTGATCGTCAAACGTGTTCACACAGTCCACTGGCAGTTATGCAAACTGTCAGATGAGCTTTGACTTTGATGTTATTTTCAATATGGCGGACGTGTAGATTGAGATCGCGGAGTGTTTATTATTATTTGAAAATGTTAATATAGAGGTTATAAAGCGCCTTTAAATTAAGGAAACAAACGCCACAATACAACAACAAGGATGACAACTGTCACGAAACGGGAAACATTATAAAGTTTATAAAAAAAACCATAGATACGTATGCCGCGCACATGTACGCATGCGCGCATCGTCCCATCTAAAAAAAAAGGCAAAGGCTATTTGTCCGTAATTACATAGAAAAAAGAAAGAAATTATAAAATTTATCTATGGAAAACTTTTCCTTAGAGAAATTGCAAAATTTGTTTATTACACACTTTTTTTAATAAAAGTCGGTATATGTACCCGATACTTTTTTGAAAGAGGTATTTTGAGAAAATACTCTAAAAGAAAACCGAGGAGTTTTGAAACATTTCAAATTCCTATACCATTTTGAAAATTTAGCGACGAGGGGGGGGGGGGGGGGGTAGAAGTTTTAAGGTGAAGTTAAGTTATCAAATGTTCCATATTTGGAGTATATTGTTGTGCGGCCCAGTAGAAAATCTCATTCTGAAATTTGGCCCGGCTGCTGAAAAGGTTGGCCACCCACGCTCTAATCGATTTATTACACTTTATCCGGTAATGGAAATTACTTTGTTCTCAGACAAAATATACGAGCTTAAAGCTCTTTATACGGGAACATACCTATAAAACATGAAATATACAAGATGACAAATGTTTAAATGATATTGCACTATTCAAGCATTGAAAGTTTGCTTTCTCATAAAGCAAACTAACCGAAAACGTAAAATGAAATGTCATCGGGCATTACAACTGCCAATCAGTGTGACCAGATTTTATTTTCAAAAACTACTAAATGGGAAAGTCAAAAACTACTAAATTCTTAAAATGGTATAGGAATTTGAAGTATTTCAAGAACTCCTCGGTTTTGTTAAACAATATTTTAAAATAGTACCTTTTTACCGGGTATTTGTACCGACTGTTGTTACTTCTCGGATACTTTCATACCGACTATTGAAAAAAGTTACTCCTTAAATTTCTACCCCCCCCCCCCCCCCCCCGTCGCCGAATTTTCAAAATGGTATAGGAATTTGAAGTGTTTCAAAAACTCCTCGGTTTTCTTCAACAATATTTTCTCGCAGTAACTTTTTTCTAAAATGTGTCCGGTATTTGTACCGACTTCGATCAGTAAGTATCGGGTAGTTTTCCCAAGTACCCGATAATTTGCCGATTAAATACAAAAACTGCCAAAAATCTACAAAAAAAACTACCAAAAAAATAAAAACTACTAAACATTCTTGCAAATGCCTCAAAAACTACCAAAAAAGTAGGAAACTACCAAATCTGGTCACACTGCTGCCAATATTGACAGACGTCAAAACAGCGTGGCTTTGTTTATCTTTACATAAAATTCCTTACGAATAGCCATTGAATTGACAGACGTCAAAACCATGCCGTTTTGTTTACAAAATTTACTGTAAAATACTTCAAGGTCAAAACTGTCATTATTTGACAGTGACAGTAATTTCTGTTACTGACGAATAGCCGATGCGAAAAAAAAATTAAAGGTGGTCAACTTGAGACGATATCGTTTTCACTGTTTTTACCGTTTAAGACTAACTGCCAATTTGTTCACACTATTCAAATGGCTGACGATATTTTGGTTTCCTGGCGATATTCGCCTCGTGAGAACAACGTTTTATGTGGTGTTCTCACTTTGGCGAATATCGCCATGCACCAAAATATCGCCAGCCATTTGAACCGTGTGAACAAAATGACAGCTAGTCTGAAACGATAAAAACCAGTAGAAACGATATCGTCTCGAGTTGACCACCTTCCAACATTTTCGGCCGATTGAACGATTCGCGCATGCGCAGATGTGCGCGGCGTTCGTATCTATGGTAAAAACTTTATAACCTATAAATTTTATAATGTTTCCCGCTTCGTGACAGCTGTTATCTTTGTTGTTGGTTTGTGGCGTTTGTTCCCTTAATTAAAAGGCGCCTTATAACATCTACTATAACATTTTCGACTAAAAATAAGCACTTCGCGATCTCCATCTCGACGCCATTTTGAAAACAGTGTCAAAATCAAAGCGCATCTGACAGATCGTTTCTAAATCGGTGGACTGTGTGTGAACAGGTGTGACGATCAATGGGCGCACGGCGAATTTTGTTTTTTCGCCTGGCGTTATATTTTGAAATTCGCCTGGCGATATTCGCCAAATGTGAACACCCCATAAGATGGAAGAAATCCCAAATAGTGATAATCTCGCCACTGCATATCATCACATTTTTTCTTATGTAAACTGATGTTGATTTTGTATGTGAATGATGTTGTGCAAGAAGAAAAAAATAAATAAATAGATATCATTTCCCTTTTATTGAAAACCACGTGGCTAAATCACTTGGATTAAACTCTCAAGGACGGACGTGTGTTAATTGTATGAATCTAGGAGAAGAGAAAGAATTATATGTATAAGGAGAGATCTAGAGCGTTCCGTTCTCTCTGCCTACTTCACTTGGCACACAGTTTGAGGGTATAGTATGGTATATTTGTAAAAAGTCTATTGATATGACAATTAATAAAATATCTACCTAAATTATGAAAATTAGTTTAGAATGTATTGTTTGTTCTCAATTTTATCTAATCACGTTAACATATTTACATATTTACGAACGAATTATAATATTATAAACTCGATCTTATTAATAAATTAATATGAAAATAAATAGAATATTAATTTAAAACCACTATTAATATAATGCAAATAATTATTATACAACTGTCTTGGAATTTATAGCACACATGCTTAGAATTTTAATTTATACACCTAATTGTTGATTTTTATGAATGAATTTGTTTCTAGTAAGTATATATAATATAACATAATAATATGGACAATTTGTATTTGACGCCGTTTAATGTTCCATTAGACTGAACCGGCTAAGGTGGGCCGGACATGTGCAGAGAATGCCGTCTTCACGGGTACCAAAAAGGATCCTTGAGGGTCATCCTGGAGGGAGAAGAAGAGTTGGCAGACCTAGGCTGAGATGGGAAGACGAGGTGAAGAAGGATACCAACCACTTACTACAGGCAGCAAACTGGAAGGCGGCAGCGGCAGACAGGAGGAGTTGGAGGCGAAAGTTGACGGAGGCCAAGGCTCGATATGAGCTGTAGAGCCATCGAAGAAGAAGAATGTTCCATGACCATTTCAAGGGCGCCGTGACTATTCCTGCAAAGCAATGTTTTTAGCTTACTCCTGAATGTGGCAGTAGGTTGATTTTTGTCTTAAATCCGCTGGTAATCATGAATAGACAATTCTAAGGCAACATCTATAATTCAGCGATGAAGTGTGACGCATATTCTAAAATTCTTATTTTTGTATTGATTAAGAGAACATCATACATACATACATTCTATCACGCCGCTTCCCTCGCGGCGTAGGCAGAAAGGATCGAGCGCCACTTCTTTCTATCCTTGCATACATCTTTCGCTTCCGTCACTGTCATGCAATTCCTCATGCATGCTCTCCTGTTCAATGTGCTCAACACATGACCGTCCTGTAGGATTTGATTTAAATGATCTTGCCATTTAATCCTCGGACGTCCACGTCTCCGAGCACCATTCCTCTCAGCCAAATATATCTTCTTGATCATTCAGTCCTCATTCAGTCTTTCCACGTGCCCAAACCATCTTAACTTATCCACATTCATCCTTGTAATTATACCAACTTTCATTCCACATTCCTTTGGTATATCACTGTCACGCACACAATCTCTCAGACTTTTACCACGCATCCTTCTCAACGATCTCATTTCTACAACATTTATGCCACTTTCATCCTTCTTTAACCATGTCCACGTCTCACTGGCATACATAAGTGAACAACCTACATGTTTATTTTAAACAGTTAATTAACTAGATGCTTGGTGGAAGAATGAACGGATGCAAAAGAGTGTTGTGGACAGTATGCGCGTTTATATGTAAGTTACGATGTTTGGACATGTTGAACGAATGAACGAGGAAAGGATGACAAAGAGGGTAATATACTTGTCTGAAAAAAGGGTGTAAGGGGCGGGCGTCCGAAAATCACGTGACTTGATCACGTGGATCAAATCCTCAAGAACAACCGTGTGTTTAGTAAGAGGAACCGACATGCATGCATGAGAAATGAAATTGTATGAATGTGAAAGAAGTATGTAAAGATAGATCTATATGGTATTCCATTCTCTCAGCCTACCCCACACGACGTGAGGGTACAGTAGGTATAGTATAGTTTATAGTAAGTTAACTGGTTACCCTACTACGGGAGATGTCATGATGGTATGAATGAAACTACGGTGGTTTGGTCATGTTGAACGAATGAACGAGGTAAGAATGACAAAGAGGATATACTTATCTGAAAGAAAGGGTGTGAGGAAACGCAGGCGTCCGAGAACCACGTGGCTTGATCACGTGGACCAAATTCTCAAGGACGGCCGCGTGTTGAGTAAGAGGAACCGACGTGCGTGTATGAGGAACTGTATGAATGTGGAGGAAGCGAAGGAAGTGTGTAAAGATAGATCTGTTTGGCGTTCCGTTCTCTCTGCCTACCCCACTTGGGACATGGCGTGAGGGTATAGTATAGTATAGTATGAATGAATATATTAAGTATAATAAAAATAAATTTGTGCAAAAATAGTTATGTATACTAAAAATATTAAAAAAGTGATATCATTTTGTGTCATTAGTATTTATAGAAAATTGTAAATCATAATTTTATATTCTAGTATTCTGTTTATATATTTAATTTATTTATCTCTAGAAATAATAAATTAAAAAAGTAAAATAAAAAACACATATTTAATATGTCACATGAAAGTTGACAACAATTCATGTTTACTGTGATTTCGAATATATTTTTATTGATAACATAAATCATAATACATGTATTCACATTTAGCAGAGTACTATTCGAGTGTTAGTTGCATGATCACTTTAATAAAATTAAAAAAAAAAGAAAGAACAGCCGAAAACAGACTAAGATGGTACGAACATATTTTGAGACTACCCCAGAATAATCTGATCAAAAATACAATGGACGTAGAAGTAGGACCCAGAAGACCAGGCAGACCAGTGACCACCTGGGTGTCCACAATTAGCAGGGACCTGAATGAGGCAGAGTTGCGCTCGGAGGATGCAAGGGACCGGAAAAATTAAGATGAGGACTAGGAGAGCCGATTCCTAGTAAATGGGGTAAAGGTGAGAGCGAAGAAGAAAAAGTTTCAGAAAAAGAACAAAAGGAGTTTGGAAGTGTACAGAAAAGTGAAAATGTTGAACTCACCAAATACTCCACCTACCAGTAGCATCAGAAGGTCTCTGCAGACGCCACAAAAGGAGCCCAACAAAGCAGGAAACTCCAAATAAAGAATGGCTCAAATACACAGTCCGATACAATTCAACAATATTATTATATTATATACCTAAAACTCAAACTTACATATGTTTGTTCAGGAATAAATATACGTTTTTTACCATAATAATCATTTCTTTTATAAACACGTAGTAAAACATAATTTATTCCCTCAAATTTGAGCAGAGCTTATTGCAAAACTGTGGGTGAGGGGTATTAGTACATTTTATAGTAAAGAATAGAATTTTATGATGAACAGTAAACACATTAGGAGAAACATTTATCATAAAAAAAATATTCAACTCCAAATGGTTTAGATAAAATTTAAATCCGCAGGAACACTACTACGAAAACATTTCAACCTACCTCTCTTTGCACTGCTTGTGCACATAATTCTCTTAGAGTACTCCCTGTATCCTGGCACAATAGTTTTATAATGCCTACATTATGTGATATATAAGTCCTTCCACTATATCCTCTCGTAGCACCTACATTATATTATAAAATAATATTATGACAATATAACCTTATCTAGATCAATAGGTATTTTGGCTTAAGTGCTCGGTACAGTAATACATAACTTACCGCTGTTAATTAATCCATTTCCGTTAAGTCCAAGGAACACAACATAGGTTTACCATAATATCTTTTAACATTTTCTATTGTTAATTTTACTTCATTAAAAGATACATATCACAAATTGTGGTATTGATTTCGTTCATTTTGGTTTATTGAATAATTTTCAAAATCCTATTCCATTGATTGTATTTATAATATACCTATTGATTTTATAATGATATTTTTTTACTTCTTTCTTTTGTTATTTCAATTGTTATTATGGATTGAATTTTATGAAATTATGATTTTTTTTATTACACCAATAAATTACAAATCTTACATATATTTTCATTGATGCTGCCCAACTAGGTATAACCTGTTCCAGGGCAAGGATTCTCTGATTACTGTTTGATCTTCGACACCATAAATTATTTTACATATTGTTTTATCATTGTTGTGTCTACGTATGTATGTATTCTGAATTTTTTTAACATGTAAAAGGCTTATTGCCGTGTATGTTTGAATAAATAAATAAATAAATAAATCACTGGAATCGGGTGGATTTCCATAACAGATTAATAAAAACATTCTCATTCATTCACACCATCATGCCATTTCCCACAAATGGGAAAATCAGAATACCAGCTGCAGGTAATAAACATGCGAGTAGTTCTCTTCGAGCCGATAAATGTTTAGGCATTCAGAACGGGTGGCATATACCTTGTTTCTGAATTTAAGGTAGGTACTATAAATGTCTTACTCGTGATGTTTCAAGAACAATTGTCTTTTATTTATTTATTTATTTACATATCGCCGTCGTAAAAAATACACAAAAAATATACAAATCATTTTTTTATCATTCCCAACGAGGCGATGGCTGATGGAGATCAAGGCTCGATATGAGCTGTAGGGACATCGAAGAAGAAAAAATTAAATATGTACTAAAGTTTTCAGGCTGTATAACCTTGATCCAATAATTAGCACGTCTCCCAATCCAAGATAGGTTCCTATCTTCAGGGCAGAGCATTGATGGGAATGCTTTGCTTTATTTTACCGTTGCTGGAAGTGAGAGGATGTGGCAGGGGACGCAGTTCTTTTTTTAGTTTAGGTCTCTCTTCATAAACCTCAGCAGACACTGATGACGAAGGACTCATGCTGGAGTGTATGACCGCAGCACTATTGTACTAAATGCTGTAGGCATTTCTACCATGTCAGACACTATAAACATACGCATTACAAATAACCTGTATTTATTATTATATGTATTTTACTTGCAATAAGATTGTATTGTATTGTTATCGAAATATCCCCTAGTCCTATAAAACATTTAGTAACGAAACATTACAATGTTCTTATTTTGATAATATTACATAGATACAAACCTGTCCAGTTTGTCTTTATGTAAAGCATTCAATATATACATTGCCCATTCAGAGAATGATATCAATAAACAGCATTGGGGTCGTCATGCGTGACGTGAAATTTATTTTTAAATTCAAACATTATAATATCATCTATTTTTGAAGGATTAACAATGTTATAGTTAACTATGCTAATTAATTTACTATGTTGGATTGTCAGGGACTGAGCCCCACAGTCACATTCCGGAGACACACTCTTACCCCATTTTCGCTTTTGGTAGTGGCAGCAGCCTTGACCCGTGTGAATTTCATTCTGTTGGGCCCAGACTTTTCGGGGGAGATCGTAGCCCGGGACCCTGACAGAAGAGTCTTCGACTAAGTTCTTGTTTACAAGTGAATCCACATTGTTCCATCTTTCTCTCCATGCCCTGTTCCAATATTGAAATGAAATAAATAAATAACTACCATCCCACCGCTTCCCTGGTGTTTTAGCAGAAATGATCGAGTGGCACTTACTCCTATCCTTGTATACACTATCTCTTCCGTCACTATCAAACAATTCCTCGTGCATGCTCTCCTGTTTAAAGTGTTCAACAATTAAGTGTCCTGTAGGATCTTGTTTATATTATGATCCTGTCTTTTGATCCTCGGACGGCCACATCTCCGAGCAGAAGTATTAGCAAAATTACTTTCTAATTTATCTCCATCTTTTTTCCTGAATTCATTGATGCTTAATTTTTTTTATTTTTGCATTTAGTGATGGTGGTATTAAATAAATTAAAACAGTCAAAACTCGTCATTATAAGCGGACAGAAAATATAATTATAAATCGATATATCCAAACACAACAATCGACAAATTCAAAACATACTTAACTTTATACCTACATAGCTTTAATATCCAGGTCCTTTTATGGATAGCTTAATGGACAGAGCTTTTAAAAGCACAGCGTATTGATTTGTTGTGACTTAAATGTTCGACTATTCTTGGTGTCCTTTTGTTGTTGTTCCTGTGACTATTGTTATTGCATGCATACATTATCCTTACGGACAGGAAACAATACACTAATCGTGTATAAAACCTGGTTTTATTACTTAAAACCAGATTTGATATCACCCACCTTTATTCAAGATTTGGCTCTATGTACAAAAGGCCATAGAGGGTTGCAATCTATTGGATTGGTCTGCAACGAGTTTAGATTTTCTTCTCCATTCCTCCCTATTTTCTGCTAGTCTCTTTATTTCAACGTACGTGGCACAGTTCATGTCCTTTCTCACTTGATCACTATAGGCATCTCTTGGTCGGCCTCTACCATTTTTGCCTTCAGTCTTACTCTCCGCGATGGTGATAAGCAGGCCTGGGTGCCTGATGTTGTGGTTAATCTAGTTTGCTCTTGTTGGCTAATCTTTTTAAGGCGTTGCCTACCCTATCTATTTAAATTAACTAATAACTTTATTTGTCGAATATTTCAGGAGTCCTTGGACTCCTATTTATCCGTTAAGGTGACAATTTAGTTATCTTTCAACTCTCTCTAGTATGTCAGTACTACTATGCCAATGTTGGCATCTCCGACCCTGTCAGGTCAGTGTGCAAATAAATTAATAATTAAATATAATATATATACACCTACCTACTCATAGGAGTGATTTCATTTAGTTTATTTATTTGAATTTAGAATTTTTATTTTGACAGTTGGTAAAGTAATTTTGTTTGTAATTTTGTGTTAGTTTTGAAAGACCTGAAATAAAGACTTTAAATGTTGTTTTTTTGATATTATTTCAGGTAATTGTTTATTTTATGTTTAGTATTATTTAGTTTCTTTAGTTTAAATAATGTTTTTAATAATTTTTTGATATTATTTCAGAAAAACACAGATTGCTTTATTTCAAGTATAAACATCCATTAAAAAACAACATTTAAAGTCTTTATTTCAGGTCTTTCAAAACTAACACAAAATTACAAACAATATTACTTTACCAACTGTCAAAACAAAAATTCTAAATTCAAATAAATAAACTAAAGGAAATCACTCCTATGAGTAGGTAGGTGGTTTTCTTTATATATACAATTGATTTCTTCAATAAAAAGTAAGTAATGTAATGTCGAATATTTCTGTAAATTAAAATCTAGCCCCGCCACTGCTACGTATATAATATATTGATAAATAAATAATTAAATTGTACAATAAAACTACCGACGCACTACTCTTCTTGTACTTAGTAACTTTGAATATAGCTTCGAGACATACCTTTATTATAGATTGATTATTAAATAAAATAAATAAGAACAACTTTACTCATGTACACTACCTACTCATTAAGTTTCATTCAATCAAAAACGACACCCATTGTTTGAAATTATAAATAATATCTTAATACTGACATGTGTCTCACATTGACCTTCATTATCAACTCTGGATTACAGTTTCGACTAACCTCATTCATTTTAGTACGTAGCAATACGTATCTGTAAGAACATAGTTTGTAAGAATATTGTAGTAGCGAGTAGTGTCTCGTAGTAAGTATCTCCTCCAAGGGTCATTAAGGGTTGTAATTAAGGGGAGGATTTTGAGCCCTCCCTTTGAATTTTTCTTTTTTTTTCGTTGGATGATATCGGAGCTCAGCCCTTAAAACATCCAGGGGAGTGGTAAACTAAAGTACTCGATTATGTAAGGAAACGGTCGAGGAGCCGGGGTTAATTACCCAAAATGGAGTAAAATTTGAATTTTTGGGGGTAATAAGGAAATTTTTCTAAATTCCTTTATTGATTTTGCCATATTTTGATCTTCGGACGTCCACGTCTCCGAGCACCATTACCCTCAACTAAATATATCTTTTTGGTCGTTCTGTCTTCATTCATTCTTTCCACATGCCCTAACCATCGTTACTAATTTACATCCATCCTTATTGTTATTACATCAACTTTTATTTCACATTCCTCTCGTATATCACTGTTACGCACACGATCTCTCAGACTTTTACCACACATCCTTCTCAACGATCTCATTAATTCTTCAATGATAAATTTATTCAACAACTAGCTGTCCCAGCAAACTTCGTACCGCCTAAAAATTAATGAATAAATAATTTTTTAATCTCTTTACAAACTCCCATAATTGTCCAAGTGTGTCATCGTATAATGTAAAAAACAATATTCATTTATGTTGAACAATTATACTCAGATTTGTGTATAAATTATCTGCTGTATGTAATATAATTATGTAGGTACTAATTTATTTTTTAGATAGATACCTATTGTATGGATAACGATTTTAATTTGAAAATGTTTACAAAAATTATTCTATAAATAGGCCAATCTATTAAAAAAATA
Source organism: Athripsodes cinereus (assembly GCA_947579605.1). Lineage (NCBI taxonomy): Eukaryota > Metazoa > Arthropoda > Insecta > Trichoptera > Leptoceridae > Athripsodes > Athripsodes cinereus. Next base: position 2,614,241 of record OX388327.1, read on the forward strand.
GTTGATTTTGTATAAATATCCATATTGCATTTTTTATTGTAATTAAAAATGTATGGCATAAATATTTTTCTTCGTGATTTTACTTAAAAAATATTTTAAAAATGATTCATACATAACAGACCATAGAAACTATAATTGTTTTTTATTCATATTACGAAATTATATAAATAAATATAGTCTGATAATTTAGATAATTTTGATTTCGCTGGCGGTCATATTGCTAATTATACAAATACATTGATTATTATTATTTTTAATGTGATCAATATTGATAATAATCGACGCATAAATAAATGTTTTAGTCCGTACATGAATATGATGTCCTCAATAGAGTAATAGTAATCAGACAACACAGAAATAAAAGAATTTCTAGAAGAAGTCTCTGTAAGCGTAGTCAAAACACCTTTTAGCGTTACATTTCGTTTTGTTTTCGTTCGAATATAGACGACGTTGCGAGAAAGTGTCAATTTTCGTAGCCAAAATACACAAGCATTGTGTATTGCTACAACCATATAAGTCTCCATATTATGGTCAGTCATGGTCACACAAAAACTTAACAGTCTAATGCCGGGAAAAATTCACCTAACCAGATTTACAGGATATCAAAGGATTAGGCTCAAAACGCGAGTTCAAAATACCAGCACTGTGCCTGAAATATCTGTGTTCAAAAACTTTTTAACAGCAAACAATAGGTGTTTATTATAATACATTTTTTATTATTATTATTAAAATTAAATTTCATTATTATTTCCCGAGTGAAGCCGGGTTAAATTACATTGATAAATAGGTGAATAATTATTATTTATGGAATTTTATCTAATAAATTATAATACAAGTTAATTATTTGAATAAATATTAAAATAATGTAATGTAAAAAATCAATATTTGTTCTAATTATAAATCAAAAATATTTGGACATGTACTGTTCTTGCACGAGGTCATTTCGTGTGAGAAGTAAACAAATTATAACATGTGCTATTTTTCTATTAAGTCACTTTGGCGCCGTTTATTAATTGTCTTTTAAATGTTTAAAAGGCGCTAACAAATTGGGCGGTATTTTTCTTCATTTATTAATTTATGTTTCTTAAAACATTTCATTTGATAAGTACCTATGAACATAATTTGCTCCAACTGACATTTATGGGGAAGATTTAGAGCCAGCGTGATCCTGGTAGAAGGCAAACGTCTTGGCTGCGCAACATAAGAGACAGGACCGGGATGAGACATGTGGGGGAGCTGTTCCGAGTAGAGCAGGATAGAGAAGCCTTCGCCAGAGTGATTGCCAACATCGGGCGGCGGGGGGGGGCTGATATGGCACGCGACGTAGTAAATAATTAACAAATCACGAGAATATAAACAATGCATAATCCTACTCAAATTGTATACATAATTTAATAATTTGCTTTATTATGCTAAGCGTGCCATGGAGAGACAAATGCTAGGTATCAGATTGAGAGACAAAATAAGAAATGAAACCATCCGACAAAAGTCGTTGACGTTGTTATAAAGTCTCCAAGCTGAAATGGCAAAGGGCTGGTCATATGGTAGGACGAGAGGATGGCAGATGGACTTCCAGAATTCTTGAATGGAGACAGTGGGAGGACAAAAGAAGCGTAAGAAGACCCCAAAAAATATGGGTTGACGATATTGTCCAGATGATGGGAAAACAGTGGTGTCGTGTTGCTCGAGATAGGAAAGTGTGAAAATTTTTTGAAGTGGCCTTTATCCAGCACTGGAGAGAAGAGGGTTAGCAGTAAGTAAGTAAGTGCTAAGACCACAAGGTTGTCATTTATAATATAATTTTGGGTAAGTCGGAAGAGACTGCGCCTTTGCGATAAACTCGCCCTCTGTATATTTATTGTACCTAACTTGAATGTTTATCTTTAATGTTATTAAATTTTCGAAAACGTTCTGACATTTAAATAAAATGAAGTGGAAGTAAAACAGTGTTCTGTAATACATTAATGTTATTGTTTGTTATCAATTTACAGTAAAGAATGAATAAAATAAATAAATAAATCTTTAAACTTATTGCGCCCAGTAAAAAGGTATATCTTGCTCAGTCTTGTGTTCCGATGGAAATGGATGATTACAAGGTTCTCTACAGTGGCCACATCAAAGACTTTTTAGAATTGGACATGACATGAAGGTAGTGATATGAGAAAGGAAAATTCTCCAAAAAAAATTCTCGAGAACGAAAAATTTCTCCTCTGATGGAAGAGAAATTTCTCTCCAAATTTTTCTTAGTGGTATTATGACCTTTCACCCAGAACACTTCGCAGCCAACCTGATTGATCCAAAAATTTGTGGGGCTGATCAAGGCCCAAATCAGAGGTTATCAACACTTTTTTCCATGTACGTACCTGCAATTTTTTTAAACTTAAATATGGGCATGTGGGGTGTCAAAAATCCAGATTTTTCATCTATAGCACAATTTTCTATGTAGGTACCTAACATTTTTTTGTTTCCATAATTAATTGTTCTCAACATTTTGTGCATTGTAATTGATTGATTGAATAAAGTATTTATTATTATTATTTACTTTTAAATAAAAAATAAAAAAAACTCTGAAAATTCTCTACTTCGAGAAATTTCTCGAAATATTATTTCTTGAGAATTCCACAACACTACAAGAAGGTGAAATAATTATAATTTATGTAAAATTTGCATATATGAGCTATATTATTTATGAGGTTACCAACAAATCATAACATAAAGCTGATTGCCTTATCTAATTTGTATGATAGGTACAATAGAAAACAAATATGGTATAAAAATAATTATAAATCAATTAAATCGATTCATAATATTTAATATAAAGTTTAATGATAAATGTGTTATATAAAAAAATATCTCACTGATTCCAAACATGTAAGAAAAAATTGTCCTATAAACAATAAATATAACAATTTTATTTTTTTATCAAATCACATTGACGCCGCGCCGTTTACTTATCCTCTTTCAACTACTGTCTCTAAGGCGCTGGAAAAGAGGATGATATTTAATTTTTGCTTTTTTATTAACTTACTCCGTGGAGCACCGTGTAGTAAGTTTTCGAGTGTCCTGTAAAAGACAGTCAATCGTATAATATCACGTAAAAGACATTTAACATTATCATCTATTTTTGAAGGATTAACCATGGAATCATCATCATCTCCGTTGGTCCCTTAAACCTAAAGATCGTGACCATCATGCCTCGTTCTATAAACCATCTGTCTCCACCTTGAGCGATCCTCCGCCATGTGCAAGGCCCCGCGTAGTGAACTCAGTGTGGCTTCCTTAATTTGGTCGTTCTATCTTGCTGGTACTCGGCCCCTTCCACGCCTCCCTTCTACAGCCCCATTTATAATTAGTCTTTCATGGTTTTCAGGTTTTCAGGCTTTCTTCTTGCAATGTGCCTGAAATATTGCAAAACGTGCTGTCTGCAAATCGTTTAGAGTCGTGTAGAAATGTTTAACTCCCTGAAAATGGACTCATTGGTCATGTGTTTAGTCCAATGGCCTAGGAGCAATTTCCTCCAGTACCTCGTGTAATAGTTAATTACCAATTATTGTTATCGTCTTGATTCAACCGTGTTGTAAATGAGAATTTTGATTTGTTTTTTATGTATAATTTAACATGTAAAAGGCTCACGCCATGAATTTAGGTAAGTGAAATAAAATAGTTACTAGACATTTTGAATGTTTTTAAAAGAATATGCTACATTGCACTTTTGTTTATTGATTATATGCCTAAAGATTGCGATCGATTTCAACAAACCACAACTCCAACTCCACAATTCCAAAACAATTTGAATTGTTCAAATTGTTTCGGAATTGTGGAGACTTATTATAAGATTCATAATTGACAGCTTTGGGTCTGTGTTCTCAGTGGATTCCTACATGGGTGGAGATTTGAAAGGGGTAGCTCAGGACATAACATGAGAATGCGTTTGACAGAACTAAGTGTCTTAACCAAACAAGAAAGGCAGACCCCGCCACCATGTGGTACTCATAATTGCTCAAGGAGAAGAAGAAGAGCTCAGGACAAAGCACATTTATGCCTGTAAAGGGACACAATCTATCTATCTATACCCTCACGCCGTGTCTCAGGAGGGGTAGGCAGAGAGAACGGAACGCCATATAGATCTATCCTTACAAACTTCTTTCGCTTCCTCCACATTCATCCAATTTCTCATACATGTTCGCCAATTTCTCTTACTCAACACGCGGCCGTCCTTTAGGATTTGATCCACGTGCTCCAGCCACGTGGTTCTTGGCCGTCCGCGCTTCCTCACACCTCCTCTTTCAGACAAATACATGCTCTTCGTCATTCTTTCATCTTGCATTCGCTCAACATGTCCAAACCATCGTAACTTATTTACACGCATTCTATCCACAACACTCTTCTCGCATCCGCTCATTCTCCTGATATCCTCATTCTTCACTTTATCCCGCAATGTTTTACCAACCATTCTTCTTAATGAAAGTGACACAATATTTCTCATATTTTCTGTTATCAAACATATTTTTTAAGATGTTGGGCCTGTTAGCGTATGTCTGTATTTATTAAATAAACCCAATTTTAAATTATTGTAGAATATATTTTGGTGACAGTGTTGCTACGGTCATGTCTGTCTGGTATGTATACAAAATATTAATTTTTAATACAATGCGGTATGATGTATGTATAAAAATGATTACGGTCATAAACCGGTAATACACCAGAAAGGTAACTGGATCTACAGTGCAGACAGAGCCGTTATTATATCTCTTCAACTTCAACTTTTATTTTGTGAGTCTTAGACTGAGAATTATTACACATTCAACTCTCCAATCAATAGAATTCATAGACTGAAAAATCTGGATGGAGATCGTACGGATATTTTTGCTTTCTTAAATTGAAACAATTACTGTTTCTTTCTTACTTTAAATTATTGATCGCGAAAGAAACGTCTTTCGACTTATTAGGTCATTATCATAAGATCTCCTGCGATCAATAATCATAAGATAATGACCTAATAAGTCGAAAGACGTCTCTCTCAAGATCAATAATTATTTACAGTAAAAAGAAACACTTATTTTAATTTATCTTTGTAATTATGGAATCACTTTGCTCTCTGTGTCAAGAGATAAACAAATCGGTGGATGGCGCCCGTGGTGGCTGCCTGAAACTTCTGACGTCTGATTTTTAAAAAATAAAATATTAACTTAGAATGACTCAAATAATAAAAATTTTATACAGTATTTTAAGTTTCAATAGTTTTATAAAGATAATTGTTTTTTAGATGTTAAATTACTTTCAAACTAATTAAAAATTACAAATTTAAAAACAAATGATTTAGTGGATAAAATTTGTGACAAATAATAATACCTAAAATTGGAACTCACATAATTACTTCATATTTCAAATTTGTGACAATTAGAAATGCATTAAATTTTTTTAACAGTTAAATTTAATTTTTAAAACATGCTAAAATTTGATAAATAACAATAAATAAATGCGCCCTTGCGGTGGTTTGTATCACAAAACGGCATTCAATAAATTGTCCAGATTATTATTATTATCTTAGTTTATTGATCCGAGATCTTTAAAACTTACAAAAGGAGATCGATTAGTTTCTGCTTAAAAAGAAATAAATAAACAAATAAATAAAGGGGATAAAATTCAAATGAATCATAAATATTCCAGAGTATAATTATTTTAATATATTTTTGCCAGCTCCTAGAATCGCCTCTTGTTACTTTTAATAAATAATTCTACTCGAAGGTATACTTACTTAGTTTGAATAAAAAGATTTAACTCCCGGGCGACATTCGATATTATAAACTGTATCATAATACCAGCTTTTATACCAGAGCCCCTAGACAAACACACACTTGGCGATCGACTACAAACGAATTTTCGCCTATAACTGCAACAATAACGCATAATTATATGGAACATGTAGGTAGATTGTCGAAAAGTTCGCCAGTAGACGATCGCTAAGTACGGTTTGTCTACGGGCTCTGGTATTTCTCAGAAAATAAAAGGCGTTTGTCAAACATAGACCCAAAAGACCACCTGGATGTACACAATTGCCAGGGACCTGAGGGAGGCAGAGCTTCGTACGGAGAACGCAAGGGACCAGAAAATTTGAAAGACGAGGACTAGGAGAGCCGACCCCAAATATATGGGATAAAGGCGAGGACGAAGAAGAATTAAACGTTTATCAAAAAAACTTTTCAAATTTATATCACAGACAAAGAAAGAGAGAAAAATAAATAGGACATTGAAGAGAGAGCCACCGCACACCCGGATATCGCAGGAGTCGTATACCCCTATTTATCTTCACATTCAAACTAAAATTGCCCTTACGGACTCACGAAAGGGCCGGCCGGTCAAAGACGCCGTCGTCGAAATCTTTAATACTACTTCTCTTTTCAACGTCCTTTTTGGTGATAAATGTATTAAAAATAAAATACATGTAAAAAGTCACAATCTCCTCGGTTTTGTTTAGAAACATTTATGAAAAGTGGTGGATTCGAAAACTGAAATTTGTAGATTTGAGAAAAGGGCCGTAGATTTGGGACAACAGTTCGTAGATTACCAAATGCAGCTAAAAGTACTTAGATTCGGAATAAAAGTTCTATCTATCTTTAGAGGCCATCCACTCGTTTACAATTAATCAGGGCGTCAGGAACAAAAGTTCGTAGAGCATCAATAGGGACCAAAAAATACCTAGACTTGACAACTCTATACACAAAATATGAACATTTATAAATATGGTGTATTTTACCCTTGGTATCGAATACATTGTTCCCAAAGGGCTCAAGTCACTCGATAACGGGTGGATAGCCAAAATTGAAAAAAAAAAAAAAAAAAAAAAAAAAAAAAAAAAAAAAAAAAAAAAATATGAACATATTAAAATATTTAAGTGAGAGTTAGGTGTATCTAGATTGGTTACATTCGTAATACTTGTACCAGTAATGCCATAGTTGCATTTAGAATGAGTGTCACAATTATTATTATCTACCTACTTCTAGTTTCCTTCATGGTCAAAGACAAGAATAATAATAATAATACCAAGAATTATTAAATAACTTACTTGTTATAGCCATATATAATATAGAATAATTTTTTTTTTATATTTTTAACCCCAATTATATTTTTTATGCTTTCACCCTAAAAACCTCACAGTGTATACAGCATGTTAAAGTGAAGTTTTAGGTAGTAGAATTCTAATAATAATAACACTTTATTGATCAGAAAAAAATCATGAGCAATTGGCGAGCTTATTGCCTGGAGGCAATATCTTCCAGCTAACCAAAATAATGTGTGATACTATGTTGACAATGTGTAATTAATACTAAATTCTACAGTGAAATAAAAAACAAATGTAATTACCATAGATACAATTCAACTTCATATTCAATCACTTGTTTACAAAATACTCTATTCCACGTCTTCTCCCTAATATTTAAAAGAAAATTTCGAGTATTTAGCGAGCCATGGCCTACCATTGCGATCCAATAACGAGCGTCTTCTGGCAATTCCAACGCACAGTACCAATTATTTCTCGAAACCATTCTCAGTTTATGGTGCTCGTTGTTGGAACAATCTTCCTTCTTCACATAGAGTTTCACAATGGCTCAATGTATTTAAATCTTCTGTTAAGGAAAAAATGCTGTCTTCTAACTCAGTATCCGTTCCCTAGCCCCGCCCCCCCCCCCTCCACCCTCCTCCTCTAGTCCATAATCCTTACCACATGTTGGGTGTGTGTTAAATATTATTTTAAAATTTGTTTCTTTTTTATTTTGTTGTGTATTGATGTCTTGTGTATATGTAAGTATATATTTTTTGTAAGTAAATTTGTCTTAATTAGGTTTATCTCAATGTATCGTGGTTAGATGGAGGAAATCACTTTATAGTTATAATCTCGCCACTGCACATCGTCCTATTTTTTTAAATTTTATAAATATTTGTTGACACTGTTAAATAATGATGATGTGCAAAAAGAATAAATAAATAAATAATTTTTGAAACACTGTATAATTTCCAAATTAAATTTCTTTACCTCAAACGTTTTCGCCAAGGCTTCTGCTTGGCATCATCAGGAGGAATAATTAGTTATAATTCATATGTTGTGAGTCTGTTTGCTATTACTAACTTATTCGAGGGGTGGAAGGGGGAGTTTCAAGGTAGGGGAAAATTGGTGGAGTTGAGGGTGGTTGAAAAGAGTGAAGGAGATGGATTGGTTTTTATTGAGAGAGAGAGAAGTCTTTCAAGAACATTGTCAATCTCCTTGAAAGTTATTAAGAGATTGTGACAGTAAGAAAGATATTATTTTACTAAATTATGTTGTATATTGTATGAACTGTATGTAAGATTTTGTATATTGTATGAACTGTATGTTGTCACATTCTACGTGGCGCGCTGGTGCGGAGCGGTTGTGTTTCTCGTTGCAGTCTCGCTGTGTTGATAAGTTTCTTTCATTTATTATTTACTAATTTTGAACATTTTTAGTTTTCGGCCTAGGGCCGGTTTTTCAATTTTGTTTTCTCGATACTAAACATTTTAGTTTGATATCTTAGTATATCAGTATTTTTAATATTTGTTTTTTTTTTTAATTTTATAATTTTACGGTATTTACCTTACTAGAGAAGGATGGACTGCCATCCTTCTCAACCCATCCCCCCCCTCCCTGACCCTCCGGATTCAAAGAAAAGAAAATTTGTTGAGGAAAAAATGGAGGAGTCCTTGTCACCACCACATGACAAGCCATCGAATCTTCCGCCTTCGATTCTAAATCCAAGTACTCCACCACCATCCATCTCACTTAAAACTAACGCAGTCAGAGAACACTTTTACTCGACAAAATCTTGTGGGCCGTTCACAGTGTTCGCTCAAAAAAGTGAACAAGGAAATCCCATTTTCCCTTTTGAATTTGGGAAATTTCTTTACCAAAAAAAGATTCAAAATATAGTAAATGGTTCAGTCAGGGCTGAGGGGAGATTCAGAATATCTCTAGAATTTTCAACCGCGACAGCGGCGAATTCCTTCATAAAAAACATTTTTCTATTGTCAAACTCCGTCTATAAAGCATATGTTCCAACATACAATGTAACACGGATGGGTCTTATTAGGGGTGTCCCCCAAGATGTTACGGAAGAAGAGATAATCTCCTCAATCATCGAAAGCAATCCAGATGTGGAAAATATTGTCAAAGTCAGGAGACTAAATTACAAGGACAAATCATCGGGAACAGCGGTGTGGAAACCATCTAGGAGCATCGTGGTTACCTTTGAAGGGCAATTTCTTCCGTCACGCATATATATGTTTTACAATTCGTTCAATGTAGAAACCTACTTCTTCCCGACCATTCAGTGTTTTGCTTGTTGCAAATTCGGCCATACAAAAACAAATTGCAGATCTATACCTAAATGCTACAATTGTGGGGAGAACCACCCTGCTGAAGAATGCCCAGCATCTGATCCAAAATGTTTCAACTGTAAAGGGGCACACAAGGCAATCAGCCTTACATGTCCAGAATATTCCCGCCAAAAGGCAATTAAAAATACAATGGCTTCTGCTAATGTGTCATACATACAAGCATCAAAACGGCACCCATCAGCTAAAACGTCATATGCGGATGTAGTAGCATCCACTTCAACTTCATCAACTAAATATACTTCCATTGCAAAATCTTCTTCCAAAAGCCCAAAGCCTCACTCACCTACAGGATATGATCAAGCAAAACATAACTCCTTACTTATGTATACTAATGGTTCTCCCATATCCAGTACTCCTGATGGTTGCGCCATTTCTGAAAATCAAATTCCAACTGATTCTAACATCATTGAACAGCTCAAATTAAGTTTGACTTCCGATAACAATAACTTCCTTTTCTCATTGCTTTCAATAATAATAGATGCAATATCCCCACAAAAAGAAAAACCGTCCAACGCTGCCAATATTATTTCTCTCCTAAAAACTTTACTCACCGAAAATGGCCTGTATACAGAATCCAAAAAATCTTCCAACAACTAAACGCGCTGAATTTACAATTCTACAATGGAACTGCCGTAGTGCGGTGTCAAATAGAGACGATTTAATACTGCTACTCAAAACTCATAAAATCGACCTTGCGTGCTTGTCTGAAACCTGGTATTCTCACGATTCTTTCGTTTCCTTTCCAGGATACAATTGCTACAGAGATGATCGTTCTGATGGTAGAGGTGGTTCTGCTCTTTTAGTTAGAAATTCTCTACCATCTAAACAAATATTACTCCCTTCTCACCCAAAAATGCAAATAGTTGCTGTTTCAATATTTGATATATCTTTTGTATCAGTTTATGCCCCTCCTAGAACACAGTTCGAGTCTGTTTTTTGGACAGATGTCACTTCCAAGCTCCAGGGATCGTATATGATTCTTGGAGATCTTAATGCTCACTCTTCTTCTTGGGGCTGCCATCTTTCTGACACAGCAGGAAAAGCAGTACTCAATTTTGTGGACAGTATGAACTTATGCATTCTCAATAATGGTGATCCCACGAGATTCTCTTCTTCACAACAAAATCAGAGTGCAGTAGATATTTCGATCTGCACAGGAGACATAGCTTCATCAACTACCTGGACCATATTAGATGATCCTCATTCTAGTGATCACTTTCCTATCATTATAGACATACGAAATGGATCCAAACGTTCATCTCAAAATCAGTCTAAAACAAGGTTTAACACTAGAAAAGCCAACTGGGAGAGTTTCAGGGAACAGTTGATGCTTGGTGTGGGAGGGCTGGAGGCCCGGGAATTCGAGGGAGATACCGATGGGTATGCAGTGATGGTTTCTAAGATTGTCACAGACGCGGCAAATGTAGCAATTCCTATGTCAACCCCACGAAAATCTTTGACATACTCTCCCCCCTGGTGGGATAACGAGTGCACACAGGCGGTTCATTTAAGGTCTCAAGCTGTTAAAATTTTCAAAAAAAACATGTCACTAGAAAATTTTCTGAATGTCCGCAGTGTGCAGGCACGCACAAAGAAACTTCTGAGAAGGAAAAAAAGAAAGGGTTGGGTCGAATTTTGCAATTCTCTTTCACCTGATACTCAAACTTCGGAAGTTTGGGATTCAGTCCGAAAATTTAAAGGTTCGTTTACCTTCAGACCAAATAAGTCTGATCTCTCTTGGATGGATGGTTTTATTGACCAACAGGCACCTCCATATGTCCCAGTTCACCAGGAGCTTGAAAAAAGACCTGGAATGCAGTCTCAAACATGTTGCCTCACTGTTCCTTTTTCTGTTCAAGAGCTGTCCATCTCCATAAATTCAACAAAAGATTCTGCACCTGGGCCAGATTCCATTCCATATTCGTTTTTTCGAAATTTTCCACAAGAATTTTTGCTTAAACTATTAACTTTGTATAATCAAATTTTAAAGTCGGGAAAAATTCCAGATAGCTGGAAAAAACAAGCGATTGTCGCAATTTTGAAGCCTGGAAAGGATCCATCATTGAGTTCATCATATCGACCCATTGCTTTGTCATGCTGCTTCTTGAAAATTTTAGAACGCATGATTAAATACAGAGTGGAAAGATTTCTTGAAAGTAATGACTTACTCCCACCATGGCAGTTTGGCTTCAGAAAGGGTAGATCATGCATTGATAGCTTGAGCATTTTAGTTACCGATATTCAGATAGCGAGAACAAATAAAAATGACCTGATTGCTTGTTTTCTGGATATCTCCAGTGCATACGATAGTGTCATCCTTCCCATCTTACACGATAAACTAAGTTCTATCGGAGTCCCAGACTTGTTATGTTGTCTTATTTTTAATATAATGTGTGAAAGGAGCCTAATCTTTGAATCGGCAAATGGTCTGGTGGAAAGAAGGGCTTACAGAGGCCTCCCACAGGGATCAGTTTTAAGTCCCCTCCTATTCAATGTATACACTCTGGATATTCGAACATCCATACACTCGTCCTGCAATATACTTCAATATGCGGATGACTTTGTCTTATATAGTTCTCATAATTCGATGTGTCTTGCGGTTGAGAATTTGGAGACATCTCTCCATTCCATCAATGACTGGTTGGAAATGCATGGCTTGTCTCTTTCTCCTACGAAGAGCCAAACAGTTGTTTTTTCTAATAAACACAAATCTCCTGGTTGCCAAATAAGCTGCAATAATACTCCGATTCCAATGAAGGAGTCAGTCAAATTTTTGGGCATGACACTTCACCGCAAACTTTCATGGAACTTGCATATTGAAAATGTTATTTCAAAATGTGAAAAAAACATAAATATCCTAAGAGCTGTAACTAGAGTCTGGTGGGGTGCTCACCCTTCTACCTTGAGAACTTTGTACTTTGCCCTAATTCGCTGTCATCTTGAATACGGAAGCTTTTTAATGGATCCTCTTCCAAACTATCTGTCCTTGAAACTTGACAGACTCCAATACAAATGCCTCAGACTAATTCTAGGAGCAATGAAATCATCTCCAGTAATTGCCCTACAAGTAGAATGCGTTGATATGCCACTGTCGCTCCGTAGGGAGTTTTTAGCCTTCAAATTTATTATCAAAGGAATGTCACATAAACACATTCTTATTGCTAAATTACAATTATTGCTGAATCATTGCTTGAATGAGCCTTACTGGAGAAACAGGAAGTACCCTCTCCTGTGTTCTTCTTGGGAATATATATACCAGAAATGGTTCTTATCATACCAGACCCGTCCATCAAATATCGCAATACCTCCCGCCGTCATAACTTCGAATATTGTTGAATCAATAGGACTAGACAGATCCATGTCTTTACTCGATCCAAACATTGTTAACCAGCTATTTCTCCAAATTGTGCACAGTAGATGGCCGTCCTATGCATTATTTTATACAGATGGTTCCAAATTTCAGGATGGTAAGTGTGGTGCTGCCTTTTATGCACCAAATCAGAACCTTGAAATGAAATTGTGTCTTCCATCTGCCGCATCAATATTTACAGCAGAGTGCGTAGCCCTCAAAGAGGCATTAAAATACATTGTTGGTAATTCTCTTCCACGTGCTGTCATTTTCACTGACTCGCTCAGTGTTGTATCCCACCTCCGTTCTAAAAATCACACTTCATCAAATAACCATCTCATCCTCGACATTAAAAGATTTCTATGGGAGGCGAATGAAAAAAACTTAGACATAGTGATATCCTGGATCCCCTCGCATATGGGTATTAGTGGCAATGAGAGGGTGGATGATTTGGCTAGAGACGCTTGCCTTGACGGCTTGTCACCCCACGATTTTATGTTACCAGTTGATGATTGCATCAATGCAGCCAAAATATTAATTACCGAGAAGTGGAACTACATATATAATAACTCAGTGACTGGCTCTCATTATAGATCAATTCAAACAAATATTCCATCTAGACCGTGGTTTCTGGATGCCAAACTGCCGAAACTTGATATAACTTTACTTTGCAGATTGAGGATCGGTCACACTGTATTGGCCTCACACCTGGCTAGAATTAATGTTGTTGACTCTCCAGATTGCGTATGTGGAGAGGATTCTGAAACGGCTGACCACGTGTTCTTTGGTTGCCCCCTTTTGCCCAACCAAGAATTTATTTTTGAAATAAGAAAAATCTGCTCGACATTTCCCATATCAGTTCACTCCCTTCTATCTCAAAATTCACCGATCATCAATCGAATTCTCATAAATCATCTTAAAAAATATAGTAAGAACATCTGATGGAACAATGAGAAAAATAAGATCGTACAGATGATACATAAAATATCGTAGTATATATGCATAATCTTGTATTTGTTATATAGTTCATTCAATTTTATATCAGTATTTAAATGATTGCATTGTGTGATGGAATAAAAGAAACAATTATTTGACTATGTTTTTAATGTTCAGTTAAACATAATTTGAAAAACCGTTCCCAGTATGTTATTGTAAACAACACAATAATTATGCTGGTAGGCTGGAATCATGGGAGGGAGCGAAACGGTAGATTCCTACTTTGTATAGCTCTGTCCCACTTCGACCACCGTTGTATATTGTGGTATTATGTACTTGTGCCTATTCTCCTATAGATTGTTTTTGACTTGGATTATTTGCTGATTTTGTGACGAATATGATAAAAGGGTAAATGTATTTGATACTAAGCGTTGTGATGACGCATATTTCGTCCTGAGTATTGTTTGTGAAATGCATTTTATTGTTGAATCAAGGCATAAATCACTCGATTGCGGGTGCATTGCCGTAAAATGAAATAAGAAGAAGAACTGTATGTTGTATATTGTATGAACTGTATGTAAGATTTTGTATATTGTATGAACTGTATGTTGTATATTGTATGAACTGTATGTAAGATTTTATATTGTGATTTTATGTAAAAGGCATTGGCCGTCTATGTTTGAAATAAAAAAAAAATAAAAAAAAAAAAAAATTGAGTTTAATAAACACTAATCGCTTGAGGATAAATAAAACGATTAGTTTAATAATATTATTGTCCATTGAACAGATTGTTTGACATATTTGTCCACAATAAACTCAATGTCAAAAACAACAATAATAAAATTGGACACAGAAAAATGTCCTGCATCAATTTTCTATTACACATATCTAGAGTTGGGCACCATTAATCAATGAATTTAACGCAGTTAATCACTGATCAGTTAACGAAAAATATTGTTAAGTCGCGAAGTTAAAGCTGTTAATTGTTATAGTTCTTACTTAACTTTTACTTTTCGGGTCTGGACTTTAGACCGTGCCACTCCAGTATGCAGCGGCGTATATCGCCTTGTCATTCGCCATCATCAGGTCACTCACATTACATGCATTCCGCATCAGAGGACATTGCAATAAGTGAGAATCACTCTGCACCTCCCCGCAGTCGCAGCTAGTGTCCTCCCTATCCAAAAAGTCCCACCTCTTCTGGTTACTTTTGCACCTGGTCACCCCAACCTTTAGTCTGTTCAGTGTCTTGGGTGGCAAACCTTATAGATGAATTTAATTTCTAATGTCTTTATATTTTCAAATACCTGCTTTTACAGGACACTCGAAAACTTACGGAAAAGAGTGGGAGACCAATTTTTTTTTATTTTTTTTGCTGACTGCTCCACGAAAAATAATTTTATTTATAATTTTAACGGAATTTAATAAACATGTTAATTCTTCAACTGGTAATTCCTAACTCCACACATATCATAATGTAATATATCATTATCTCTGTTATCGATTCACCCAGAGGGCGTAAATATAATATTTTAATACGTTTACAATTTGTATAAAAAACTAGTTTTGATATAATTTATTGTATTGTCTTGGTGTCCTTAGTCAATGATTTTACGGTACTTAATTCATTGTTTTGAAAGGGTGTGCCTGATAGAGATGTCAATGCAAGATAAAAATACATTGTTAAGTACTAAACTACAATATTCGAGTTCGTCGATAGCCTGGAGGTAAAGTTTCGGCCTCATGCACAAGAGATGCACGGTTCGATCCCAGGTGCCGGTAAACTCTCCTTTGACGACACAAGCTTTTAGCTTAGGTACTGTGGAAGTTGTATTAGGTTGTATTTGGGTTTATAACAACAACCCAGATATATTTTTTCCAAAAAAAATTATCATGTCGTATTTCAAGTGGGGTAGGCAGAGAGAACAGAACGCCATATAGATTTATCCTTATACCTACTTCATCAACATTCATACAATGGGGAACGTGCAAGTGTGAGGAATACGAATAAATGTTATCAATTTATATTAATAAATATACGCTGATCACAAATATCCTAATAAAAAACGATAAAATAACACATTTATTTTTATTTATTTTTAAATCCATATTTTCTGTTATTGAATAAGCTCGTAGTGACGTCGCTAGGCGCTATGTTGTATTGGCACACATTTCAGTCTTAGTACTGTTTGTGGCGGCTGATGACGTCACACGTCGAAAATTGCGTTTTCAAATGGTGATAAAAGCCTTAAAAATGCAATAGTCAAAATATAATATACATAAACAATATAAGCATCATATTTTTTCTTATTTTCTGTACTATTTTTTGAACTGAATTTTTTTTATCACAATTTCCCATTTCTCACACACGCACGTCGCTGTCGATTGATTTTACTAAACAAACGGTTATTCTTGAGAATTTGATCCACGTGATCAAGCCACGTGGTTTTCGGACACCCGCACTTTCTCACATCCCCCTTTTCAGATAAGTAAAACCTCTCTATCATTATTAGGTACTTACATATTTTTTTAAATGCCTAGAGTTTTCCTTGAATAAATATAACAAAAGTACCAATAAACATAAGCAAAACGTATTTAATTGTATATAAGTATTGTTAATTATAAAAATAAATAAATAAAAATAATTAGAGACCATTATTCAATTAAGCGGGGGCATTTGTATGTGACAATTATACTTATTTCATTACTGTCATTGCTTACAATAAAAATAAATAAATATATTATTAATATTTTAGTCGGTGTTTATATATTTATATCCCGTCTGTCCAGTTCCATAAGTGTGCAAACACAAAGAAAGCAGGTTGCCAGCGCCGATAAGTGTCGGTAAACGCCGGCAAAGTAAATCGCAATCGGCGTTTCTACTTTTACATGTTCGTGTCCATTGAAATGCATGTAAACATTCTCGGCGCTGGTAGACGCAGGCATCTGAAAGCAGGTAACCCGCTTTCTTTGTGTTAGCACCCTTATATTCGAGAAATCAACATTTCTGTTATTTTGGTATATTTATATTATGCTTTAAAAACACAACAGTAATGGAAGTATACTATATAATAATCACACTGTTAGAGGAAGAGGGTTACTAATTTACTAATTTTTATTTCCCGTTTCCCGGGAAAAAAAACGAATCCTTTCCCGGGAAAAATACAAATTATTAGTCATGCGGATTGCCATACCGATACCGAAATCTTTGTTTAGTTAACTGTAATAGTCGTGATAAACTTGTAGAAGCTGACGAATATTTTGATATGAAAATATGAAAAATAATATTAATTACCAATATAAGTGTTATACTTTAAAAAAAAACTTAATTATAGCTTCAATGTATTCGTTTGAAAGACGCATAATTATTCTAAATATAATTCGAAATCGGGGCTGTGTTTGGCCGACAATGTATAAGAATCCTACAATTTTTCATGTTTTTTTTTTACATATTTCGAAAAGTTAGATAGTTCTTAAAAATATTAGTGCAGCCAACTGTCATTTATTTGTTTTATTCATGGATATTAACCGATATAAAAAATCTTTTTTTGTCGAAATTTCTCATTTTTTAAAGACAAAAATCTTTAAAAAAGCCTTGCCAAAATCCATAACATTTTTTTGCTTGATAGGATGATCAAAAATTAAAAGTTTATATATTTTGTAAACAATTTTTATTTTGATATTACAAAGAGTACCTAAATAAATCTCGTCAGTCAGCTATTTAGTTTTTTTAAGCAAATTACTTGTATTGGTAACAAAACTTTGATTTTTTTTTATCAAGGGTCAACAAGTTATGAGAGTTTTTATACCAAATTTGTTGAAAATTGAATATTTATAAATATAATAATGAATTTCCCGGGAATCCCGGGAAATTCATTTTAAAATTTCCCGTTTCCTGGGAACAAAAATAATCCGGGAAAAGATACCCTCTAGTTAGAGGCATTAAGTTGTCTTTGTTCCGTTCAATAGTTAAACAATTCCAAATATTTATTTGTGAATGAGTCGAAAATAGGTACATACATTATTTTTGTATAAACTAAATAATACTTAAGGTGTAAAGGAAAACGTGTTTTTTTAGTAATTTGTTTGTGCAGTTGATTCTATGTATTACCAATAAAATTAAAAAAAAATCGACTTGTTGAGTTAGGAAACTCAAGTAGACAGTCGGTAGGTATATATTTATTAATTTATTTTATTCTTCACTGTACATTGGTTACAATATTTCAAATCAATACAAAGTATCATAAAAATGTCAGTTATATACAATTCAAATTTATCGCTAGAATGCGATGTCTTCCAATGTTATATGTGATTTGCAGACACCGAAATTATACAAAATAGTGGTGAAATAATACACTCTATACGAAGTGCCATGCTTTCGACAAGTTTTGGACTAAAAATATTTATTTATTTATTAATACATCAACGGCATGATAATATGATGTACTTACATATATCAACAAATATGATAGATATCTTTTATATTGACAAAGCTATTGGTGTTATTAGATTTTTATGGAGAATAAGTTATATGCATCATGATTGTGTCAAACTGCATCATTTCAAATTCAATGTTTTATTATACATCATAATATCTCTCTGTTTCCTTTTGTTGGCTTTCACCCTTGAGGGTGTTCCTAGCCAGAAGATCACTAATATCATGATAGAACTTTTAACACAGATATTCGAATGATGGTGTTGCCAGTTTTAAAATGAATTTCACAATTTATATGTCTTCTCTTTTCTTTTTTCTTCCGGCAAGGCACAATTTTATGTCATTACTTTGAAAAAAATATTTGATTGCTACCTGCGAGTGCTAATCAATATTCATCGAATTTACTTTTAAAAAAATTAATTAATGCTACTTTGTCTATTCCTTGTTTTTTTCCTGAGCAAAATCGGGCGAGATTACACTAGTAAATAAATAAATATGTTTTAAATAACAAATAATTGACAGTTTTGAGATATTAAGTTTTTTTTTTGTTCTTTAATAACTATTATCCACTGTATTTTTTATTCAATAAATACTTGCTAATAAGAAATCGATTTATTTAATAATTGTTTTTTATTTCGCTTCTGGCTTTTATACCCGCCCATGAAAATGATAACATTTTATTTAAAACTAGGTACTACTACATATACCATTACGGCATATCCCACAAGTGGGGTAGTCAGCAAACCAGCCGCATGCAACAAACATTCAAGCCGTTCTCTCTGTGCCAACGAAAATTGAGACATTCAGAATGGTGGCAAACTTCGCTGTATAATTTAAGATGTAAAATGTCTTTATGTTTTTCAAACATCTGCATTTTACAGGACATTCGAAAACTTACGGAAAAGAGCGGGAGACCAATTCTTTGGCGGGTGTTCCATGGTGAATTTTATTCATTCATTCATTAATCAGAGTATTTCATACAGAAGGAGTAACCGACAGACTACATAACTGCAAGTAATATGTGAAAACTGTTAAAGTGTAAAAACTGAAAACGGTGTTTCGTGTCTAGAAAGTTTGAAGTGGTGTACATGTACACTGTTTGTCTCATGTATATGCTTATATTCATTTATATATTTTTTTTAAATCAAATGTATTACTTATGTCTGCATTTCGTTTTGTTTGCTTGATGTCTGTAATTGTTTTTACCTTTGATACCAGCAATCCCGATTGCTGTTCTGAGATTTTATTGTGAGTAAATAAATAAATAAAAAAATACTAAAAAATAAACATGCAACTTTGTAGATTTATACTATATACTTTTATTCATTCAGTGACCAGGTTTCAACATGTTATGTCTTTTTCAAACCACCTTAAACAATTTTTTTAGAATTTCGACACAAACCAAACAAACAAAAATGTACAAATCCATCTAGTATAGATACAGTTGTTTATTTGATTATAATAAAACCTTTAAATTTCAATAACCATTAGTTTGTGACTTTTTGCATTATATAAAATCATATATATAGAGAAAAAAAAATTTGTATTAGGTTAGTTTGAAAAAGACAACATACGGAAACCTGGTCACTGAATAAAAGTACCTACACAGTATAACTCTACAAAGTTTTTTTTGTTTTTATTTACATTAAATTATGGAGTTCTACAAAACAAACAGTTATAAAATACAATAAACATGCAGATTTTCCTCTCCGTGCGAACAAAAAGCAAAGCATTTAGGATGGGTAGCCACGTTGAAACATATAAATGTTAATTATCTGAGGCACCTGCCTTTTACAGGACACTCGAAAAGTCACAGAAAAAAGTTGGGGGCGTTTTCTTTACCACCAGATTAACCAGAGTAAAAGTGAAATATTATGTAGGTACCTTTATGAAAATAATAAATTATTAATAATAATAAATTATTTGCAAGTGTACCAGTAAAACAATT
Source organism: Athripsodes cinereus (assembly GCA_947579605.1). Lineage (NCBI taxonomy): Eukaryota > Metazoa > Arthropoda > Insecta > Trichoptera > Leptoceridae > Athripsodes > Athripsodes cinereus. The sequence goes on from OX388327.1 coordinate 2,634,320, forward strand.
TGTAATTGTAATTATTTATTCGGACAAAATCATAAATTACATTTCAATTACTATTTATTTGAAAACAATGTCATTATAAATCTTACAGTGGCGGCTTTTTCATACATGCAAAAAAAACACCGCGTCTCTGCAATAGCGTGCTTTCCATAATAAGATATACATACATACATACCATCACGCCGCTTCCCTCGCGGGGTTGACCGAAAGTATCGAACGCCACTTCCTTCTATCATTGCATAGTTCTTTCGTTTCCATCACTGTCATACAATATTCCTCATGCATGCTCTCCTGTTCAATGTGCTCAACACGTGACCGTCCTGTAGGATTTGATTTAAATGATCTTGCCATTTGATCCTCGGACGTCTACGTCTCCGAGCACCATTACTCTTTGCCAAATTATCTTGGTCATTCTGTCCTCATTCATTCTTTCCACATGCCCAAACCATCGTAACTTATTTACATTCATCCTTGTAACTGCACCAACTTTCATTCCACATTCACAGCTATGTGTACTAATAAGGTAAATTGAAACAAGTGTTTCTTTCTACTGTATGTGAATTACAATCCATTGGATTGGTCCGATTTGAAAATCCAAAAAAATTTACCACGCTGCAAGTCTTGTACATATATCTATGTTTCTATGCACGAAAAATACGATCGAATTTATAATTGCAAAATTTCTTGAACCTAGCATACATTGTTTTATCAAAGGGGAACCGTTTAGCTTTTTATGATTTCTCACTTACTATTCCGTCACGGCATTTCCCTCAAGTGGGTTAGCCAGCAAATCAGTCGCATGTATTAAACATGCAAGCTGTCCTCTCTGTGCAAACAGAAAATTTAGAGATTCAGAATGGGTGTCGTATTTCATCGCTGAATCTTTATTGTGAAATTTATTTCTTCAAATTCAATATTTATATTAAGGAAGGTTTAATTTTTTTTTAATAATTTACTTGCATAATTTTTTAACAATAACGCAATTTCAAGGGAATAAACTGTCCTAAATATTGTTGAAGCTTAATTTTTGGTTTGTTTTTAATTGTTTTCTATTTGTAACTGATGTGCCTATTGGCATATGTTTGCTTTCAATATATATGTAAAGAAAACCACCTACCTACTCATAGGAGTGATTTCCTTTAGTTTATTTATTTGAATTTAGAATTTTTGTTTGACAGTTGGTAAAGTAATTTTGTTTGTAATTTTGTGTTAGTTCTGAAAGACCTGAAATAAAGACTTTAAATGTTGTTTTATAATGGTGTTTATACTTGAAATAAAGCAATCAGTGTTTTTCTGAAATAATATCAAAAATTTATTAAAAACATTATTTAAACTAAAGAAACTAAATAATAATAAACATAAAATAAACAATAATAAAACAATTACCTGAAATAATATCAAAAAATTACAAACAAAATTACTTTACCAACTGTCAAAACAAAAATTCTAAATTCAAATAAATAAACTAAAGGAAATCACTCCTATGAGTAGGTAGGTGGTTTTCTTTACACCTACATAATAATAATAAATAATCTTCGGACGATCACGTCTTCGAGCACCCTTTCTCTCAGCCATGTATGTCTCACCCAAACAAAAAATCTAGTTACGCCACTGATTCGAAGTAAGTAATAATATTATTTTCTCTTGGAGGTCTTCGGAAGCCCGCGGCTCGATTGATACATTATCGAACTATGTAAACGTGGGTTGTGTGTCCAAATATGCACATTAAAAGAAATTACAGCATTTACCCACGTATTATGTACATAAGGATTAAATAATTAATTTTAAACAAACTGTATTACGCTGTTGTTTGGACGTGTAGACAGAATGAACGATTTAAGAATGACGAAAAAATTAACCACAAGGCTTCCTTCCAACTCACCTGCTTAAAAAAAAAAAAATTATCTATTTTTCGTGTCGGAAACCAGAAAACCAATCAAACTGATCTCCAGTACTGTACAAAACGCACAGCACGTGGAGATGCGTCAAAAATATCCTCCATTGTACAAGCGATATAGCTATTATTATTATTATTATGATTTAGGAAAGAAGGTAAAAAAACAATAAGTTGATGACATTTTACGCATTCTTGCCTCTAACAGAAGACTCGGGCGGGGCGATGATTGAAAAATTATCACAAGGTTCCCAACAAACTGGGTTAGCAGTAGAATTAAGTGACACTTGATCCTCTGTACCTAGCCCTCAAGAAAAATAATGCAATAGGGATGTGTGCATATAGATATATACTTCTTATTCACATTGTAGGATCTTCAAGTCTCCTTCAAAAAGATTTATTTTTATTCATTCTTTACTGTACACTGATCACAAACAATTACAGAAAAGGCAAATATTCAAGTTAGATACAATAAGTGGTGTGAGAAGAGAAAATTCTCCAAAGAAATTTCTCGAGAACGAGAAATTTCTCCGAGAATTTCTCCTCTGATGGAAGAGAAATTTCTCTCCATAATTTTTCTTAGTGGTATTTTGAACTTTCGTCCAGTACATTTTACAGCTTACCTGATTGATCCAAAAAAAAATTGGGGCTGATTAAGGCCCAAATCACAGGTTATGAACACTTTTTCCATGCACCTACCTGCAGTTTTTTTTTTAACTTAAATATGGGCATGTGGGGTGTCAAACATCAAGATTTTTCTCAGTTATTAGCACTTTTTTCACCGTAGGTACCTAACATTTTTTTTGTTTCCATAGTTAATTGTAGCCATAATAGTGATAAATTGTCTCAAAATGTGTACATTGTAATTGATTGATTGAATAAAGTATTTATTATGTATTATTATGCTTTTAAATAATAAAAAAAAAATCTCCGAAAATTCTCTGCTTCGAGAATTTTCGGAGAGTTTTCTCCAAAAATTATTTCTTGAGAATTTCACAACACTAATACAATCAATCCTAAATCACTCGCAAACGAGTGGATGACCTTGAGAAGAATAGAATAGAATAGATACAATCTATATACAGAAGGCGAATTTATCGCAAATGCGCGATCTCTCCAACTAACACAGATTTATGATTAATTAAGTTACAATTGGGCAACTTATTTACATTGATCCTTTCAACTGCATTTAAAAACATACAATTCATCCTCTTCGTGCCGAAAAAGTTCAAGATGAACAAACTGTAACTTAATTAGCGTTATTTTCTCCTATAAACCCCGGGTTCTATTTAAACTAACTGGGTTCTTGGACAAAGCACTCTTCGCGTAAAGGAAGGGATGCGGGTTCAAGTCTCATCCAAGCCACTACCGAATAAGGTGACGTTGTTTTTTCTTAGCCTTATATGGTAGTTTCATGTGTTAAATTTACATATAAAACCTCATACAATAGTTCAATTGTAAAAATAACTAAAATTTATTGAGTAACATCTTATAGAAAACTTGAAAAGTCTATTAAGTAAACTTTTAAATATTGATTTCTTTTAGAACTGAACTATCGTAATAATAATATGATCCACAAAAATGATCTATATGATTACTGGATTCGTACTTTTCCGTCATTAATCGTGTGTTATCGGCGTTACACATTATCGTTCGCAATATTATAACAACAATCAAATTCTACAATGTTATAAAACAGTATGTCCTTGGTAGGGGTTTCATAAAGAGTATATAAGAATAAAATCCTTTATGAACGGAACACATTCAACACAAGAGCTGTAGTGAGTTCTGCCTTAAACGGAAGCACTACTTGGCTATTTAAAAATACTAATTAAATTCGAAATTCAAATTAAATTTTGTTTATTTTTCAAGAGAGAAGAAAAAGACAACGAAATTTCGTAAAAATGAACGCGGTGAGTTTTATTATAAAGAAATATAATTTTAATTAATTTCAAATTTCATTCTAATCGACTTTCATTTGTTTTCGAGTTTAATTTTTTTCTGTTTGTTGTTTTCTTCTATTTTTGTTGTTGTTGTTACGTAAAACAAGTGCAAGTGTTTTCATTCTTATTTGACTTTCACTTTTTGTGCGTTTCTTTTGTTTAAAGTGTTTTTTCATTCGCGAGTCTTTCAAATTGAGTTGACAGTTTGATAATTTTTTGTGTTTTTTTATTTCTTTATTACCTATTTGAAAAGTGTTTAATATTTTTTTATTGTGTCCCAAATGGATTCTCAAATATTAATAAAGTTTCTTTACGTCGTTACTAATGTTAAGAATTAGTGAAAAAATAATTTTGAAAATAAAAAAAAGTGATCAAGCTGTCAACTTAATGTGAATGGACTGTACTTTTGACCATGTCAAAGAGAAAATAAGATATGGTTAAAATGTTATTTTTCAGTATAACCATTAATATTTTTTTTAATATAATCACATTAAAGTTATCTCATATGTTCTTTGTTTATACAAAAATACTGTAAAAAAATTACTGTGGGTCATTATTGTGGTTATAACTTTAATCTTTTTCGAAATGTTAATTTATTTATTTATTTTTACATAATTCACGGCACAGGCCATATACATGTAATAAAGATGCATGTTATATAATTAATATACACAACAGTAACTTTCATTAAAAATTTTACATAATAAAATAGACACAAACGATATTAACTTTAATAAGCATTATTTTGTTTTTACTTAAAAATAATCTTTATTCTTGTATAAATATCACAAAAAATAATTTCTGTAAAATTTATTGAAATGAAAAATATGCCATAAGAAAGGATATAGTACAATGATACTCAAACTATATTTTATTTTTTTATTTATTTATTAATTAAACAAGAAACACGATTTATTGTTATTCCACTGTTGACTCTATTAATTTTGCGAGACGGCTTTCAAGAGCTTCCGCATTAACCTTTTTTTTATTTAAGTAGGTATATGAAACTTAATTAGTAGAATTCTATAATTAGATGAATTGGAACAAACGTTTAATTAGTTCTACGAAATGAAAAAAAAAAAAAAAAAAACGCTCGTTTCAAAGTGTTGTTTTCTTCGTACATAAAATAGATTTGCCTTAATTTACTTTTAATTTATTTACTTTTGTCATTACCGTACATCTGTAGGTTACCACACAAATGGGGTAGTCAGGAGACTAGCTGCGCGTTATAATTTCGTGTGGCGAACTCGTTTTTCGTTATTGTGCGTCCTGTCTCCCTTGGTGGAGACTGGAGAGTAGCATTTGTTGGGATGTCCTCGTTGGGAGGGAGAATAGTTTTCATAGTGGTGGTGGCCTCATAATAGTGGCCACACATAATAGGCCACAAGGAAAAACTTTTTCGCCTTCAAAAACTTCTGCACTTTCTTTGGTAGCCTAATATCCCGTTCAAGTAACTAGCGATACTACATAGAGAAGAAGGCATATTGCCATTTCTTCCCTTCCCTTTTGGCACCAACATTTTTTAGTGTGTGGCCGTTAAATCTAGAGTGCTCCCTCGGGGCAGCATTTCTCGCTTCAATGCGACATTAAATCCTGTTTGTGCATGTGTGTGTCGTTATGGAGATACATATCTCCAGGTAGGGCACGAGGTATGTGGCGGGCACTGTGACCCCTGCGCTCTCTATCTTGGATCCTTAAAAGTTTCTGGACATCATATTTCTGCTTTTCGTACCAAATTTTGATTATGAGGTTTAATTTATATAATTTTTGTAAATAATAGATCTCCCACTCTTTTCCGTAAGTTTTTGAGTGTACTATAAAATGATTACATCACTTGTGGGATGCGTTGTGATGCTATTGATCAGAAATTCCCAACCAGGGGGCATAGAGAGATATCAAGGGGGTGGAATGCAGATTGAGGAATGAGGAGAATGAGCGGATGCAAGAGGAGTGTTGTGGATAAAAGGAGTGTACTAAATAAATTACGACGGTTTGGACATGTGTAACAAATAGATGATGAAAAGATGATATACTTGCTCAAAAGAAGAGGTTTGAGAAACCGCAGGCGTCTTAAAACCACGTGGCGACTTGAGCACGTGGATTAAATTCTCTAGGACAACTGTGTGTTGAGTAAAAAAAATTGACGTGAGTGTATGAGAAATTGTACGAATGTAGAAGAAAAAGCGGATGAAGTATGTAAGGATACTTACTTATGGAGCTCTTGCTGCATAAGGTCGTTCACGTGGACGGAGCCTATATGCGGCAGTGGGTGCCCCCCGTGGGTCTTGAACCAGTTCCGACCAGCTCCTCCTGTCAGCGGCAATGCTCTTTGCATCCTCGGGCTTCAGCCGTCTGTGGAGAAGGTCGGGCTCAATGTGTTTCAGCCATGTTTTTCTCGGAGCTCCTCTTTTTGTTTTCCACTCCGGTAAGATATGTGAATGTAAGGATAGGTCTATTTGGCGTTTTGTCCTCTCTGCCTACCCCACTATGGATACGGCGTAAGGGAATAGATAGATTAATTCTTAAAATATGTAATGTTATACCTACATATAAACCTTTGGGTTAGTTGGGAGAGGTCGCGCCTTTCAATAAACTCGCCATCTGTAAATTGAGTGTATTTAATTTGAATGTACGTACACCTTCCATGAAATTGTTTCTGATCAACGTAGATACAATAAAAAATGAATAAATAAATAAATAAATAAAATAACAAAATTATATCAGGAGAGATGTCTTGTGACTTATAAGGTCATTATTATGTCCAATAATGAGACAAGCTCATTTTTTATTTCGTTTTTACGGCTTAAAACGTTGTTTTATAACACTATCCAGAAAGTAATTACAATTGAAATAAAGTAATGAAGGAAATAGTTGAAAATGTAATTTTTCTATGTATGTTTATTGTGTTCAAATTATTGTAATAAATGAAATATTTTAATAAATATTTATACATTTAAATCGAGCGCAAGGTCGCATATTTAAAATAATATGTGGTGAATGCTACAGTAATAATTCAAGCTGCCCCGAGGAAGCACCAATGTATTAAATCTGTATAAACAATGTTTCCGCAATTTTTGAGGGAAATTTTTACACAAATATCTTTTTTTATGCCTAAATAATATTACCAACATATTTATTTTGTTCCGTGAGGCACCTGGCAAAGAATTGGTCTACCACTGATTTCCGTTAGTTTTCGAGTGTCCTGTAAAAAGCACGTGTTCGAAAAATAGAGATTTTTAGTAGAACTAAATAGATGTAAATAAAACAATGTATCACTTTCACTATGAATAATATTTGACTCAGAGGCCTTTCGGATAGACACCCATCATCAGTGAGTTTTTATTAGAAGCTGAGACTAAAGACTTTTAAATAATTAATTCGGCGATAAGGTTTGCCACCCATCCTGAATGTCTTAAATTTTGCTGGCATAGAGAGGACAGTCTCTATATTTCTAACATATGGTTGGTCTGCTGGCTACCTCACTTGTGGGATATGCCGTGATATACTACAAATATACTTTTCGTAGCTGATCAAGACAAGATTAAGATCGTATCTAGATCATGATGAGTAACCCTGCTGTCTGTCTTTTTTATTGGCACGGAGAGGACGACTTGCATGTTTAGTACAAGCAGTCCGTCCGCTGGCCACCCCATTTGTGGGATATGCCATATTAAGATAAATGCTTGATTAAAAATTTACTAAAATAGCTCTTGTTTTATGATCAGTTTGCGCCAAAAGCAATTGAGTATTTCCAAAGAATATTTTATTCCGGCATAAATCGAAACAACGCTAATCTATTGTTTATAAGGTGTCACTAAGTCAAGTCTAATAGTAAAAATAATAATTATTCAAGTAAGGAAAGTATGGAGGAAATAGCGTTTTAAAACGTCTAGCATTTAAAATGGAACTTGTCATTCGATTTATAAAATTTCAAATTAAATCGTTCTAAAGAAAGACATTTAATAATAATAATAATATAATTAAAATATTGACCAATCAGTGACGGTGTTCTATGTTTAAATAATTTTATAATTACATAATGACTGACAATTATAATTACCGCTGTAGTGGCAACACTATATGCAATTGCATATTTTATCATACAATGCTGCATATTTCCTCTATTTTTGACAGATTCTCTATTTTTTCTTTGATTTATCAAATATACTACTTAACTTTACCCTCAAGTTGTATCCCAAGTGGGTAAGGCAGAGAAAATGGAACGCTTTCATTATTTATCTTTATATTATACATCTTTCATTCATTCACATTCATGCAGTTTCTCATAATATATGCACGGCAATTTCTCTTACTCAACACGTGACTGTCCATGAGAATTTGATGCACGAGGTCAAATCACGTACAATTCTCGGATGACCGCGTTTTTCTACACCCCTTCTTTTAGATAAATACACTTAATAAGTTAATATATGAACTTCCACCAAAAACCGTCGGTTGATAAATTAAAGTCGTGGTCTCCAAGACGTACCTAAGAAACTTTGACCATTTGTCATCTGGCCTTCTAGTCATATGTCCCACCCATCTGCATTTGAGAATTGCGACGCGTTGTACATTATCATTTTTTTTATTATTATAAATGCAATAAACTCGCCGTCTGTATCCTGTAACATTCAGGTTCATTTTTTAGGATCTGCCACTCATCTTGAATATTTTATTTCTAACAACACGAGGAAAACAACGTGTTTATTATAATATGCAGTTTGTCTACTGGCTGCCCCACTTGCAGAAAATGCCGTAATAGTACATATAAAAAGGTTTATAATTATATTTTTGCTTAATTTGCATATAATATTATGCTTATTACTATATTGCATATAATCCTTTATCTTGTTAATAATTTGTAGGTATAAGGAATAGAACACGACATTTAAATTTATATATAAATCATAGATAAGGGAATTATTAGATATTATTTATGTATTGTAGTCTATAATCTTACAAGTACCTGCCTGCCAAGTACCTACGCATTGATTTAATTATTATTCTTGTCTATGGTTCAGGTGTGCCAAACCTTCGTTTCATATTTAAGATATTGGTATTTATTTAAAGCGCCCCTTTAGCAAAAACGGTAAAAGTATTCAATTTTTTACAAATTCGATAGAAAAACTTGTTGACCCTTGCGAATCTTTTGATTTGATGAAATAAAAAAACAAATATTTACTATCAATATAAGTTTTTTACTTAAAAAAATAAATAGCTGACTGACTGTTTTATGAAAATACAAATAATTTGTAAAATATATAGTATACTTTAATCAAGTTCGTGTGGTGATTTTTGGTTTCAAAATATGAGAAATTTTATCAAAAAAAAAAAAATGGTCAATACCCATGAAAAATCAAAAAAAAATGTATTTATTTGTTTTATATTTGTAATAACTATCTAAGTATTCGTAATAATAAAAAATATATGAAAGTTTGTAGGATTCTCGTGCATTTATGTACCAAACACACCCCCCAAATCGTTTTTTTAGAAATATGCTTTTTATAAACGAATAATATGAAGCTAAAATCGAGTTTTTTTTTTTAAAGTTAAAGTTTGATATTGGTAATTAATATTTGTTTTCATATTTTATCAAATCAAAATGTTCGTAGGGTCAACAACTTTTGAGAATTTGTAGACTAAACTTGTTGAAAACTTAATGTTTTATCGTTTTGCTAAAGGGGGCTCTTAATGCATGCAATAAACTATTATAACGCACTTAACGCCCAAACCTAGAACAATTTGAAAGAGGTAATTTTTCATTTTGTCCTGGCAGGAAATCGAACTCACGATACCTCGTGACTCAAAGGCCTTCAGTTGAGATGTCTGCTATTGTACTCTGATATTTAATAAAAATAGAGTTATTAATGTTCAATCGTCTCTGTGTCACACCTTCCCACGACATTCCCTGCGCTCTAATGTCTTTGATCACTTGTTTCAAACAACTTAATTATAGAATTCTACAACGTGTGCGCCGACACAATTAATAGTTTTTTTTTTATATTATGCAGAGTTTTTTTTTTTTTTTAAATAAACACGTTAATCCAAATGGTTGTCTATCCCTGCAAGGTGATTAGGTGGTTACTTGACATATTTAGAATGTGTCACATAGCCTTGCTTTCAATTAGAGGTAGTTATTATAAATACTAATATAGATTGTTAGTACTACCGTCAACTTAGTCCGGTCTTATTGTACTTATCAACTATTCAATATAATTACAACATAAAGACGTATAGACCATAGACCACGCCTTTGCATTGTCCGAAACAGTGATTCTCAACCTTTAATCTAGACATTCTAAGGCAGTGTTCCGCAAACTTTTTGTGTTGAAGGTACACCTATCAAATCAAAATTTTTTAGAGGTACACTAAAGAAAAAAGCAATGTTTATTTAATATTTATTTATTACTAAAATCAATATACCTAATATGAAAAGATGTTTAGTGAGAGTTTTAGAGATTTTTAGGTGTATTATCTTAACAAAACCTTGACTTTTTTCCGCGGCACACCAACTGATGACCACGGTACACCGGTGTGCCGCGGCACATGCTTTGCGGAACACTGTTCTAAGGTTTTGAATGTCCTGTAACCTCACGTATAAGACTATCAACTATTACTGCCATTATACCATCACAGCATATCCCACAAGTGGGGTAGCCAGCAGCTTCCATGTGATAGCTGTCCTCTCCGTGCCAACAGATAATAAGACATTCAGGATGGGTGTCAAACCTCATCGCTCAATTTAAGATGCAAAATGTCTTTATTTTTCGAACACTTCTCTACAACACAATTTCATGCTTCTTCGTGTTGTAGATCATCGATCAATTAGTTTGGAAGTTGATGCCTCTTGTGATGCTGAAGACCAATTATTGTCTTTCCATCTTTTTGGTGGTCTTCCTCGGTGCAGTGAACCGACTGGTGTTTCCTTAGCAGCTATATGCACGATTCTGTTTTCAGTCATCCAATCTACATGGTCTCTCCAGAATCATCACCTTTTCCTTCTCCATCTTACGATATCCTCCGTGTTGCATATATATATGTTCCTAATCTCAGTATTTCTTATTCTGTCTCTGAGAGTTTTGCCCGCAATTTTATTATCACATACAACTCAGAAATGAGGTGGGACCATGTGGAACTGTCTTTGTTTATTGGCGTGGAAAAGACAATCTTCGTGTTTATAAAACTCAATCAATTCGCTGGTTACCCCACTTGTGGGATATGACGTGATTATAAATAAGTATAGTAAAAGTAATCCATATATTGTCTTTCTATCATGCCGTTACATAAATCCCGAAGGTGGAGTAGCCACCGGGCTAACTGCATATAATAAACATCACATTGTCCTCTCCGTAGCAATAAAATAGAAATAAAAATTATATGATAAATGACATAATTTTTCACTGCTATAACATTAAGTTGTCAAATGTCTTAAAATGTTACATTTCACGAATAACTGCCTTTTCCTGGACACTCTAAAACTTACATAAAAGTGTTGATGACGTATTCTTTGCCGGGAATCCCATAGAGAATGATAAACATTACATAATATTAAATATCCATGGCAAAATCACCATCGATTTAAATATCAGCTCTACTTGTTCTTTTTTTAAATAATGTAAATGTTCTTACAAACTGGGCGGATGGAAATAATAATAATAATATATGCAGCCAACTTCAAGGTTATTGGTCAGTTGACTGACCATTTTCCGCAAATAATAATAAATAATAACAATATTATTACTTGTGGCATAACTGTGGTGGAATGCGATACCGACACTTCATAAATATAAAGACCACACTAAACGATTTGATAAGTTTGACAAACTAATTGACAACAATACTGTCGATGTTACTTCAACTGTTCTGAGGGTTTTTCTTTTATATAGGGTTTTTCAATTCTTTTTACTTTTAGTTTTTGATTGTGTGTATATTGTTCTTTTTTTGTATTCATGTACACAGTTACTCTCGTAGTGTGTCAATATGAAAGGAAAAAGTAAGGCAAACTTCACTGGCTTATAAATTGTAAAATGTGTTATATTTTAATGTATGTTTTATAGCTGCCTGTTTGTTTGAAGAAATAAAATAAAATTAAAAAATAAATCACGGCATCTTTTATTTATTTATTTATTCTTTTTGCATATCATCATTACATAACAGTGTTAACAAAATAATATAAAATTATAGAAACTAGGACGATGTGCAGTGGCGAGATTGTCACTATAAAGTGATTTCTTCCATCTAACCACGATTTTACAAGTTAAGTAGACAGTAGACCAGGCGCAAATAAAACACATGCTAAATGTCCTTTCTGTGCCAATAAAAAATAAGGCATTCAGGATAAGTGGCACGATAAAAAAAGTAAAGTAGATTTTTTTGAAAAGAAAAGTAACGTCGACGGAGTTTGTTTAAATAAAGGATTTATTACGGGATTGGTTTTATTTTTTTTAAATATCAATCTAGATTGTAAAATAGTGGAATAAAACAATAGATATTTTCAACATTTTTAGATATTTTATGTTAATATAATGAAAACAATATTGTTTTCATTATATTTATATAATGGAGTTTTACAAAATCAACGTCGACTCAATCAATATATTTTATGTTCATAGACAATTTCGACCAGATAATATAATATACTACGCAAATTTAACAATATTTACAACAAACAACATGAAGTAGGTCCGCTTACTTCTAAACAATTGCAAAATAATATCGTGATAGTATGAATGAATGAATCAAAACGTTACTGCAGTCAAACTACATATTATTGATCGTTTCCGGGGGACTTTACAATGATATCATGTTACCATTGTTCTATCAATCATGTTGGCTACTTTTTTTAAAAAATATATGTATCGCAATTCCAACCACAAAATTGACATAAATTTTCTTATTTCAATAATAATATGATAATTATGTTTGAAAAGAAAAATAAAATTACTATCGTTTTTAATGGAATTATACAAAATATTAAGACGTAATCAATATAATCATGTATATATTTATTTATTCTTTTGGCACATCATCATTATATAATATACATGTAGGTTTACTGGAAGACATTGCCTCAAGGCAATATGCACGCCTTTTGTAAAATATTTGTATATTTGACAATAAAGTGTTTATTATTATTATTATTATTATATAAATGTTAACAAAACAATACAAAATTTAAAATACTATGACAATAATATTATGTAGTGGCGAGATTAGAAATCACTATGAAGTGATTTCTTCCATCTAACCATATATTTATGTGCACATTAATGTATCTGTCTTAATGTTTTGTAATAAAAAATAATATTTTTTCTTTGCAGTTCATCATTGTTGCCTTGGCCTTGGCCGCCCCATCCCTCTGCGCCCCATCATACAACAACTGGGCCGCTGTTCCCGCCAACATTGCCCTTAGCTCTGATGGCAAGAACGTCCTCGATACACCCGAAGTAGCTCACGCCCGTGCTGCTCACCTGGCAGCTCTCCAACAAGCCCAAGCAGCTTCAGGCCCAGACCATGGACAGGATGATGGATCTTACGACAGCAGATGGGAAAACGAATCACACGACAACGGACAATATAACGCTCCAGCTCAACAACAATGGTCTGCCCCAGCTCAACAATGGAACGCCCCAGCCCCACAATGGAACGCTGCTCCAGCTCAACAGCAATGGTCTGGCCCAGCTCAACAGCAATGGTCTGGCCCAGCTCAACAGCAATGGTCTGCCCCTGCTCAACAATGGAACGCCAAGCCAACTTATGCCCCAGCTAACATTGCCCTCTCCAAGGACGGACAATACGTTCTTGACACACCTGAAGTAGCCCAAGCTAGAGCCGCTCACCTCGCCGCTTATGCCGGTGCTGGTGCCGCTGCCCCAGCTGCCCATGCTCCACAATGGAATGCCGCCCCAGCTCAACAATGGTCTGCCCCAGCTCAACAATGGAACGCCCCAGCCCCACAATGGAACGCTGCCCCAGCCCCAGCATGGAACGCTGCCCCAGGACATGGACCAGCTCCAGTTGCCGACACCCCTGAAGTAGCTCAAGCCAAGGCCGCTCACGCTGCCGCTTACTCCGCTGCCCAAAGAGCCGCCGCTGCCAACCCAGACCCAGCTGCTCATGGACAACAATGGAACGGTGCTCCATCATGGCACTCTGCCCCAGCTGCTCCAGTTAACAACTGGGCCGCTGCTCCCGCTCACAACTGGGGTGCCCCAGCTCCCGTTGCTGATACCCCAGAAGTAGCTCAAGCTAAGGCTGCTCACGCCGCTGCTTTGGCCGCCGCTTCAGCTCACTCCGCCCCTGCCCCAGCTCACCACTGGTAAATACTCCCTTACACCCTCTTCTATCTTCTCCTAATAATGACAATGTGATATATAGTATATAATACGTTGGACGCCACTCCTCGTCCGATGTTCTCCGATATCTTCAACCTTCAACGAACTAAACCACCTAATACTACCTAAACATTTTCATCTTTATGTCTTTCTTTCTACACTCTGTGTCTTTTTATATTTTATTATTATTATTCATTTTGGTTGAACTCAAAAAAGGATATGAATTTTTCAATAATCATATCCTTAAATGACTGAAAACCAAAGAAGTTTACTTCGTTCCTAATATCAAAATAAAATAATATTATCTTTATTTATTTATTTATATATTTTTTACTATCATTCTATATCTTTTACACTCTTTATTACCTTCTAGCTTCAAGCACTGCATGACTCTTTTGCAAAATATACAATATAACTCTTCTTTCCCTTGCATGTAAATATTCACTATTTTTCCATCTTTTATATTGTATTCTTTGTATCTTCTTATATCTTTATTTATTCTTCCTCCTTCTAGGATATATTATATTAGTTCCTTCAGGTGTTTTATTCCTGAAAATATATATAATTTCTTGGGGCTCGTGTGCTAGTCCACTAGGAGCGTTTAAATAATTAAATCTCATACAAAAAATATTTATTTTTAAATGCAATTTCGATGTTAAATTGTCTCTCTTTCGATTTTATTTATATATTTATATTATTTTTTATTTTATTTTCATTTATTTTGTACTAGTACATTATCATTTTTTTTTTTGTATTTTATATATTTTATTTTTATGCATGTATTTTATTATTATTATTATATTTTCGGCGCTTTTGTATATAATTTCTGTACTACATATCCCAAGGATGTGAAGTGGTACATAAAAAAATAAAAATCAGATTTCATATGAAATAACTAATTGTTTAATTCGATAATCCTAAACTCCACATAGAATAAGTGATGTGAGTAGAGAAAATTCTCCAAAGAAATTTCCCGAGAACGAGCCTACAATTTTTTTTTAACTTTAATATGAGCATGTGGGGTGTCAAACTTCAAAAAATTTTATCACTAAAAGGTTATTAGCACTTTTTCTATGAAGGTACCTACCACTTTTGTTAATTAAATATGGGCATGTGAGGTGTCAAACTTCAAGTTCTTTCATTGGGAAGAGGTTTTTACTACTTTAATTTACGTAAACGCTTACTCCATTTTTTTTTCAATAACTCATGTATTTGCTCTGTTATCTGTTTATTTAAACCCAAGCGATGCCGGGTTACAAAAACTAGTAAATAGTAAGTGAACAATGAACCTTATGTAAAATTAAAGAAAATCAAAAAATCAGTTCTCCTATGTTACATTTGTTCCTTTTAAGAACTATTCTTCTAAGTATATTCTTTTCACACATTACCAGTTTTATTGATATTGATTATAATATTTATTATTGATCATTGTAAAAATGATCAATATAAATTAATATATTTGCCTCAAAATACACCATAATTCTCCAAAATTCTCCACTTCGAGAAATTTACCGAGAAGTAACTCGGTAAATAATTTCTTGAGAATTTCACAACACTACATAGAATATATCGACTGTCCAATTTCATCGTAGAATATTTGTCTTATATAAGACAAATTTCTGCTCGTAATTTTATTCATTCATACATACAACCACGGCGTGAGCCTTTTACGTGTTATATTATATACATAAGAACGCAACATAACATAACATACAATTCACACAGGTCGAGCTAGTCCCAAACTCAGAGAGGGTTGAATTATAAATAAATTGTCACCTAAACGGATATATATGAGTCCTTGGACTCCTGAAATATCCGACAAATAAAGTTATTTCAACAAGTCCCAAGCTCAGATCGATTCTTGTACTATGGGTACTAGCGCGACGATACACACATATACAATGCACTATATTCACATATATGTAACACCCAGATCCAGGACAATTTGAAAAAGGTCATTCTTCACTTTGCCCTGGCCGGAAATCGAACCCGGGACCTCGTGACTCAAAGGTAATAGCGTTTCCTCTGCGCCACACCGGCCGACTAATATGAATATTCATTGCATTCAGAAATTAAAACACTGCCTACCCCACTACGTCTTCACCATATTATCTCAAGGAAATGTTCGAGTATCTTTCGAACCATGGCTTTCCCTTACGATCCAATAGCGAGCGTCTTCTGGCGATACCAGCTCAAAGCTCAAACTTTTTGACAAACTTTTTTTCTGTTCATGGTGCTCGCTGTTGGAATAGTTTGCCTTCCAGGATAAGGTTGCTTCCCACTCTTCAAGCTTTCAAGCGGGCGGTCAAGGACCACTTTATCACTCAAAATATGGAATCTGTTTCCTAGTCCCTTTTCCTACCAATTCTTCTCCTTTTTACCTCCTCTTTCCTACTTTTATGATTTTCTTTATGTGAAAGTTATATGAAATGGGTAAGTTGGAAGAAATCGCGCCTCTGCGATAAACTCGCCCTCTGTATATTGATTATATGATTGTACATACATACACACATACCATCACGCCGCTTCCCTCGCGGGGTAGGCAGAAAGGATCGAGCGCCACTTCCTTCTATACTTGCATACATCCTTCGCTTCCGTCATTGTCATACAATTCCTCATGCATGCTCTCCTGTTCAATGTGCTCAACACGTGACCGTCCTGTAGGATTTGATTTAAATGATCTTGCCATTTGATCCTCGGACGTCCACGTCTCCGAGCACCATTCCTCTCAGACAGATATATGATTGTATTTGTTTTGAATGTATTTTTGTGTGAATTTGCTTGTTATCGATGTACAGTAAAGAATAAATAAATAAGTAAACTATTGTGGGACATGCAGTTGAGGTAGGTACTTACATTCTATTCTATTCTTCTCAAGGCCATCCACTCGATTGCGAGTAATTTAATAGGTAGTTACATAATGACAGATAAACAGAAGGACTAACGGTTAATACATTGAGCGATAATATTGATTTTTGTAGTTTACTTTTCCCGTATGTTTTTTATAAAGCTGTGTCGTCCCTCCCACTCTCTGCCTGACCTGTTGGTGATGTAATTACATTGTTATCATTACTAATCACCTGAATTACAAGCTGACCTTATTCTAATTGCTTGCTCTCGCAGGGATTACAAACTGTGCTTTTAAATATTTTAATATTCAAATTGATACTAGTAATATTAAAAGCAGGTACTACTATTTATTTTATTTTATTTATTCTATATGGATCATACAGTTATAACAATATACTGTATATAAACAATTGATTATAACAAGTCTGAGAAATCGTGTGCGTAACAGTGATATACGAAAGGAATGTGGAATTAAAGTTGGTGTGGCTACAAGGATGAATGTAAATAAGTTACGATGGTTTGGGCGTGTGGAAGGAATGAATGAGGACAGAATGACCAAGAAGATATATTTGGCTGAGAGGAATGGTGCTCGGAGACGTGGAAGTCCGAGGATTAAATGGCAAGATCATTTAAATCAAATCCTACAGGACGGTCACATGTTGAGCACATTGAACAGGAGAGCATGCATGAGGAATTGTATGGCAGTGACGGAAGCGAAAGATGTATGCAAGGATATTGAAGAGAGACCCACCTCACTCCCGGATATTTCAGGAGTCATAGACTCCTATTTATCCGCACATTCAAACCAAAATTGTCCTCACGGGCGGGCCATTGGGCAGGTCTGAAAGACCGACCGGCTAAAACCGCCGTCGTGGGAATCTTTTAAACTACACTCTCTTCAATGTCCCTTTTGAAAGTATGTTTATTTTATTGAAGAAAAAAAAAAATACAAAATTATATAAAAAATAAAGCATAAATCAAGACAAAATATAGTACAATTAATATAAGGTAGATAACATCGAGTAAATATGATATATAAAAAAAAATTCTGAGTAACAAAAGCCGAAGTGAGGTGTCCAGAAACTTGTTATTTGGCGTTCAGAGGGCGCGAGCCCGAGAATCACCAGTGCCGGATGGTGTGAAAACATTAAACCCTCCCAAAAGGGACATACCTCCCAAACCTACTCTCCACCAAGGGAGACAGGACGATACAACGAGAAAACGAGTTCACTATCGCGCCAACGCCGCAAAGGGCAAAAACCAACCCTAAGACTCTCCCGCGTCAGGCGGGGGTGAACCCGGCTGACGCAGAAGCTCCCAACGAGATACCCAGACATCCACAAACACCAAAAATGCTTTAAGGTTCCTCGGGCATTGCAGAACCTCCCCAAACCAAATTGGTCTGGGAGTGCTCTCACTCATATCATCTATCATTGCATCTCTAGCATCATTCATCACGGAGCACTCCCAAAGGATGTGCCCAGCATACTGCGCCCCCAACCCACAAACACACCACGGATTCTCCGCTAGGCCAAGGTCATATAACCTGCCCTTTAGATCACCGTGTCCCGTCACAAGCTGGACGGCATGGTGATTGAGGGAAAGGAATCGCCTTTTCATTCTCTCACATACGTCAGGGAGAAAACTGTAGACCAATCTAGCAGTTCTCCCCCGATCCCACCTATCTTGCCAGACCTCCAAAGTTCTCTTTCGGATCATGCCGATTGCCCAACTGAGCCCTCTAGTCCCGGGCTCCGCATGAACGGAGATTCCGAGATGTTCAACATTGCCGTCAGCCTTGAGCTTACGCCTGGCTACACAATCTAGAATTTCTAAATCCGCGGGCAGCACACCAGCGATGACAGGAAGGCCATCGCTAGCGGCCGTTCTATACGCACCGGTGACGGCGAGCAGGGGGAGTCTCTGTCCCCTCAAGACCGCTGCGGACACAGAACCAACAGCAAGACGGTGCGACCAAACACGAGCACCATAAGTGACCTGAGCCACATATGTCGCCCGATAAATGGTACGCACAGTCCGCGCCTTAAGGCCCCAAGTACCACGACTGAGTCTGCGTAGAGTGTGAAATAACACTCCCGCTTTTTCGGCAGTCGCTCGCACGTGCGGAAGAAAGGTGAAGCCCCTGTCAAGGACAACCCCCAGGTATCGGACTTCATCGACAACCCTCACAGGATGCCCATCCATCCGAAGCACCGGGTTTCTGCCCCTTCCCAGCACACCCTTCAACCACAGCGCGGAGGTCTTGCTCGGTGAGAAAACAAGCCTGTTCACCCTGCCCCACGTCAAGATGCGATCTATCGCGATACTTAACTTGCTTTCGATCGCACTCCTCGTATCTCCGGAGAGTAAGAGAAGTGCATCATCGGCGTACGCAAAAATTGTGCAACCAGGCGGCAGCTCCATCCTCAGAAGGTCATCAAATAGGACATTCCAAAGAAACGGTCCAAGGACCGATCCTTGTGGGCAGCCCATGCTGACTTCCCTCTCAACTAAATGCCCTGCGTGGTGAATTACCACAGACCTTTCACTGAAGTAGCTGCAGACTATGTCATACAACCAGCGGGGACAGCCCCGTATCTTCAGTTTGGCCAGGATAAGCGGCCACCACGCATTGTCAAACGCCCCAGCTATATCCAAGAAGACACCCAGTACATTCTTTTCTCGCCTTTCATCCTTCCATTTCAGACAAGCTTCAATGGCATGCTCAGTAGAGAGACCCCGGCTAAAGCCAAACTGTTTAGGACTTCCCTGCGTCAGAGCCAGTCCAAGCCGGTTCCTCACCAAGATCTCGAGGATCTTGCCGAAGGAAGGCAGCAAGGTTATCGGTCTGTACGCCTTGAGGTCCGACAGCGGCTTGTCATTGCCTTTAGGTATCACTCTGAGCAAACCTTTCTTCCATACTTTTGGAAAAACACCCTCTTTCATACAACGCTGGAAGAGCTGTAGCATCTCCGCTGGACAACTCTTCCAGACGTTTTTGACTATCATACCATTCAGTCTGTCAATCCCTGGGGCCTTTTTTGGACCTAATGTTTTGATGATCCCATTTAGTTCGCTGTGAGTCACGACGCTTGCAGCATCTATAGTCTCTCCAGCGTTACGGCAGCGCACCAGAACACGCAACCCTGCATGAAATGGGCAAGGATAGAAGGAAGTAGTGCTCGATCCTTTCTGCTAACCCCACGAGGGAAGCGGCGTGATGGTATGTATGTATGTATGATTATAACAATGAGCAAACCAATTAAGATCCCTTTCTTACCAACTAATAGATATAAATTTGAGGTTCTTTATTAAATAAAAAGATACCTACAGGAAGAATTAATATACCATCACACGGCATATCCCACAACTGGGGTAGCCAGCAGATAAGCTGCATGTAATAAACATGCGAGCCGTCTCCTCTGAGCCACCATAAAAACATTAAGGCATTCAGGATGGGTGACGGTGACGACAAACCTCATCAATGAATTTGAGAGGTAAAATGTATATTTTTTCGAACACCTACTTTTTACAGGACACTCGAAAACTTGTAGGAGACAATTTGTGTTGGGTGCTCCAGGCTCATTAAAAGATAGGATTAATTAAAAAATAATAGATTTCATTTATGGACACAGCTTTGCGGAGTCCCCGGTAAAGAATAGAGCTTTCACTATTTTCTAAAAGTTTAAGAGTGTCCTGTAAAAAGCAGTTAAAAGCACCCCTGTTATTATTTCACTAGCACTTCTAGCAGGCACATGAAGTTAATTAATATAAGTGTTGTGTTATTAGCAGGGCTATTTACATAGGGGATGATATGTGATTACTGAACTAGATATCAATCTCTGACAGCAATTTATTACGTATCTATCAATAATAATATGAAAAGTTACAGGAATGTGGTTGTTTTTTTGATCAAAAATGAAATATTCACAGCTTTTTTTACAACCACATTTTTCACATGGAGAGGAAATAAGGTAATTATAAGATTTATTGATAAGATATTTATGATAGCCCAATGTTTCTTGGCCAAAAATAGCACTGTTCTTCCATCCGCAAGGGTCCCGTTTTCCCGGGCGTCCCTCTTTCGCAATACACCGTTCCTATGACAGCGACATCAGAGCGCAGGGAATGTCGTGGAAAGAGGTGACGCGATCGGCTCAGAGACGCTCTGAATGGAGGAGCTAGTTTCTGCCCTGTGCTCCAGAGAGAAGCGTTGAGGACGATGTATGTATGTATGTATTTATTATTTAAAATTTATTTCGAAAAAATTGACAGGTAAACCAAAAATTTACTGTGTTGGTATGCAAAGATGCCACCTATTTTATTTAAAGAATCAAGCCACTCTGCGTTAAGTACCTACTGTTTTTATAAGATCTAGCCATTCTAGTAGGTAAGTTTTATTTTATCCATAAATAATATGAATAAGTTACACAGATTTCTTCAATCTAAAAAAACAAATTGTTCCAACGGGGCTACCACAGGGTTCTGTCTTAGGTCCATTATACCCTAAAGAATGAATAAATAAATATAATATGATGCAGAAAAAAATAAATTAATTACCTAATTTATCAATATGCAATTTATCAATTTATTATATGCATCTGGTCTGCTGGCTACATGCCGTAATGGTGTGGATGGATTTATCAATAAAAAAATGTTCAAATAACAATCACATTTAGTGAAATTTTTCCCCGGTGATTTTAACAGATTATTCATTTCTAATTTGAATATATTTTTAAACAAACATTTCTTACATCTATATAATTAATCTAGCTTGCCTCATGACCCTGTAATGATTACGAATTATTGGATTATTTTTAAGGGTGCATATTCCCTTAAAATACTGTTTATTTTACAAAATTATTTTTGACATTCTTGTATTGTAACACACAGCTCAAAAATGCGACTTAACAAACATTAAAATTTAAGATTAGAACTTATCTTGAATACTTTGATTTTATAAAGTAATCGATAGTAGACGAAATCCAACTCGTTTTTTCAATATATTATGCAATGATCTTTCCAGTTTTAGAAGATGCTGTGATGATATTTAAAAATGACAAAAGATTTCACTGACCACTTCACTTTTAGTGGATGGTATTTAAAAATATAAAAAGACTTATTCAACCTTTTAAATATTGGAATCTACTTCTTCTCCTGCGTCACTTTCCTTAGTCATGAGGGTTATAAATACCAGCCTTTTTACCGCCGCTCAGTTCTCATTGCTTCTTCCACTGTTAATAAGCCAGTAACAGACCAAATTTATTTATTTATTTTATTCTTCTTGCACGTCATCATTCACATAACAAAATCGACAAATCAGTTTACATAAGAAAAAATGTGATGATGTGCAGTGGCGAGATTATCATTTTGTAGTGATTTCTTCCATCTAACCACGGCACATTAACACTAAACACAAAAAAAAACAAACAAGAAAAATCTCTACATAAATCAAATTACAAAAAATCTACAATCCACACATCTAAGAAGGGGTTAGGGGACGGATGCTGAGTTACAAGACAATAAATACTTCTTGACTGCGTATTTAAATCCATTAAAAGATTGAGATATTCTATGAGAAGAAGGGAGATTAGTCCAGTAACGAGCACCACATACTGAGAATGATTACATAACATAAATAGACAATTCACACAGGTCGAGCTAGTCCCAAATTAAGATGAATCTTGTATCATGAGTACTAACGCGACGATTCACATATATACAATGCACTAAACACACATACATGTAACACGACCCAGGACGATTTGGAAAAGGTCATTCTTCACTTCACCCTGGCCGGAAATCGAACCCGGGACCTCATGACTCAAAAGCAAGAACGTTACCTCCAGGCCACACAGGCCGTCATTGAGAGTAGAAATTAGTGTAATGTGCAGGAATTGACAGAAAACGCTCGTTGTTGGGACGCAGTGGTAGAGCATGGTTCGTTTTGGTTTTTCTACCTCACAAGTCTCTTTATCTTGTTTTTTTTTTCTATTTAGGCATACAAAGAATTATTATACATTGAATGTATGACCTTAATTACACAGCTTTTCTCTGTGTAATCAATCAATATTTAGTTGTTGCATATCGATGAAGCGATATTGAAAATGATGATTTCAATTTCATTCGTAATTCGTGGCAAATTGGAAAAGGTCTTGTAGTTTAAATAACTATGTTGTTTCGTATTTTACATTAATAAGGAAAAAACTCAAAAAGATAAAAACAGTTTTAAAAATGATAATGAGTTACATTAACAATTTAACTAACAATATAAAGTTAAGAAAAACACAAATTTCCACTGTATCAACAATTTTACCAACGTGGACAAACAACACAAACTTTAACAATAACCAAACCATAAAAAGGCCAACGGGTCTCATTGGATATGGCGGTGAAAAAAACGCAAGAATGTTTGGTAAAAAACAAAATGAAAAGATGTTTCATACCGAACATGTTGATAACTTTAACATTTATGATGATACTTGGGGAGCCATTGCAAAGAATCATGGACATGGCTGCAAAGGCAACTTTCGTTATTATCTTCATAGAAGTACCCTCCATGGAATGAAGTACATTGGTGATGGACAATTGTCGATAATCGAGAGGTAAAAAATTCATACACAATATTGTGCTCGCAGGAGTTTCGGCAAAATATTACTCTTCAACTATGTTTGTAAGTATTCGCGGGTCCTGTAAAAATTAGGTGTCTGTAATCATCGGTAGCCTGGAGGTACAGTCTTAACCTCGTGAAGAAGGGGTCCGTCTTATTAAAGTTATTTCAATATATATTCGATGTCGGATTGGTTTTATACACAGCGAGAACGAAACGCAAAATAGATCTTACCTTACATGTATGTATGTGTCTTTCGCTTCTTAATAAAATTTATAACTTCTGTTGAATATTTTAGAATTTTCTGGTTCGCCTCTGTTTTCGCTGCTGTCCTCTTCGCCGCATTCTTCATCTGGATCCTTTACGCCAAGTGGGATACGTATCCTATGATAGTCAGTATGAGTCCAGATCTCTTACCAATCACAAAGATTCCATTTCCAGCCATCACAGTTTGCAATAACAACCTGGTAAAGAAATCTGTCGCGAGCAAGATCATCAAAGAAGGGTAAGAAACGAGAAATAAAAAATAACTCATAAACCGTACTTGGAAATAGAAATGGCTCATAAATATTAGACATCTGAAAACACACATACACCATGGTCATATAATATTGTGGCGTCACCTAAGTAACTAAGAAATTTATCGTATCACCATTCGAGTGGAAAAGTTAATTATTTTAGGCACAGTTTACAAATTGTTTTGCGTGTAAATTGACAATTTATTCTGGATTAACATTAAACATTATGTCAGCTAACCAAGAAAAAATATTCCTTGTGATCGTACATATTCGGTCCATTCGTTTGAAAATTCATAGAAGCAATTATATTATGATGAATAAAGAGATAATGCAATAGGTATTTAACTGACTTATGATTTATTGTTCTTACAGAAAATTTGTGGACAGAAAACTCCTGGAAGTTCTTTGCAGTATCAATAATGATTCAACGACAATCGAATTAGAATCCATCAGAGCTGGAGAATGGAACTATTTCAAACATTTTCTAATCAATGTTAGTTTTATTTCACTTAATATTATTACTAACTTGTTGAAGGAATTATTGGTTTTTAAGCCGATTGATTGTCAGTCAATCGGTTGTCAAACTTTTTCTCTTTGATTGTGACATTTGCCAACTTTTCCTGTCAAACCCATATTGACTTACTAGACTGGAAGCCCAAAAATGAATTGACCCTTGAAACGATCCAATTATAGAGAACGGTGGTCTCATCTTACGCTATCAAAGTGAAACAAAGATGATCACACAAATTCCAAAAGTTTTGGGATTTGTGTGATCACCTTTGTTTCACTTTTGTAGCGTTCCCTATGTTTGACTTTTATGTAAATGCTGTGTTGTCTGCTTGTCCCTTAAGAATAAATAAATAAAAATAGTGTTTAGATAATTCACCTATAATCTACATCAAAGAAACTAAGAAATATTTTTCATACTTTAGGATCCTATTGGAAGAAATTGGTCATATTGACTGTTATTTTTTTTGACATTTTGACACGTACCCTGTTGATTGTACTCTGAAATTTTTCAAATTTCCAATTCAGACTTTTCAATTTATTCTTCAGATAACCCAGCCTTGCACCCAACTCCTGGCATCTTGCAAATGGAAGAATGACCCCATGATTTGTAGAGATATCTTCAACGCGGCACTCACAGATGAAGGGATATGCTGTACATTCAATAACTTGCCCAAAGAAATGATGTTCAAAAATCCGTAAGTTTAATGAAAATTTCTTCATCTTTTGTTAGCACTTTATCCTTTTGTCCACGGTGATCCTAGGGATGGCGAATCTTTTTGAGTCTGAGTGCCAAAAGAATTTTCTTTTTTCGACACAACAATATATCGCATGCTACATGCCATGGAAATAAAAATGCATCAAATGTTTGTGTACCTTCAGATTTTTAATATAAACAAAGCATTAATACATCGAAAAAAATAATTAGGTAGGTACTTATTAATGGCAAAATAAAAGAAACAAACAAAAAATAAACTTCAAAAAAAGTAAAACCCTCAAAACTTCATCATTAGTAAGATTTATTTTTTCTCTTCATTCGCGTGTCTTTCAAAATCGTCTCGCGTGCCATAGGTTCGCCATCCCTGGCCTAGATGGTATTTTATCTCAATACATAATTCCTACCATGACAATGGCATCAAAGAGTCAGGAATATCGTGAAAAGTGGCGATTCAATTGGAACAAAGGTGGTCTTAATGAAGAAGGCTGGTTTCAACCCTGCGCTCCCGGAAGAAGCATTGAAGGAAGTTACATAATTTAAAGATGCAATACAGATTTTTAATTTCATTTTCAGTAAGGAACTAACAGATTTGAATATCACCTCTCCATACATGGCTGTCAATTGGACTCCCGAATCTGGATACCCTGCGGAAGCTCCACCTGAGGCTTATCCATGGAGACCACTTGGTATTTAGAAAATTCTTAGTTACCCATAGATGTTAAGCATAGTTTTTTTCTTTTACTGCATTTTACACCTTTGTGAGTGAAGATATTAAGAATATTATTACTCAACAGACACCCCATCTGCTCAACCAACAGACTGCGCAAACTTCTTTAAGCATGAAACAGGTAAGGTGTTCCGATGCTTACGAATCGGTTTAGGCTGGTTTAAGCGCATTTTACCCATGACACATTCATCAATTCCTGTTTCAAACCATTATATTCAACATCTATTGAGCATAGATAATATTGTCAACCAGCAGCAATCATCTTAATGACTATGTCCGATGCTGTTGACAATCCATCCTTGATTGTCAACCTGAAACAATAGATGGAGTTTGCATAGTCTGTTGGTTGTGTGAATGTGGGTGTTTGTTGAGTAAAATTTTTATACATATTTCCTGCATAAATTTCATTTTATCCTAGGCTTTTAAATTCTCATCTTTTAAAGATTTTCTTTTAATTTCTCATCTATTATCTGTAATTTATTTATTATAGTGTCACTTTAGTGGTTTAGTTAAAGTAATTATTTGTTTCTTGGAGAATAATTGGTCTTCCACACTTTTCCGTAAGTAGTTTTCGGGTCTCATGTAAAAGCAAGGTGTTGGAAAAAATAAGGAAATTTTACCTCTTAAATTCAGCATTGATGAGGTTTGCCACCCATCCTGAATGTCTTAAATTTTTTTTGCACGGATAGGACAGTTTGTTCGTAATAAAGCTGGTCCACTGGCCATCCCATATTTGTGGGAAATGCCGTGATGGTATAGTACCTAATAGTAGCAGTAAAAAAATTAATTAAGTGACGAGAAATCCATTTTTGCAGGTTCTGGAACATCTATGGGCCTCACTCTGGTGCTTGATGCTGATATTGACGAATATTACTGCTCTTCAACAAGCAGCACTGGATTTAAGGTTGGCAAATACTAAACTTTGAAAACAAGTGTCTTGGGAGGATTTCGGATTTAAAAATTCGGATGCACCCGGCAAAGACCTATAATCTCCGTGACACAGGAGAGACTATGGTCCTGGCTGGGTAATGTTCTAAGAATGCCCAATGATAGTTGGCCAAAAACCATGCACGCGTGTCAATTTCTCTTATTCAACACACGGCCATCTTTGAGAATTTGAACTACAATACTAGTTCTCGGATGCCCGTGCTTCCTCACGCCTCTTATTTCAGTATATCCTCTTTGTCATTCTTTCCCCTTCCATTCGTTCCACATGTCCAAACCATCGTAATTTATTTACACTTCATTCCTCACTCTATCACGCAACGTTCAACCAACTATTCTCCATTCGATTATTGTGTCCCATACCTTCTATATTACATAAGACAAGCAGAAATAGGGACTTTAATTAAATAGAAGATGTTAACCCAGACAGTCCTGAAAAAAAAAAAATTTCGGATGGTCGTGATTTTTTAATATGTGGTAGTTATATATGTAAAAATGAAGTAAAAAATAATAAAAAAAAAAAAATCTTAAATTTTAAAAGTTTTATTGAAAAATATTAAGTGTTCGTTTAAACGTACAATAGGAACATACACCACCTAAATACGAGTATATGAAAAAATTACAAAATCTTTGAAAATGTTGATTTATTTGTATTATTATATTTCCAATGATTCACCAACAGGCAAAATGTACGTACAGACTGTCCCAAGAAGAAAGGTCAGGTGAAAGTCTTGAGATAGAGCATCCTTGCGGCTATCAGAATACTCCAATATATGTACCTACCTACCGCGATGTTTCTGAGTTTTCGAGCAAATTTTTTTTCGTATTTTTTGTAAAACTTACAAGACATAAGTGCTCATCACATATATCTTCTTCCCCTTGTCCTAGTTGGGTCGGGGGCCCATTGCGCCAAGGTACCTCCTCCAGAGATCCCTGTCCACCGCTGTTTCCAGGACATCTGACCACTCCAAACCAAGTCACACGTTTTCGACACCTCTCTTACAGCCTCCAAAGATCTAAGTGGTAATATGTCTTCCGGCATGTGTAGCACGTAACCCAGCCATTGCAATTGCGACATCTCTATATGCAGAAATACAGGTTCCACCTTGAGAGCCTCACGAACATACGTATACCTCATACGGTCTCTCAATGACACCTCAGCCACTCCCCTGAGGAACCGCATTTCCGCTGCCTGTAACCTTGATCTCACGCTCTACATGAGCATCCAAATCTGGTGTCCATATATGAGGATAGGCGATCTTCATCTGTATTATAATCGCATGCATTGTCGGGTGGAAGCATAAATATGTACATCACATCCTTCATTTGCTATATCATCCTTTTCAAGTATAGTCAATATTTCATTAACAGTCAATGTAGACGTAAGTAAAAAAATATTAAATTGAGAATCAAAAATGTAAATGAAATATGATTGCGACCGTACACATATACTTGGGAATCAGTTTTGACAAAATAAACTGCAATATATCCATATTATAATATCATGACAATTAGTACTACAGACGTCACGGGTATGTTCCGGTTGTACGATTAAACGTACACCAATTTTTGGATGGTGATATGTATTGCAAATTAAAAGTAATTTGATATTTACATTCGCACTATCAATAATTGCATATTTTAATATAAGGACAGCATAATAATAATTAAAATATTTAAAAATAAATTAGCTTTCTCGACCTGAAGATGGCAGCGAAATTGTTATAAAATTAATTGCTGAGTACAAACACCTAAAACACGCCCACATATTCCAACTGACAGTTATAAACTAATAGATGTTATAAAATATGTCTCTCTTATGCAGCTAAACTAGTAAAATCATCCCTATAATTAATTACTAAAGCAGAAAAATCACGTGAACAAGTGATAGACAAGTGTTCGATAAAACGTACAGCCGGCTTATCTGGGTTAAAAGTCTTATATATGTAATTACAATGCTTTTTTTGTAGACACAGATATTTTTCATGAATCCATTTCTAGTTTTAAAAGGACGATTGCTAGATCTCTGACAGACATAAGACATGCAGAAATAGGGACTTAATTAAATAGAAGATGTTTAAAGTCTTATATAACTACAATGCTTTTTTTGAAGACATAGATATTTTTCATGAATCCATTTCTAGTTTTAAAAGGACGATTGCTAGATCTCTGACAGATTCTGGGTCTCGGCGGGCATAGGCAGGAATCCTCCGCTCTATTGATGTTTTCCTTTTTCTTAACCGTTTCTGTCCCTAATCCTTCCCTTACTGTAGGTTTTATCTTTATGATGTATGCGCATGATTGGCGGGTTTTCGGACTCGTCGGTGTATCTATAAAATTTTCATGTTCTTTTTTTCTTTCACTGTAGTATATAGTTAATTGGTAAGATTTATTTTGTAATGTGTTAGCAAACTTTGCTGGTTTATGTGCCAACTTTTTTTTATCTATTTGTATTACCTATGTATTATAATAACTGTATGTTTGCGTAAACTATAAAATATATTTGCATGCCTCACTTCTTTCTTTATTCTTGTACAATTTCAGATTCTTCTTCATAACCCCGCTGAAACACCAAAGATCAAAGACTACGGAGATTTAATTCCACCAGGTTTCGAAGTCAGAATGGGTGTCAGACCAAAAGTGATTGATTTCCAGACATCTCTGAGAAATATACCGATACAACAGAGAAAATGTTATTTCGCTGATGAAAAAGAACTTATTTATTACAAGTAAGAACGCAATTTTCAATTTAATCTCTCCGTTTCGGCCAATTTATTATTATCTTCTGCATATTTTGTTAAAGCCTCCCATTCATAGCTTTTTCTATCATCGTCTCTACCATTAATAATAAATGATTAATGGTAGAGACGATGGAACAAATCCACTTCAAGGGCGCATCCTAAAATATCTATCTATCTATTCCCTCACGCCGCATCCCAAGTGGGGTAGGCAGAGAGAAAGGAACACCAATAAGATCTGTCCTTACATGCTTCTTTCGCCTTCTCCACAGTCATAGAATTTCTCATGCACGCACGTCGATTTCTCTTACTCAAAACACGGCTGTCCTTGAGAATTTGATCTACATGATCAAGCCATGTAGTTCTCGGACGCCCGCGCTTCCTCACACCCCTCCTTTCAGACAGGTAGTCTTTGTCATTCGTTCCACATGACCAAACCATCTCAATTTGTTTACGCGCATTCTATCCACAACACTCCTCTTGCATCCACTCATTCTTCTAATATCCTCATTCCTCACTCTATCACGCAACGTTTTACCAACCATCGTCCTTAATGATCTCATCTCCACAGCATTTA
Source organism: Athripsodes cinereus (assembly GCA_947579605.1). NCBI lineage: Eukaryota > Metazoa > Arthropoda > Insecta > Trichoptera > Leptoceridae > Athripsodes > Athripsodes cinereus. The sequence continues at coordinate 2,664,678 of OX388327.1, forward strand.
TTCCACTTTTATCCCTCTTCAACCATGTCCACGTTTCGCTTGCATACATAAGTGTTGGTACCAGGATGGTGTCGTGCACTAGCAATTTTGCCATTTTCGATTTATTGTCATTACTGACAATGCAAATTACATTAACTACACATATAAATAACAATTAATTATGCAATTCGCATTAGTCACACTATCATATGCCAAGCTGAATTCTTTCAGAGCTTTTGTTTGATGGTGATGACTTTTAATCTCTGAATCAGGCTTAAAGATAGAACGAGATAAATCTCATGATATTATATACATCCAAAAATATAAAACTGACATAATAAATTACTATTTTCAAATGTTAACTGACAATGGGCAAGTCGCGAACCATTAGTATGATGCTATGTGGTTGTTTTTGTATCATTGTATGTACTCATATTTATATAATTTATTTACATCATTATTGTTTGATTGCATATATTGTGTTGACCTTGAAATATTCCAGAATTTGTTTTTACTTACATGTAAATATCCTTAATTTTAAATAATTCAAATATTGATATTGAAATTTGTTTTTTTATTCGTCTCTTCATAATTTATCGATCACATTTTTGTTTTTTTTTTTCCAAATTATTTAGTATAATTTCAGTTTAATTTAATTCAAGATTTTGTGTTTCTATTTTGACCATACTTTTTTCGAAATTGACTATTTTATTTCTTGATTCTAAAGCTATAATTGACAATATTTTCTTTTGACAATTTATTTTTACTTTTAGTCCTAGGTATACATATTCTAATTTTTATTGATAAATCACACTCATTTGTTGTATAATTATATATCTTTTTTGTTTGTCTAATAATTTTAATCATTTTAAATTCAATTAATCTTTTGTACCTGCATGTGAAAATTGTTTTAGATTATATATATCTTTTTTTTTCATTAATTTATTTGCATGAAACTGCAACTGTATTTTAATGTCCTCGTCTGTCAAATTGTTTTAATTGTTATTATTGTTTTATTGTTCAACATGTAAAAGGCTTTGCCATGTAAAGAAGTTAAATAAAAAAAATAAAAAAATTTAACCTTTTTTCCAGAATCTACACCCAAAGGAATTGTGCCCTAGAGTGTGAGACAAGGCTCACGATTGAGAGATGCAATTGTTCACAATATTATATGCCAAGTATGTTTCATCATTTTATTTAATACTCTGGTAAATTGTTTATTATCATTAAAAAAAAATTTATACTTAGTTATTTTTGTTAAAAATCCTTTTAAATTGAAGTATATATTTTTAAAATATTTTTAATCCTTTCCAGCCTCCAAATACCCCAGTTATTTTTATTGCGTATTTTTGAATAAGAAAACTCTATTTATAAATGACAAATGTTGTACAAAGACATAATAAAAGAGAATGTAAAGAAATAAATTAGACTTACAAAGTGTTACAATTTCCCTTAATTTTCGTCATTACTTTTCTCTTCACTGGTCTTAGCCTTTTTCGCCACGCTTTTCTCACTTTCACCTGTAGGCCGTTTAAAAAAAACATGTCCAAGGAGTCTAAATCCACAAGACTTCACTATCCTCACCACAGACCCTACAAAACAATTGGCAAAAACCACAAGAAACATGATAAATAGTTGGAACGCCCTATTTCCATACACAAGACAAAAACAAAGACTCATTGAAATGAATCCAAGACCACCCATGCTATATGGACAATTAAAAATACATAAACCAGGACACCCAATTCGACCTGTCGTCTCATTCATAAACACACCAACAGCAAAACTATCCAGAGCCATAAATGAAAAATTCTATAACATCACACAATACACACCGAAACATACAATAAAAAACACAACACAACTAATACAAGAAATACAACATATCGACATTAAAAATTGCAAGCTCATATCGCTAGATGTAAAAAATCTCTTCACCAACATACCAGTGCAAGAAAGTTTACAATGTATAAAAAACACATTACAAGAGAAACAAATAGATCCAATAATAGCAGGAGAGATATATGATATAATAGAATTATGCACAACATCAAATTATTTCCAACACAACCATACAATATACAGCCAACGCGAAGGTTTACCTATGGGACTACCTTTATCAAACTTACTTTCAGACATATTCATGGACAAAATCGAACAAAAACTACTCAACACCCCACTAGCCAAACAACAAATTGTATATTATAAAAGATATGTAGACGACATACTCATAGCCTTCAGAGGATCCCAAAGACAAACTAAACAACTTTTAAAACTAGCAAACGAACTACACAAGAACATTGAATTCACTATGGAAACCGAAGAAAACAATAGTATAAATTTCCTCGACATTACTATCACTAGAATCAATGATAAACACGAATTTAAAATATATAGGAAACCCACATACTGCGACACAACAATACATGCAAAATCACAACACCCATGGATACACAAACTAGCAGCTTATAACAGTATGATACACAGACTTGTTAACATACCCATGACAAATGATAACTACCTTAATGAACTTACCACAATAACAACAATAGCAGAACACAATGGTTACAATAAACAAATTATACACCAACTACACAAAAAACACACACATAAGAAAATAATTGGACAGATATATCCTATCATACAAGAAACAGACCCACACAAATATAGAACGATAGATTACCACGGAAAAATATCAGAAAAAATAGCAAAAGAACTAAATAAAAATAACATTACAACAGCATTTAAAACACGTAACAACATAGGAACATTAATTAAAAACACCAAGGACAAAACTAACACACAGGAAAAAAGTGGAATATATAGACTAAATTGTGACCAATGTAATAGTATTTATATAGGACAAACAGGACGCAGCATTGAAGATAGATTCAAAGAACACAAATCGAATTGGAAAAATAACCACCTAGACAAATCACAATTTGCTAAACACCTAATTCAACACAAACATAAAATAGCAGACACCAACACACCCACACTATTACACACAGAAAGAAAAGGAATCAGATTAAACATTTTAGAACAAATAGAAATTAATAAAAATATTAACAACCACCACTCAACACTTATTAATGAACAGACAAACATTTATAACTCACCTATATTGGACATTTTCAAATATAAACAAATAGACAACTCACAAAAATAACTCATAGTCACCCTACAAACAACTTACAAAAATAACTCATAGTCACCCTTCAAACAAACACCAACAAAACAATACTGAGAACTGGGTTTTTTCCCCCCAACCATCAACACACAAGACTCACCTACAAGACAAAGCACTTTAGTATGATTATGGCATTGCAGCCGAAACATATGTAACATTAATTAAAATATTTTTTGTAAAACAAATAAATTGTAAGTAATTTATAAAATTAAAAAAAAAAAAAAAAAAAAATCCAAGGAGGTTTGTATCTTTCTCCCTTTCAGAATGTTCCGGAAATGAGTTAGGCAAGTGTCATTAAATAGCAAATATTTCAAAGCAAAAATCGTGTATTGTACCTAAGTATAATTTTGTAGTCTGTCTTATATTTATACATGTAAAAGGTTTGCGCCGTATACAACACTGTAAATAAATAAATAAAATAAACAGAAAATGTTTGTTTGGTTTTTGTTGGACTAATGACAACATTATTAGTAATAAGACTTTGGCATATTTTTTTAATAATTACCTATTATACATTTCAGAAAACAGTACAATTCGTATGTGTGGGATGGCCGACTATGATTGCTTCACTGAAGTCAAAGGTTTGTAACGAAATTTAAATTATCTTATATTTAAATAAATTGTTATAATAGAAGTAATTACTCTCAAGCTGGGACAGATTTATTCCTAGGCTACCAAATTTTGATCTCGATTAGATTAAGAAGTTTTGTTAAACATTATTTTCATAGATTTCGATTAGAAGATGGACTCCAGTCAGTGATATGTTATACCTAGATTTGCAATATGAATCTCAAACATGTACCATCAATAAAAAAATTTGCGGACCTTGGTGCCGCAATTTTTAGTTTGAAAAAAAGCGACACACATATAAATAAATTGTTTGTAGATAACAAGAGATAGACAATATGAGAATAGGGATTACTACAGACGTCAAAGGCCGGTAGAAAGAGATGAATATATACATAAGAAAAGAGATGAATATATATTACTCAGGTATTGTACGTCGACGGGTGGGTACACATTTTTAGAGAATATTTGTATGACATTGCGAATCTAGTTGTAACATATCACTGACTCCAGTACACTGAGAAAAATACTAACGAAATTTCACAACGAATCATTGGTACGTACTATCAGATTAGGGCCAGAGATAGTACAAACGATTCATTAGGACGAATCTAAAATATTAAATTTTCGCAAATAAATTGTTTGTAAATTTACCAATGACTTAGATTCGTACTAATGAATCGTTTGTACTATCTCTGGTCCTAATCTGATAGTACGTACCAATGATTCGTTGTGAAATTTCGTTAGTATTTTTCTCAGTGTAGATTGAAATAAATCAGTCAAAAGAATCTACTTCCTACCTATGTTCTCCATGGGAATGTTAAATGATGTTAATAGGTTTGTTCATACTGGGACTACAAAACACTGACCAATTTTATAATCTCTTTATTCTCTTTATAAATTACCTATCAAAGGAATAGAAGGTTGTAATCTCGAAGATCTTATTCTATATAATAAGACAATGTCAGTTATCGACTATTGGAGTGAAAAGAATAAGGCTAGACAAAGAGTCTGGGTCTCTTCGTTTTACCTCTATTGTTTTAGGGCATTTCTCTATAATTAAATGTATTTTGATCAATGTAGAGCAATGAATGATAAATTTAATTATTTAATGTTTTTTTTTCAGTTGCCATCGAGGACATGTTTGATGCTGATGAGAAAGAAGCCTTGAAAAAGATAAATTGTGACGAATGCTATCCAGGATGTTACGAATTAGGGTACACACACGAAGTGTCCTTATCTGCTTTGTCAGATAAATATGATATCAAGGAGGAGATGCTGGGAGGACAAACACTCAAATATTTCAAGTACGATATGAATTTATTTCACAGTACAAACATGATACATCTTATAGAAAAGTTTTTTTTTAGCAATTAACCTTTTTATCGATGTAATTTTTACAATAATTAACCGTTGTATGAGGTCCTATATGTAAATTTAACACATGAAACTACCATATAAGATTTAGAAAAGGCAATGTCACCTTATTTAGTTGTGCCCCAGACGGGACTTGAACTTACATTCCTACCTTGTCGCGAGTGCTTCGTCCAATTACATAAGCTACCAGGTGACTTGCCAAAGGCTCCAATATACTCTCTTATAAACCACAATCTCTGTGATTGCCTAGCATAAAATCAGTAATTGTTGTATTTTTCTAGAAAAAACATGGCTATTGTTCATGTGTACTATATCGAGAAGACATTTTCAAGATACACTAAAGGAGAAATATATGGTTTTACAGAATTTTTGTGTAAGTATTTCTAATATTTTAATAAGTTATATGTACGAATTATGTAAATTGAAACAAGTGTTTCTTTCTACTGTGTGTGTGTACAATATCTTTTATCTGTTTTTTGTTTCTTTTTTCAGCCAATACAGGTGGCATTCTAGGTCTTTTTATGGGATTCAGCTTTCTGAGTTTTGTGGAGATTCTCTATTTCTTATCCTTAAGAATTGTCTGTTCGTTCTGGAGGGACGCGTTCAAAAAGAAGGAGGACAAAGTGTTTCCATTCTCACAGTGAAGAGATTTTTTTTTTAAATTATATCAATAAAAAGAAAAATAAAACATTAAACCTGTGAAGAGTCTCTGGCAAAGACTAGGTTTCTCAAACTTTGCTACCGGTTTTAGAGAACTTTGTAAAAGACAGGTATTCGTAAAACTTCACAAATACAAGACATATAACATCTACAATTCAACAACCATATAGTTATGCCATGGATTTAGATTGTCTTTATTTTTTTTTATTTGCTTGGAGAGAATAACTTGTGTGTTTATTACATGCAGTTAGTTAACCTAGTGGCCACTCCACTTATGCAAGATGTCACGAGGGTATAGATAGGTAGGTGATATTTTTTTAATGGACATATTAAAATAATAATAAACTTTATTTCACAATAATAAATTATATTGTGCAATTGGCTAGTTCAGGGGTCGGCAACCTGCGGCTCTTTAGTTCCATACGCACATACATATTTGTTGGCAAGAACAGATTTTGTGGCTCTTTAAAAACTTTGAAATTTTGTAAATTGTATTCTTTGACTCATCCAACTCAAAAGGTTGCCAACACCTGGACTAGTTTATTGCGAAAGTGATATCTTCCAACTTACTGAACAAAGATATCTATAAAAAAATCCATGCTTCTTTGGCAGCGTGCACACAGCTTGATGAAAAAATCAATCTTCAGTTATTCTGTGATGATTCAGAGCATTTTCTGAAGAAATATTTGAAAGAATGCCTTCGTTTCCCGTCCTGAGGAGGATAACAAAGACACTCTGAGATGCTCTGAATTGTCACCGAATGATTGATGTTTTCATCCAGTTTGTTGGCAAACCAAGGAGTAAGTAATAATAGAGGTAAGAAAGGGTGAGAAAACCCATTCCAAAAAGTTTGAGTTACATCTCTGACATGAAGTTAGCTATAAGAATTGACATTTGCAGCTGACAGACTGTGGCTAACTTCACATTTAATTTATAACTGTTACTTTTCTGTGCGTGGGAGCAAAACTACACCATGTTGAATTTTGAAAAACATAGTATTGTAGTCCTTGTTATGCTCTTTTTGATGACATATTCATCTGTCTTGTAAACAAATTATATTTTGAAATATCCATAAATAAAAAAATATGTAAAGCAAAACAACGCCATTTTAATTTTCAAAAAAGTGTGAGATTTGATGAATAGCAATCATTCACATTAATTTTCAAGAATAATTTTGTGTTAACTGAAATGTGAGAAGCAAATATACTTTAGTTGAAAAAACTTTGACGGCCATACTGAAAAATGGCGTCCATTGAGATAGCATAGCTTCGCTCTGCATACCTACAGAGTTACATCTCTAACATAAAGTTAACTATATTGACATTTGCAGCTGACAGACTGTGGCTAGCTTCACAGTTGATTTATAACTATGAAGTTAGCCACACACATACTGTGAGCAAAAGAAAAGGGATAGCGTCTCTACCTCATTTGCTTTCTGTATTGCAGATTTAAGGTCAGCGGATTTTATTTGTTTATTGTTCTTACGAAATAAAACAATTTAAATAAAAATTCCTATTTTTTTAATGATGTATTACAAATTACAGATTAAAGTTATAATAATTATCTTAAGACTAAACAAACAAAAATTTACACTTGGTATTATACGGAATATCAAAAGAACCAAACATGATAACATCTAGTTAAAATAAAAACCTTATCAGATGATGGGTAGGTCGTACGTAAAGTCTCAAACTTCTAAACTGAAGATTCGTGGTTCGAATCCCACTGCCAACCTAACCCAATTTAATGATACCATAATGGACTAGGCATCACGTAATTAAATAAACAATAGCTATTGGTAAGGGATTAAATGGATTGAGACGCGCTTATCTTTTATTTTGGTATCTATTTGATGTGTCAACAAAATGCTTATTTTAAATTAGGTATTACGTATAAAAAAAAAACGAGATATATTCACAACAGTATTTTTTTAAAAACGCATCTGGATTTTTTTTTTTACTAACCCAAATACAACCTTATACACCTTTCACTTTAGATTTTAAGATACTAAAATATTTTAACCTTGTTCAGTAATAAGAAATATGCAACCGTGGACTAATAATTTGAATTGCCATCCTTTTTATTTTAATATATTTGGATCGTATTTAATTATGATGGCAGGGAGTCCATATTTTATTATAGAGTCTATTTTTATGTCAAACGGTAAGTTATTAATGTTCAATGTACAAGTGTATTTGGGTCAACAAACAGAAACCCGGATTTCTTAAATCTTAAATACGGAAGATGATTATATATAACATTGTTACTACTGACCATGGCAAAAATGCTCCCATACTGTTGCCATACTAAAAATAAGATTGTGAAAGAAATTCTTCATAAATATTAATTCTTATAATCAAATAAATGGTGGAGTCCGTTAATATATACAAATTGTTGAGAATACCTAAGTGCAATGGGCCTCCAATTAGGGCAGAGGGAAAAGGATGTATTGAGGCTGTCAAAGTATAACTTTTTCTTCCGCCGTTTATTTCTTATTCAGCAACATATTTCTAAAATCAGTGTTGGACAATTTTGTAGTTTTGGAATCACTGTGACTACCGTTGCTTGCGACGATCGCGTCCCCTTTCTCTGAAACACTAGGAGGCGTTATCGTCTTTGTAGGGACTGATTTCGGTAACATTTTCTGACTCACCGCACTAGGCACGAATAACATTGTTCTGGCGTGCCCTCGTCTGAAAAAAAAACATTATTATTTTTAATACATTTTGTGAAAATTTATGTGTATATGACATCTAGGAGAAAATGTGAGAAAGTAAGTAGCGATGGAATGAGCATGTGTCCAGAAGACTAGAAGTTCCAGGTAGGAGGACCAAAGGTCTATCTTTAACTCTTGGCTCTAGCCAGCACAGGTGTCTTTAAGTGGTTACACAATACACACGAAACGATGACATCACCCAGAATGATGCACTAGATAAAACTATGTAGCTAATATTTAAAATCCATCTATATTCTTATGCTGTGTACTTTATTTATTTATAATTTCATATACGGCACAAGGCCATTAAACATACATAGAAAAATTACAAACAGTTTGATGCAATACAACAACAATCTTTTTCAGTCAAAGTCACACACTTTTATCACACACACATTTATAGGGTAGACAGAGAGAAAACAATGTCTAGTTGATTTCTCTTTGTCTACTACTTTCACTTGCTCCACATTTATGAAGTTTCTCACACACGTGGGCCAATTACTTGCTCAACACCCACGCCGGTATTTAAGAATTTGTTCCATGCGGTCAAACCATTCGATTCTCAGACGTCCACGCTTCCTTACATTAGTTCTTTCAGACAAGTAAACATTCATCGCCATTCATTCATCATCCATTCACATCAGACGCCATGAACATTACAACTCATTTACAAGCATCATATTCACAATACTTCTTTCATATGTTAAGTTATACTTCATAGAATAGTTTTACAGAGATTTGTTGCATTTTGATTGCTAATATTGTTATAGCCTACCTACATACCTTGTATTCTTTTTTTTTGCTGTGTTCTTTGTACCATCATACCTATTATTATTATTCTTTGTATTATATTATAAGGTGCTTACTTGATTGATAACATTATTTTGCTGTGTACCTATGCATTGCTGGTGTGTTTGTGTGGGTAGATACTTTTGTTATATGTTTTCACTATCTGTTGTTTTTTATTGTATTTTTTCTTTTCTATGTAAAAGGCTTATATAGCCGTTCACTGTGTAAATAAATAAATAAAAATAAATAAATAAATATCCCCCTAATATCTTCATTTCTAATATTTTAATTTTTTCAACAATTCATCTCAGCGATCTCATTAAATGTTTACTTACGACGTTGATGGAGGCGTGGGCAAGGTGGTTCCTAATGGTTGCTCTTGTTTCTTGGGCGGAGGTGCACTGAGAGCGACACTGAGAGGTCTGCCCCCTACGTCTAGACCGTCAGTAGCTTGGAGAGCAGACGCAGCGCTCTTTTCGTCAGTATATTCAATGTATGCTAAACCCTTGGGGTTGCCAGTCCTAAAAATAAACAACAATATTCATTTTATTACCCTATAATAATAATAATAATCTTTATTGCACAAAATTAGTATACAAAGAAGAAGAAAAAACATGGTATCATAACAATAGAATACATAATTTTGTGCAATGGGCGAGTTTATTACTGAAGCACAATATCTTCCAACTAACCCATTTAACAAAAACAAATAATAATAATAATACATAAACAAATAAGTAAAACAAAATAAAATAATTTAAGATATATAGATAAATATATAAATAAACACATATGTATACCAAAATAAATTTCAACATAAAATAAGCTACTCAAATATGTAATCAAAAGAAACAACATCGGATAAGCGACTCGACACAGATGTTGAGTAGGGAGGGATGGGATAAAGTGGAAGGGATGGGGTAGGACTACCCATCGTGTTTGGATACACGAAAAAAAAAATTATAGAAAAATATTGAAAACCTTAGGAACTTTTATATGTAAACACAACAGAAGACTAGCGACCATTAACCTCCTTCTTGAAGGTATAAAAAGAAGAACAAGTGCGAATTTAAATACTTCATTACATTCTAAGTTTTCCAGTTCACAAAAAAATTGGCCTTATGTTAGAATGGCTACTGTGGAGCACCCGGCAAAGAATTGGTCTGCCACTCTTTTCCGTAAGTTTTTGGATGTCCTGTAAGAGACGGGTTTTAAAATAAAAATTACGCCTTTAATTCAGCGATGAGGGCTCCCACCCATCCTGAATGTCTTAATTTTTTGTCAGCACAGACTTGCATGTTTTTTACACGAGCTGGTCAGCTGGCCGTACCATCACGGCATATCCCTACTTGTGGGATATGCCGTGGTGGTATAATAGTAGTAATACTAGAAATCCAAATATTATAACTTTCCTTTTTTTACATTCCAAAAAAGTCTATTTAGAAATTTTGAAAATTTTCTAGTTTACGTATGGACGGTCGATCACTATTTCCTCTTTACATTTCTAAGAGGAACATTACATAGAAAATTTAATGAAATTGCAATAGATAGAAAATACTCACTTATAAGTAACAATCCTTATATCCTTCAGTTCTCCATATTTTTTAAATACTTCATTGAGTTTCTCCTTTGTGCAATGATCGAAGGATATGTTCTTGACAAACAGTTTATTCCTCTCTATGGATGTGGGATAGACGAAGTGCTTTTTCCTCGTCTCCTTGGTGGGGTTATAACGGGATATGTACATGGGACGGCCCCCCAGGGGGGTTCTGTCGTGGGATAGGGCTGCATCTCGACTAATCTGTAACATAAAATATATTCAATTTTCAAATAAATATTTACTGTTACATTTTTTTTTAATTTTATCTATCTATCTAAACCATCACAGCGTCTTCTAGAACTGGAGTAACCAGTAGACTACCTGCACGTAATAAATGTACAGATCGTCCTCTCTGTGCTAGTATATAACAAGACATTAGGGATGGATGCCAACTGCTGAATTGTGAATGATCAACTTCCTAATTAAAAGTTAACATTTTCAATTTTTAAGTTTCTCACTCGTTTTGAAGTTATTAAGTCTCATTCACGGTATTTTACCAGGACGCTTGAAAACTTACCAAAAGTAAGTAAACTGTCACGCATTTTGAATATCTTAATTTTTTATGTTTGATTTATCGACTGACGGTTCTTGGTGGGAGTTCATATTAAGATTTTTTAAAATGAAACACGATGTATAGTTATAAAATCAATAGTGAAATAACTATTAGTATATAAATAAATAAATAAATCTTTATTGGCCAAATTCAAGGAAAAATACACAACATGATAATAAAAAAATAATTTTAAAAAAATCTGGACCAAAAGGTGGACTTGTTGCTGGGCAACGTCTTCCAGTCAACCCTATATGGGGTTTCATTTTAAAAATTCTTAATTTTTTGTTGGAGCAGAGAGGACAGCTTTCATGTTCATAACACACAGCTGGCCTGCTGGCTACCCCACTTGCCGTGATGGTATAGTAGTAGTAGTAGTAGTAGCATATACATCCTTTAAAATAAAATTAAAATTTGAGAAACTACAAGGAGATCCTGATAACCAACCAGACAATATTGTTTATGGTTACAAAATAATAGTATATTAATTGTACTTACCACATCTACATAAACACAATAACATATTCTGCCGTATGGTCCTTTGGCCATCCGCATCTCTTGGACTTGTCCAAATTGGCTCAACTTCTCTTTCAGGTCGTCTTCTTCTACCCTATAAATAAATATAACATTACATTCAATTAATCAATCGAAAAAAAAAAAGCACATTCTGCAGTCCCCAGAACTGGCAGCACTGGCATAGTGGTACTAGACTAGAGAGAGTTGAAATATAAATAAATTGTCACCTAAACGGATAAATAGGAGTCCTTGGACTCCTGAAATATCCGAGAAATAAAGTTAATTCAACGATTCTGCAGTCCCCAGTAAAGAATAGGTATCTCATTTTTTTTGTAAGTTTTCCTGTAACGTCTTAATTTTTGCTGGCACAGAGAAGGCAACTTATTTAATACATGCAGATTAGAGAGTTATTACACGCAGTTAGTTCACTGACTACCCCATTTGTGGTAAAAGCCGTAATGGAATGAATCAATCAATAAATTGCACTTTAACAACACTTTCGGAAACACAAGACAGAATGGTCATCAAAGAATATTAGAATCTAAATCATATTTTGAACCACTCTAGATTACTCATTCCAATTGATGACACTCACCAATAGTCAACCTATTTGAATAGGTATTAACTATGTAGGTATGTTGTATATTATGATACACATACATGGCTTTCGCTTCCTCCACATTCGTAAAACCTCTCACACATTTATTAATTTTTATTTTAATGAATGAGGTGTAATGTGCCCTGCGACCTATAAGATCTATTGTACTCCTCCTATTTAACTTTCCTGGAATTACCAGACAGAGTAAACCCTCTAGTCCCAGACAATCTTGAGGGGATCCAAGGTGTGGAGTTCTCTCACACATGCACATCAATTTCTATTACTCCTTCAGAATTCGATTCACGCGGTCAAGTCACATAATTCTCAGATGTCTGCACTTAATCACACCACCAAATAAATTCTAATAAAAAAAAAATCAACTTACGAATAATCCAGATTGCTAACGAAGACTGTCCTTCCATTTTTCTCTTCATCTTCCTCTTGCGGATGATGATCTTTGTCCTTCCCAGAGACACTGGAAGCTGTGGTCTCCAGATTTGCATGAGGATACCCTGGCGGGGGACCTGAGATTACGTCTGTAGAGCTAGATTTCAGTCTTTTAGATGGGCTCTCTACACACATAATGAAACACAAAATTAAAATATAATACGGGCACTTTACACCCAGCAAACTCCCCTTTCACGACACTATATTTTATCTTACTGTAAAAGGTGAAGTTGTGTTTGTGTTTAACTCACATAAATATTTTAATAAAAAAAAAGTACAATATGCTACAAAACGCAACCTAACCACGAGGATCAAATTCTCACGGATGGGCGCGCGTTTAATGAAAGAATTGGTGTGCATGTGTGAGGAAGCCAAAGAAGTATGTAAGGATAGATCAATATGGCATCCTGTCCTCTCTGCCTACCCCACTTGAGATACGGCGTGAGGGTAGAGATAGAAAGATGAAACTATGTTTTAAAGTCATCATTTGCATGTTAGTTTTTATACATACATACACACATACCATCACGCCGCTTCCCTCGCGGGGTAGGCAGAAAGATCGAGCGCCACTTACTCCTATCCTTGCATACATCTTTCACTTCCGTCACTGTCATACAATTCCTCATGCATGCTCTCCTGTTCAATATACTCAACACAAACCCGTCTTGTAGGATTTGATTTAGATGATATTGCCATTTTATCCTCGGACGTCCACGTCTCTGAGCACCATTCCTCTCAGCCAAATAAATCTTCTTAGCCATTCTGTTTTCATTTATTCTTTCCACGTATCCAAACCATCTTAAATGTAAGTTTTTACTTAGACAAAATATAAATAAGTGACTTACCAAACTCCTCAATCTTTCTCTTCCCTACAGAGAGTCCTTGTTCCCTACTACCATCCATATTTACATCTTCATTACTCCGCCCCTGTTTGGCAGGACTGGAACTGTCTTCCTCGACATCCATCTTACGTTTACCCACGATATTACTTTTACTATTATCACGTGATGAATCTTGTCTTTTGTTACTTATTACACTACTGGAGCTCTTACTGTTTCTGGACGTATCGTCGTTCATTTGTTTCTTTCCTTTATTTTTCTTTTGTTTAGTGTAAGTGCCGCTGGTCCCTTCTCCGCTATTGTGATGATCGTTTGATTGTTGTTGATGATGCTTTTGTCTATTATTATTATTATTGTTTTTATTGTAAGTCTTTTGGTTCCCAGACATTTTGCTCTCCTTGATGGCTTGCTGTTGCTTCTCCCACTCTTTAGCCTTTTCCTAAAATGGAAAATCACAAATGTTAAAAGTAATAATAATAAATCCTTAATGACTAAAAAATTATTAATATTAGTGGCATTTACAATGTGATAATTTCACGACATGATCTAAAGAAACCAGTTTTCTTACTTAGTTTAATTATTTAATTGAAACAAGTGTTTCTTTCTACTATATATTATTGATTATTGTAACACAGTCTGTTGTGTTGAAAGCTGGATGAGCTGAGCTGGAAGTTCACATTGATGTATCTACCACGTACACACGGTATATATAATATACCTAACTAGTATGTACCTAATTCATTAGGTTGGACTAGTGGTTAACACACTCGCCTTGCAAGCGAGGGGTCGTGGGTTCGATCCTCAGACTAGGCCAAAATATTAATGTCCATTTTCTGAGCTAATTCAATGTGTACGAGTCATCTATAGTAGTTTAAAACTTAATTTCATATATTATTGATTCCGAGAGAGACGTCTTTTCACTTAGCAGATTGATAATGACCTGATAAGTGGAAAGACGTCTCTCGGAATCAATAATCTATAGTAGAAAGAAACACTTGTTTCAATTACATAATTATGGAATTCTACGTGTGCACCGACACAATTAATATACTTTGTTTAAATTATCACTATTATTTATTTGAGTCGACGTTAATTTTGTAAAACTTCATGTTTATATATGGAAGAAAACACAATTAATTTTAGTTATACTAGATTGATAACTTTGAACAGCCGTATCGCAAAACGCCATTTTGGCTTATAGGCCTTGTTCCAAGTTCAGCGTCAATTCAAAAAGCTTACTTTGCATATAATCTCGCATTCTATAAGAGTATCTAATGTTCCGTGGTCTCTCTCCATACACAGCCATGCTCTCTGAAGTCGGGGATCTGCACTGTGTTTCACAGCTCTCTTATAACAAGTCCTAGCACGGCCTACTCCTCCAGACATCTTCTCCAAGTTGATGTACTCCATCCAGAGACCACCTCGTAGACGGTTTTCGGGGTAACCTACAACAAACATTAAAAATTAACATACGGCAGTCCCAAAAGAAACTGGCAAGAATTATAATATTTTTTTCATATTCTGGGTCTTAAATAAATATAAATACGTCCTATATCCATCACATTGAAGGCGTTATCAGATTTGTTCACTTGCAGTGATCACTCTGGATGTTCCTCCAAAATGAAAAGGTGTGAATAGACGTATCATCAATAGTGATCACTAGCGATGACGGATGAAAGTGATTACCACCCGACATAATTTTGATGAAAGATCGACCTTTCATTGAAACGACCATAAACAAGTTTTTTTTCTATTATCTGTCTTATTCTCTATGAATTAGTACTAAATGCCAGAATCATAAACAAAATTAACATATTGTTGTGTACTAATGAGATTTTTTTTTAAATTTTGAACATTGAAAGGACCCTCTACACACCCGGATATCTCAGGAGTCAAGGACTCCTATTTATCCGCACTTGCAAACAAAAAAATTGTCCTCACGGGCGAGCCATATGGGCAGCCTGAATGGATGGCCGGCCAAATCCGCCTCGAGGGAATCTTTTAAATTACTGTAAAACTTTCAATATCCCCTTAAGGTAGAGAAACAACAATATTTATATTTTTATTAAAATAATACATTGATCCGAAATGCACACATAGGAAAAAAATTATACCCAATAATCAAAATCTGGTACAAAAAACAAAAATATGATCAATTTTGAACAACTATTATTTATTTATATTCTTAATTATGACAAGTATGAATAGACGTGTTCACTTTGGATGAACAGGTTTGACCCTGACACTCTGGATGATCATCCAAAGTGAAACAAAATGAATGCTACTTAAGCGATACGCTTGTGTTGCAAAGGTGACATTGGTCAGCTGCAGGAGAAATCTAAAACAGGATCTCTAGACTGCGAGTCTGAGACTCAACCTCAAGTTACCATTTAAAAAATGTGGTCACATAGAAAAATTTAAAAACAACCAGACTATAATAATAATGACCTTTAGTGACATAATTTAGTTTTGCTCCGAGATATTCTAATACTAGATACTCACTCAACATCTCTTCAAACAGTTCCTTCCCATAGTCGTGGTCTTTGGTATAATGGTACTCCAGGCGTGCCCAGAACTGCAAGATGCTGAACTCTGTATCGGCTGTATCACCCCACATCTGTAATCATTAATACAAAATCACAATAAATTAAAATAACAAACATTTGTTAACGGAACAAATACAATAATATATATTCAAAAATTCAGATATTTTTAATCAACAACTTTTGCTGACCACTAACATTATACACCAGCATGGCATCTCCCACAAATCAAATAACATACAAGTCGTCCTATATGTGCTAAATTAAAAAAAATTGTTGATATGTTGTCACCTGTCCGAGTGAGTCCCACGCCAGTCGGAATGTCTTCCTCATCCTGTCCACTTGCTCTTCGTTACTAAAGTCTGTCTTCCTGCGGAGTACTTCCAGGTAACACAGCCACATGTTGGTGTAGTCGTCAGCTGTCTGGAACCCGCCAAACAGGGCACTCTCGAAAGCTTCTTTTATCTGAAACACAAAAACAATTATTTCTCATTGCAAATATTTATACATTGTTCTGTGGAATTATCGACAAAGAAAAGAAGAAAAAGTCTCCCACTCTTTTTTATATTTTTTTTATGTCCTGTAAAGGCAAGTATTAAAAAAATCATATGCAGAACATTTCAATTCAATTTAAAATCTTCAATCAGCAACCCATTGTTCATCGGAAACCTGTAGGTAGAGGCTCGGCCTCACGCACATGAGGCAGAGCCTCTACCTCGGTGCGCGGTTCGATCCCAGGTGCCGGCAAACTCCCCTTTCACAACACAAGCTTTTAGCTTACTGTGAAAGGTGTTTAAGGTTGTATTTGGGTTTATAACAAAAATCCAGATTCATTAATAAAAACCCGCATATTGGTTACACGCAGTTAGTCTGCTTACTACCCCACATGTGAGAAATACCATGATGGTACAAATGAATAACATAACATACAAAGACAAGTCACGCAGATTGAGCTAGTCCCAAACTAAGATGAATCTTGTATTATGGGTAATAACACAACAATACACACATTTATACAATGCACTAAACACATATACATGTAACACCCATGACCCGGGACAATTTGATAAAAGTCATTCTTCACTTTGCCCTGGCCGGGAATCGAACCCGGGACCCCGTGACTCAAATGCAAGTGCGTTAGCCTCCGGGCCACACCGGCTGACAAATATATTAAATACATACCTTATCTAGTGTAAGCCCCATTCTTTCCAAATGTCTAATTTTCTTCATCCAAAGACGACTGCTGCGCGGGCAACGCCTTATCGCCCGATCGATGACTCTCAAACATTCCGTTTCGGAATAGTGGGAGGAAACAAAATCCACATAGTCCACACAGAGGTCCTCTACGTCTTTCGTGAGCTCCGGTAAAACTCGACACAGAGCTGCGGAACAATCTGACGTCGCTCTGTCGTACAAGACGTTAATGAGAGATTTGAGATTATGCAAATTTGGTTCCGGGACCTCTCGCAACAGTTGTTTGGAGAAGCTGAGGTATTTGTCGTATACGGCGCATCTCTCGTGGATTTTACTGCAAAACAAAATAAAATATTTCGTTACCTTAATGCAGGATTATCCTTAGTTCAAATTTTGGGCAAAATGAGTTAAGTATTAAGCAATAAGAAATGATAATAACAGATACGAGATAATTTAACGAATGAGAGTAATGAGATTCCTTAGATCCCCTCAAGATCCTGGACTTCATAAGATGTCTGGGACTTGAGGGTGCGCTTTGACGGGCAACACCGGGAAAGGTGAATAGGGGGAGTACAACAGATCTTAAAGGTCGCGGTGCATATTTTACCCCAACAAATAAAATAAAATAAATAAATGAGATTCCTATATAATAGCGCGTGTCAAAATTTGCTTAAGATATTTTTTAAATTTAATTTTGTTACAAACACAAAACTTTAAACTACTCCTGTGAAAAATCGCCCAAAGATACTTAGGATAGTTCTGCATTAAGGTAACGATTTATAAGAAATCAAAATGAAACAAAATACACAGTACTTCCACTGGTGAATTTATTAATTTGATGTCCACAACGACTCACAAATTTAATATAACATGGCTGACCATACTTGATAAGAGCTTATTTCTCATGGTAAAATTTATTTTTTTCTTTCTGTCACATACCTACTCTCATAATTTATTTATTTATTCATTCTTTACTGTACATTGATTACAGACAATTACATAAAAGTTATAGGTACATTCAAATTAAATACAATCAATATACACAGGGCGAGTTTATAGCAAAGGCGCGATCACTTCCAACTAGCTAAATTAAAATAATACTGCTTCACTTTTTCACTTTCCGCTCTCCTCGTCAGGCAAATGAAAAGTGAAGCATTATTATAAAGGGAGGTGTTTTAGGTATGTAATTGCAGTTTGCGTTTAAAATAATCATATAATTTGGTTCCATTTCCTCCGAAAGACAAAATTATTAACTGTATATATTGGTTTGACTTACTCCTCTGTATTGCCCACTATAGACTCCAGTTGATATTCATACTCCATAAGCTCCTTAAGGATCTTCTCCGACTCTGCATGGGCCTCTTCTATCTGAATAAAGAATAAACGCAATAAACACAAATAATCAATTGTATTGGTGCACACATAGTAGAATTCCATAATAAGGTCAATTGAATCAAGTGTTTCTTTCTATAGCCTTTCTCATGAGATCTTGCCCCATGTCAAAGTATTAGTTAATCCTTTCATATTGCGTGTAAACACAAATACATTGACACATCCCGGTGCATCCATTGGTTGAATATGACGGTAAGTAGGTACTGCATTATCATTAAAAGTGTTTGGAAATTTGATTTGATTTTTGAATTACTGGGTGTTCATAATCTTACTCTAAAAAGATGTCTCTGAAGTAAATTGGGCCAAGGAAAATCGCTTAATGGGCAAACAAAAGAAATAATTTTAATGTTTACGAATATTTAAATGTTTGACTATTTTTGATTTGACACATTAATTGTGTTTTTTTTTAATGTTGTTTTCTTTTTTAATTTGATTGTTAACATATCAAAGGCTAACGCCGTAAATATATGTAAATAAATAAATAATAAATATGTAAATAAACAAATTATTCTTATTTTTACATATTTTACGTAAAACAAAGGTATTATTATTGTCCCCAAACGTCATTAGAAAATAATACAACTTGATTTTTTGGGTTCCTTATGTTATGCTGAGTGTATAGGAATGCATGCATTTTATCCTACTAAAATAATAACTAAGTGACCCCGTGGAGCACCCGGTAAAGAATTGGTCTCCCACTCTTCTCCGTAAGTTTTCGAGTGTCCTGTAAAAGGCAGGTGTTCGAAAAAAATAAGACATTTTACATCTTAAATTCAGCGATGAGGCTTGCCACCCATCCTGAATGTCTTGATTTTATATTGGCACGAAGAGGACAGTTTGCATGTTTCTTACGTGCAGCTGATCTGCTGGCTACCCCACTTGTGGGATATGCCGTGATGGTATAGTAGTAGTAGTAGTAGTATAGGTCACTTCTCATTATACATTATTATTATTATTTATTGTGTCGAAACCCAGAGAAAAAACCCATCAAACTGATCTCCGGTACTGGCCAAAACGCACAGCATACATACATTATTATAAAATGTATATGGATACAAACATTAGATATATAATAATATTTTCTTTAAACCTGATACCTTAGTCTTGAAATTAGGTGTACACCCTGTAGCCGGCAAGATGGCAGCGGCAAAGTTTCATGAGAAGGTATATACTATAAATTAGAAAGTTAGTCAACTATCTACTTTACTTATATGAGGTGCCCAGAGGAGTCAAAACACATTTTAGCGTTACGTTTTCGACGTTGCGCCAAAGTGTCAATTTTCGTAGCAGGGTTGCCAGATCGTGTTGCCAAAATTACCCTACTCCGGTGAAAAAAATACCGTACAATTACCGTACACATCGGAAATACAACAGTACCTTTTCAAAATGTAACGGGTATTTGGGTATTTCTACTCCCCCGTCGTCGCCAAATTTTCAAAATGGTATAGGAATTTGGAATATTATAAAAACTCCTCGGTTTTCTTAATGAATATTTTCTCACACAGTAGGTACTTTTTTACAATGTAACAGGTATTTGTACCTTTGAACCGATGATTGTTTAAGTAAATACCGGATACTTGTTTGCTGTATGTAATTTATTACCGTACGGGGAATGAAATTACCGTACGACTGGCAACGCTGTTTTGGCCGCAACGTCATCTATATTCAAACGATAACGACACAAAAATGTAACGCTTAAATGTGTTTTGACTTGGGACCCTGATGGTTTAAATAGATTAGTTACCATACCTTAGCGATTCGCTCATCAGCATCAACGATATTGTCCTTCTTGGTGGCTATGAACTCCCTGAACTCCTCAAGAATCCCCTCGGCTCTAAACAAAGGTCTACATAGCTGGTTGGTGTAGATGGACATGACTCTCTCCACCTGCTCCTTGTACTCTTCA
This sequence comes from Athripsodes cinereus, assembly GCA_947579605.1. NCBI lineage: Eukaryota > Metazoa > Arthropoda > Insecta > Trichoptera > Leptoceridae > Athripsodes > Athripsodes cinereus. The sequence goes on from OX388327.1 coordinate 2,685,541, forward strand.
GATGTAAGAGATAAAGACCCCCTAAAAACAAAACATACATGTAAATATAAATAAATAAATTTTTAGTGGCCAAATTAAAATTAAATATACAATAAATACACAACATGATGATTAAAAATAATTTGGACCAAAGGGCGGACTTGTTGCTGAGCAACATCTTACAGTCAACCCTTAGCTCTAACACAAGAAAACAAATAAAGAGAATTATATACCTACAAGTAATCTATGGTATTAAAATTGAAAAATAAACCAAAAGTTAAAGTTTAATATAAGAATAAAATATAATATAGGTACCTACCCATATAAATATAAATTTACATAAATAAAATAAGATAAAACAAGATAAAAAATATGAAAAATATTAGAAAATATAGAAAAATAAATAGCTAAGGATTCTAAGGATTTATATTCAAAAAGCCAAATTAATTTACTAACGAATAAAAATGATAATTTTGAGTTTTCATCATCACGTCACTTCCCTTTTGGGGTAAGCAGAAAACACTGAGCGTCACTTACTCCCATCCTTTCACTTTCGTCACTACCATACAATTCCTCATGTATGTATACTCTCTTATTCAATCTACTCAACAATCATCCATCCTGTATCTGGTTTATGCGCTTTTGCCATTTAATCTTGGACGGCCACGTTTCTGAGTAGCACCATTCCTCTCGGCCACATATATTTTCTTTCTTTCGTCATTCATCCCTTCCACGTGACCAAACCACGGCTATTTTCATTTCATTCATTCTTGTTATTTCCCCAGCATTCCTTTCAGTCGCAACAAATAACACTATTACACAAACACAAAACTCTCTCTCATGAATTTCACCATTTCTGAGGATCATGATTTTCGTACGAACTACATATCACTCTGTGCCATCCTCTTCTGTCACACAATCCAAATAAAAATGCAAACATGAGTATGTAGAAGAAAAAAAATATAATAATTACCCAATGACAGCCAATTGATTGAGTTCAAATTCTTTAGCCGTGTCCCACAGGAGTGATCCATCCAGCGGATCAGCTCCTGCAGCCTCCAGAGCCTCTGGAAGGACCTTGCGAGCCTCCTCCTCACTGCCCATGCTCATAGCACACCACTCCATGTAAATACCACCACCTGAAAACAAATCAAATAAAACCAACTGAGAACATTCTTCAAAATAAAAAACAAAATATATTGTAGAAGGGGGGTGCTCTATGGAGCACCCAGCGAAGAATTGGTCTCTGACTCTTATCCGAAGTTTTCGAGGCAGTCTGCTCCCATTTGTGTGATGTAATGGTATGATAAAGACCAATGGTTTTTGGTGGAAATTCACAGCAATAAGAAATTAAAATGAAACAAAATATATGGTGATTATATTGGTGACTTTATGAATTTGTGAGCTAGCTTTCCAAAGCATCGGCTCTTATTGTGTTACATTTGTTTGATGATGAATGCAGAAACTTTCAGAAGCCCATTCAAAAATGAATAAAGTCGCTAGTGGGATTGCAATAAATTTTGTTTCATTTCAACTTCTTATTGTAATAGTATTAATGAATAGAATGTTAATAATGGTTGAAAAAGGATGAGAGTGGAATAAATGCTGTGGAGATGCGTTCACTGAGAAGAATGGTTGGTAAAACGTTGCGAGATAGAGTGAAGAATGAGGATATCAGGAGAATGAGCGGATGTGAGAGGAGTGTTGTGGACAGAATGCGTGTAAACAAGTTGAGATGGTTTGGACATGTTGAGCGAATGCAAGATGAAAGGATGACGAAGAGGATGTATTTATCTGAAAGAAGGGGTGTGAGGAAGCACGGACGTCCAAGAACCACGTGGCTTGATCACGTGGACCAAATTCTTAAGGACGGACGCGTGCTGAGTAAGAGAAATCGGCGTGCATGTATGAGAAACTGAATGAATGTAGAGGAAGCGAAAGAAGTATGTAAGAATAGATCTATATGGCGTTCCGTTCTCTCTGCCTACCCCTCCTGGGACATGGCGTGAGGGTTTAGTATAGTATAGTATAGTATAGTATGTTAATCCATACATTAATAATGCATGTAAATGTTTTTTTTTTAAAAAAAAGACGTATCTAGGTTTATGTTATAAACACAAATACAATCTTATACACCTTTCACAGTAAGCTTGTGTCGTGAAAGGGGAGTTTGCCGGCACCTGGTATCGAACCACGGACCCCTTGTTCACGAGGCCGAGACTCTACCGACAAACTCATTATTCGTTAATGTAACATTAACAATACATGTAATGGTGTGAATGAATAGAATGAATCAATAAAATTATTATAACGATTCTTACAAAAACAGTCCTCAAAAGCTTTTTGGAAGAGCATATAGATGTTGGTCCTGCCCTCGGAGGTAGTCACAGAATCTCCCTCCAGCTGCAGCCAAGAGAGCCACTGAGAGGGCTCCAGGGGGAATGAGTCTCGGAGACGTTCATACTCAGACCTTAGACGACCGCGAACACCCATTTGCCTGAAAGAGATAAATATTTTGATTGAAACGTATTTACAAGATATTATTTAATTATTTGACAGTATTATGATACTTTCTAAATATACATATCTCGGAGTGAAACTACACACATCATGAGACATCGTTATTTTTTTTAATATGGCAATTCAAATTTTTTCAACAAAATTATATTTGCTTCTCGCGTGTTCATTAACCTGTAAAGGAGTACCAACGCACCGGTGCGTGCAAGAAATATTATGGGATCTGGAGTACGCACGCACCGGTGCGTTTGATCCAGTAATATTTAGGTATTCCCGCCAAATTCGTCAATTTCATCATTGGTCCAATCTGTCAGATGTACTTTACCAATCACAAGGAAAAAAATCAAAAATAGGCGTGTTTAGACCTTATTTATCGCCTATACAAAATGTCACGTGACCACCGCTTGAGATACCTAGCCGTCACTCGCGGTTGCAAACCATTTTGCTGCGTGCGTTCGTGCGCTATAGGTGTTATTTTATGGAGTGTTTGGTGATTTTTTTTTACTTTTTGTGCTGATTCTGGACAATTTAATTAGTTTTTAGTACCTACATAAGTTTTTGTTAAAAACAAATAAAAATAAATATTTTTAATACAAATAAATATTCCTATATTGAACCCATTGTTGACAATACCGGAGCAGACATGACGTATCAAAATTGTTTTTGTTATATAACTCCGTTAGAATTAATTTTTGAGAGTTGGTTGGTTATAAACATTTATTTTAGGGATCATTTTTTATAACATGCAATAAAAAAATATTCAAAAAGTGAAAGTTGAATTAATTCACTCTGCCATACACTTTTATTTTTTCTTTATTCACTCACGGACAGGTTAATACAAAACTACCGCCAAAAACAATTATGGGTGCTGCACGCTTATACAGTCCTTCACCCAAAAAATTGTATGATGATAAAATGATTGTCATTAAATGTGCTGCATTAAATACTACTACTATACCATCACGGCATATCCCACAAGTGGGGTAGCCAGCAGATCAGCTGCATGTAAGCTGCATTAAATAACACCAGACTAACTCTAACCTAACCTACAAATCAGTTAAACGGAAAATTTGTTGCATGAAATATGCAAATAATTAATTTTGTGCATAAAAATAACACAAAATCCCACCGGATTCTTATTTTCCAGGTAAAATACTCCATATCTACATAAAAAATAATTTAAAAAATCGAAATTTGGATGCGTTAACGTAATCTGGAAAAATTCCCAATTTTTACCAGTGCTTGACAAAAAGTTAGTATGAATATATAGTAAGGGAAGACAATTAATATACATGTACCTATCTGAACAGAAATAGAAAATTAAAATGATGAATAAAATAAATAGTAGATATTTACACAAGTATGGCCAACAGATCTACATGGCTTTTATAGTCGTATGGGTTGTCCAAAATCTTCTCTTCAAGAGACGAAATTCTCTCCTCCATGCCAGACACGTCCATTTCTTCTTCTGATGTAATAGATTCATCCTGAAAAAGAAATACAATACAATTAATGTGTTGAGTATTGTTTACAATAATCGATGCACAATCATTTATTAGTAAAGAGTTGAAGAAAAACGCATAAATTATAAAATAAATAAACGACTGCTATACTTACGTCGCTGTCATCTTTATCTCCATCCCAAAGAACTTGTTCGTCTGCCTCCTCTAATTTCTCATCATTATCATCGCTATCCGACGAATCATTCTCAACACGAGCCATTTAAAAGGTTGATTAATATTTTCGTGAAATATTAATGATTATTTGATATAAAATAACGATTAATATCGAAAATAAATACGCATCTGGGACAAAAAAACAACCTCAAAATAAATGTCACAAAAACAATACAAGACGATCAAAGATAAAAGTGGACTACCAACCTAACGACATGAAGGATTTGATTAATTTTATTTACATTAAATCAAGTTTTTTACGCATTTTCTCATTTTTTAATTCAATAAATAACATTAATTTTACAGTTTAAAGATTTTTTTTGCTTGTTCAGCATATTTTTTAAATTAAATCAAATGAAATTTATACAACTCCATAGATTTCTTTCATAGTGGTGGCTAACATGTAAATTCCGAACCAATCCGTGACTAGCTCATAGTGTAAAAAATATTGCCATTAAGTAAAAAAAATCATAATTTTCTTGAGTTATTAGTTTTTTCAAGGATGAACAATATTAAAAACAAGAAGGCAATAAGTAAACAGTTTTCGTTTGTATTTTTTATTTATTCCTATTAAACACATGTTTTTATTTCAAGTCAAGTCAATGTAGAACATAATTAAAATATGATTGTTATATTTATAAATTGACAATGATAAGAAAAGTGACGATTCTATTTTTATAGTATGGTAGCACTATTACGAAATATTTTCATAGCCAACTTCAGTTCAATTAATTTCTGTGCGTGTGGCGGTCGCCCTTTTCAATTTTCTAAAAACCGGCTGTCAGTAATCTTGTTTTTATTCTAACAGTGATAGTTTCACAACAAGTTTTACGTCGAAACAAGACGCAGAATATATTAATACAGAACAAAATGTCCAGCGATTCAGTGAAAAATGTAAGTTTAATATATAAAATTTATTACAAAAAATTGTTGGAACACGGAACACTAGTTGTATCTAAGTACTAGGTGGTAAATGTTTATAATTTATTTTAATCACGACATTGTTTGATGTACGCTAAGGAATTTAATCTACTTGCTTACTGTTTTTATTATTCATGCATGTGCTTAGTAAACAAATAAGGATGTGGAGAAATTGTGAAACCGCTATATCATCGATAAACTGTATTAAATCGGGGCGTCTACAGTTTGTGTTCATTTTATAACATGACTCACGTTATGTTGCGGTTTTCTTATTATCTATATTTATATGATAAACAATTTATAATATAGACATTTTTCTCCTTTGTTTAGCACATTATCAGTATCATTGTTCATTTTTAAATAATGAGCTCCATTTTATTTTTGTTACTTTTTTACATCCACTTTTTTAGGAAATAAAATATGATTCTAGTTCTTTTTTTATGTATTTAAGAGGTTTTTTTTTTTTAATATACACGCTTAACCATTTTTTAGCACTTTTATGGATCAGAATGAATGATCTTAGTGATATTTTTTTCAATTTATCTAATAGTCCATTGCTTTGAAATTTAAAATCAGTCTTATCATTTTGATACAATGAAGTAACCACTAAGAACTACATGAAAATTGAAGCTATATAACACAAACATCCCTTTTAAGATAGGCAAAAAGATAGTACATCATAAATGCTCTATTCCTAAAATATATATTCTTGTCTTATCATGGTATCTGCCTTATGTGGGGTAACCAACGGATTTACTGCACATAATAGATGTTTTACTCGAGGATATGGGGCAAGATTTTGATTGTATGGTCTTACTATATTGTGGCCAGCAAAAATACAAATATATCTGCGTTCATCATCATCTCCATCGGTCCCTCAATTCTGAAGATTGTGACCATCATTCCTCGTTCTGTAATACACCTATCTCCACCTTGAGCAGTACTCAGTCGCATGCAAGGCCCCGTGTAGTGAACTCTGTGTGACCTCCTTAATTTGGTCGCTCCATCTTGCTGGTACTCAGCCCCTTCAACGCCTCCCTTTTACAGCCCCAGTTTTAATTACCCTGCATTCATATATTTGTGAACAATGTGACTGCTTGTTATACCCCCATATTATTATTTCTATTATGTCACATACAGTTTCTCTGGATTTTCTTCCGGTAATCCAAGTAACACGGGCACATGTGCCAAGCATCACTCGTTTCTGAGGCAATTCGTTAAGTTTCGTCTATTTGTAAAAAATTACGTACTATTCTACATGTGTTCAGAATTGCAGCCACTGCCATACACGAAATTTCCTCCTTTCCTTATTGAATTCGAAGGAACTAAAGAAAGGGAAAGAGATAAATTAAACTTCTAAGGGTAGAGCATGATGAGAGGAAGCAAATAAGCTATCTATCTATTCCCTCACGCTGTATCCCAAGTGAGGCAGGCAGAGAGAATGGAACGCCAATTAGATCTGTCCTTACATACTTCTTTCCCCTCCTCCACAGTCATACAAATTTCTCATGCATCCACGTTGATTTCTCTTACTCCAAACATGGCCGTCCTTGAGATTTGATGTACATGATCAAGCCATGTAGTTCTCGGACGCCCGCACTTCCTCACACCCCTCCTTTCAGACAGGTATATCCTCTTTGTCATTTTTTCCTCTTCCATTCGTTCTACATGACCAAACCATCTCAATTTATTTACGCGCATTCTATCCTCAACACTCCTCTTGCATCCACTCATTCTTCTAATATCCTCATTTCTCACTCTATCTCGCAACGTTTTACCAACCATCCTCCTCAGCGATCTCATCTCCACAGCATTTATTCCACTTACATCCCTCTTCAACCATGTCCACGTTTTGCTTGCATACATAAGTGTCGGTACCAGAATGGTATTGTGCACTAGCAATTTTGCCATGTTCGACACATTGTCATTGCTGACAATGGGTCGAAGTGCACCGTTAATCCTAGCACCGCCCACTTTTCTTCTTTCAATATCCTCGTCTCACCTTCCATCCCTCGCAAACAAATTGATAAAAAAAATGATAAACAAAACCAAGGGACAGAGTGCTTGAAAAGCCACCTCCAACGAAAGGAGTGGACGTGCACAAAACAAGTATGAGTTTAGAATTGCAGCAATTAATTATTTATTTATTAATATTATCATCTTAAAAATATCACCCTGCACGGAGACCACAACAGGTTTTGGCCAAGGCGATCTCAGTAGGAAAGAAAGTAAATCACAAAAGAGACATCATCAATGCAAGAGAGAGTAAAAAGTATGTTTTGTTGTAATGGATGTGTGTGTGTGTGTGTGTCAGTGTGCCATGTGTTCAGGAAGTGAATGCACTCTTTGACAGCAATTAGATACACTTGTACACACTCACAGCATGTTGTATACAGATATTGTGTACTACATATTATTGTGTACTTATGTATGGATCTCTATAGATCTAGACATTGCCTGTATTGTTATTTGCTATGTATAGCTGCTACTGAATTGTATTTATTTATTTATTTTTATATAAAAAGATGTATCTAGGTTTTATTTTTTTTTTTATTTTTTATTTTTACAATGTATACAGGATCAGACAGTCGATTATAGTACATGATAACAATTTACAAAATCAAAAGGTGGACCAGTGAAGATCCTAAATTTACCAGAAGGGTTTCAAAAAATCATCAAAGTTAAGAACAAATACAAATATACAATCACCACAACATGCTTTTAAATTAATAAATAAAATGAAATTCAGGTGAACGAGTTAATTAAGACTAAGTGAACAAAAACAAGACCAAAAAATCAACGCAAGTTTTGTTTGTTATAAACCCAAATACAACCTTTTACACCTTTCACAATAAGCTACTTCAAGCTAGTGTCGTGAAAGGGGAGTTTGCCGGTATCTGGTAGGGTTATTCCGTGTCAAATCATCACACTGATTCAGACTTGATGTCTCAGATTTTCATGATTTTTTTTATGCAGCAATATATCATAGACTTATGAAAAAATACCAAATTTCAGTTATGTAGCACAATTATTTTTGAAATTATTAATTTTTAAAAATCACACTTTTTATGAAAAAATCTCATGTCTTGGCACCTTTGGATGCCTATAGACTAGCAACCAGTGATGATATAAACCTGGGAGAGGTCTCGTTTTAAAGCTGTTGAATGGGGCTTTAATCTGATGTGCCACAGGATAGGTCACGGTTTAAAAAAAAAAAAATTAAAATTAAATTTTTCAAAAAGTGACAATTTTAAAAATTACAAAAAATTGTCAAAAATAGTTTGTAATGTATTAATACATATACCAAAATTCTATTATGGGATCTCAATGGGATCAGGAGATACAGGGCTTCAGAAATACATGCATCGTAAAATACACGCAACTTCACGATGCATGCATTTCTGAAGCCCTGTATCTCCTGATCCCATTGAGATCCCATGATAAAATTTAACTATATGTATTAAGACATTACAAACTATTTTTGAGAATTTTTTGAAATTTTAAAATTGCCATTTTTTGAAAAATTTAATTTTAAATTTTTTTTTTTTTTTAAACCGTGACCTATCTCCCAAAATTGTGTTGAATTGACACGGAATGACCCGGTATCGAACCACGGACCCCTTGTTCACGTGGCTGAGACTCTACCTCCAGGCTACCGACGAACTCCTTGTCTGATATCAGAATGATATAATAAATTTAGATTAGATGTAAATAAGTCAAGATGGTTTGGGCACGTGGAAAGAATGAATGAGGACAGAATGACTTAGAAGATATATTTGGCTGAGAGGAATGGTGCTCGGAGATGTGGACGTCCGAGGATCAATCGGTAAGATCATTTAAATCAAATCCTACAGGACGGTCATGTGTTGAGCACATTGAACTGGAGAGCATGCATGAGGAATTGTATGGCGGTGACGGAAGCGAAAGATGTATGCAAGGGTAGAAGGAAGTGGCGCTCGATCATTTCTGCCTACCCCGCGAGGGAAATGGCTTGATGGTATGTATGTTTAAAATACTAAATGAATAAATAAAATAAAATCTCTAAAAAGGGACTTATCCTTTCTCTCGCTTACACGAAATGTCGCTCATTATCGCTCACTTTTTCACATTTATTTTAGCTCATTATGCGAATTACTCTTTATGAGAGGTACTCGTTATGAAAGGTTCCACTGTATTGAGTTTTACTAAATAAATAATTACAAAATATTATTATTAAATTGTTTTTTTATTTGTTTCAGTTTGCCAACCTGGAGACGCCCGGATACGTGGGCTTCGCAAACCTCCCCAATCAAGTGCACCGCAAATCTGTCAAGAAGGGTTTTGAGTTCACATTGATGGTGGTCGGTGAAAGTGGCTTAGGGAAATCCACATTGGTGAACTCTCTATTTCTCACGGATCTGTATCCGGAACGGGTGATTCCTGATGCAGTCGGTAAGAGACTCTTCTTATATGCAACGTCCAGATCAAACCAAAGAAGGGTTATTCCGTGTCAAATCAACACACTGATTCAAACTTGATGTCTCAGATTTTCATGATTTTTATATGCAGCAATATATCATAGACTTATGAAGAAATACCAAATTTCAGTTTTGTAGCACAATTATTTTTGAAATTATGAATTTTAAAAATTTCAATTTTTATGAAAAAAAATCATGTCTTGGCACCTTTGGCACCTTAATCAAAATCATAATGATATGTTTGTGTTGCAGAGAAGACAAACCAAACAGTGAAGCTGGATGCTTCCACAGTGGAGATTGAAGAGAGAGGAGTGAAGTTAAGACTGACTGTGGTGGACACTCCGGGATATGGAGACGCTATCAACAATACAGACTGCTTTCAGGTAAAGAGAAGACAATTCAACTCAGAAAACACAACAATAAGTTCATTACCCTATTCCGGATTTAGAATTATAAGAATAGATTTTTTTTTATTTAGAAAACAAATTTCTATCTGTCTATCTATACCCTCACACCATGCCCCAAGCGGGGTAGGCAGAGAGGATGGGATGCCATAAAAACCTATTCTTACATACTCAGTTGTGTATCATATACAACATACCTACCTAGTTAATACCTATTCAAATAGGTTGACTATCGGTGAGTGTGATCAACTGGAATGATTAATCTAGAGTGGTTCAAAATATAATTAACTTAACAGGTTATTGTCTAAGATTTCTCTGTATGATGGTTTGTTCATAAAATTGTTTTCAGTCGATAATTCAGTACATTGATGACCAGTTTGAGCGCTTCCTTCGTGACGAGAGCGGATTGAACCGTCGCAACATCGTGGACAACAGGATACATTGCTGTTTCTACTTTATATCTCCATTCGGACACGGCCTAAAACCACTGGACATTGAGTTCATGAAGCAGCTTCATAACAAAGTCAATATTGTGCCCGTCATTGCCAAGGCGGACGTTCTGACCAAGAAGGAAATACAGCGATTGAAAAATAAGGTTAAATTTTTTTTACTTTATCATCTATCTTTACATAATCTCTCATATTTGATTTTTGTGTATGTATGTAATTTTTGAACTGATGTTTGTTGATCTATATTGTGAAAGGCTTTGCCGTTTATGAGATGAAATAAATAAATAAATATTATTGGAGTAGCTAATGAACCTACTGTATGAAATTACTAGAGATGCAATGAATAGTGTATTTGCTGAATACCAAATATTATGCAAGATCATGTGCCGAATAACCAAATATTCGACAAAACAATGGTGAGAGCGTGCGGTACTCCCGACCACGCATCTTCGTGTAGGTATATCATAGACATACGTACTAGACTTGCAGCGCGGTACATTTTTTCTAAATTTTGTGTCCCAACATTAATAATAACAATAATAATATTATGTTGTTTCACTCCATATGAAATTAAATTAATTAATTAGATATTTGAGGATTAATAATTATGCATCTGCAGCTGACAATGAAATAACAACAATCTACAAGCTATTAGTTCCTTCCAGTTTTACATTTAAACTATTTGGCAGAATACCGAATAATAGACCAAATATTCGGTATTCGGTCGAATAGTAAAAATGTTGCCGAATAAGCAGAATACCGAATAGTTGTTGCATCTCTAGTAATTACCATACAGGTTGTGCTTTCCTTGTTACAAAAAAGTCCAAAATGGGTGGCATACCTCATCACTCTTTTAACCGTTTGACAAATATATTTCTGTACGTGGGAGCGAAACTACACCATGCAGAAGTGACTTGTAAACAAAGTATTGTAGTTCTTGTTATGCTATTTTAAATGACATTCATCTGTCTTGAAAATGAGTTATATTTTGAAATATCCATAAATAAAAAAAATGACAAATTTTTCTTAAAGCAAAACATTCCCATTTTAATGCAATATTGTGAAAATTTTCAAAAAAATGTGATATATTATGATGAATAGCAATCATTCACAATATTTTTTAAGAGTAACATGTGAGAAGCAAATATAATTTTGTTGAAAACTTTTGAATGGCCATACTGAAAAATGGCGTCCATTGAGATAGTGTAGTTTCGCTCCGGCGTACAGGTTTATTATATATGTACAATACTTAGTAGTACGTAAAAGGTTTAGACCGTGAATTTTTGAAAAGAAATAAATTAACAAATAGTGACCCAAGTTTTGGACACACAATTTCATTTTCAATCTGAAAATATCTCGGGTTAGTTTGTAATTTGAAAACGACATCACATGTCGAAACTTAAATCTCTATTGTTAACTAGTAAAAATCTAAATAATTTTTATTCGTCATGGAATTTTTAACTGTTTTATAATTTTCTGATGCTTATGTTTATTGCAGGTTATGAGTGAGATTGCAGATAACGGCATCAAGATATACCCCCTTCCTGATTGCGATAGCGATGAGGATGAAGAGTATAAAGAACAGGTAACCCTGCCGTACACGAAAATACAATCTAATAAATCTACAAATTATAATGAATCGTGATCACACAAAAACTTAACAACTCAAGATGCGGTTGCGTGAAAACAGGTTCTTCATTTGTTTCTTTCATTTCGATGTTATTTCAATACAATGAAAAATGGTCTGACTGTTAATGCTGATATTTATTTACGTTTCATACAACTTTGAAATGATTGTCAATAAATGTGCTGTAGCGTAAAAACACTAGACTTACTCTAACCAAACCTTCAAATCAGTCGAACGTAAAAATTTAATTACTTGTGAGATGGCAAACACATATGAAAAATGCAAATAATTAATTTTGTGCTTAAAAAAAACCACAATATTACACCGGATTATTATTCTCCAGATAAAATACTACATATCTACATAAAAATAGTTCTATATAATCCAAGTTTTGATGCGTACACTTATACTTATAAATTCCTTTTGAAATATTGTGTGAATAATGTTGTGTTTTAACTGTAAAATATTTATATTTTATGTAAATTAAAAACACTATGTTTTCGACTTTTATTTTAATGAGTTAAACGTTTTCAAAACTTACTGTTTCATCTCCAGATCATAAGATGTTTGTTCTGAAGATGAAACAGTAAGTTTTGAAAACGTTTAACTCGTTAAAATAAAAGTGGAAAATACAGAGTTTTAATTTTTTAATTTATGTAAATTATAAATATTTTACAGTTATAAGTTCCCTCTAACTATTGATTTTGTGATGTCCAGTAATGGTATTGAGCTTAAGATATGACTTAGAAAAGACAATGTCACCTTATTTGGTAGTTCCCCAGACGAGACCTGAACCATCTGAACACCCCATCCCTTTCTCGAGGTGTGCTTTGTCCAATCAAGCGATAATATCCTTTTTCTTCTTACTTCAGGTGAGACAGCTCAAAGAAGCTGTACCGTTTGCAGTGTGCGGCGCCACAGCAATGTTAGAAGTCAAAGGGAAGAAGGTGCGAGGACGTCTGTATCCATGGGGTGTAGTTGAGGTGGAGAATCCGGAACATTGTGACTTTATCAAACTGAGGACAATGCTCATGTACGTATCATTGTCATCATCCCATTACGCCACTTCCCTTGGTATCTATAGAATAGATAGATTATTAATTACCATTACCTCACCCAATACACATTTTTCGATTTCTTTTTTTTTTACTTTTTTAAACTTTCGCGTAATAATTACGCCGAGCAGATCCTCTCCTTTTCCCCTTTCCCCTTCCCTTCCTATTCTTGTTGTATGTGTGCTTTTTATATTTTATCTTGTTTTTATTATATATTTCATTTGTAGTTTTTTTTTTTAGCATCTTGTTTTTATATACTTTTATCTATATGTTTTTTCTATTGTTTTATTTTTATTTATTTATTATTTTATTTTTTCGGGTTGGCTGGAAGAGATCGCATATGCGATAAGCCCGCCTTTTGGTAGTTTATTGGAACAAAAAACATGTACCTACACATTATAATTATATTGATGCCAATAAAGCTTTATTTATTTATTTATTTATTATTTATTTACCATTCTGATTCCGAGACTTATGTATGGAAGTGAAATTTGGACATGGTTAAAGAGGGGCAAAAGTGAAATAAGTGTTAATATTTCGAGAATAATATCACATACTGTCATTTGAGTTTGAGGAGTCAGCTCAGCAATAAAAAGTTCAGACAACAATTTTAATGACCCATTAAACAGTTTTTTAAGAGCGTGCCTAAATAGAAATAATTGCACATACGACATTTTAAATATGCAACGACGTTATGTTATTTCAATATACTTTGACATTGTGTTTGTATATATTTTGACGTCACATATAAATTATAATCTTACTTTTACCAACTGACATTTCAATATTTTTGTTATTTTAATTATTGTTTTTACTTGTTCTTGACATCTTAATATTATCCTTGACATCTCAATATTATTTTTTGTTATTTTAATTATTATTTTGATTATTCTTTTTTATTACTTTGAATTTGCTTGTTGTTATATTTATTTTGTGCTGTTAACATGTAAAAGGCGAAAGCCGTGAATGTGCTTAAAATAAATAAATAATATGTATATATATTTTTAGTTAGAATTATTACATTTTGACAATAAAACACAGATCGATATTCAAAATTTGCTTGTAGAAATGAAGGGGTTAAAGGGCAAATAAGATAAGAATTAATTTCATTTCTTATATTTTAGCACTCACATGCAGGACCTCCAGGAAGTAACGCAGGAGGTGCACTACGAGAACTATCGCTCCGAGAGATTGGCCAAAGGGACACCGATGCCCAAAAGAAACGCGTAAGTAACCATTTCATTTAGGAAACAGCTGACCATCTCATAAATTCAATCCAATCACCCTTCATTGCTCCTCCTTGAGGCACAAGGCAGAAACTAACCTTCTCCATACAGAATCATCCATTTGTTGGAACCTTGCAGCCTTATTATTCAATTAATTTTTACATTCATACCATTAGAATATTTCTTACGATTCGGGTAATTAACGAACTGCATATAACAGACTTGCAAGCGTCCTCTTATGTAGCAAGACGTTTAATGTTTATTCTTGTTTATAGTTCCATCGACAGTGTGGATAGTGACAAGGTCCTGCAGGAAAAAGAAGCCGAATTACGTCGCATGCAAGAAATGTTGGACCAGATGCAGAGGCAGATCAGTCTTCAGAAACAGCAGGGGCAAGCGTGATTCTCAAACAACTCCAGTTCATCTCAGACATGTCAAGACACTTCTACGACTCCAAAACAAACTGCGGAAAACTGTTGCACTCTTACTCAACTCCATGAAAATAACTTCTTCAATGAAAATGATAAAAATCTATGTAATAACATTGTCGATTTGAATTGTGATGTGTCAAATTCTGACGATGCATGTAAAATTGTACAAACTGACGATGTAAAGAATCTTGACATGTGTAAAACTAGTTTTGATGAGAATGGTTTTGCTGATGATGTGTGTAAAACTAGTTCTGAAGCAAATGGTAATGCTAATGAAATGTGTGAATCTAGTTTTGATGCAAACGGTTTTGCTGATGACGTTTGTATAACTAGTTTTGATGTAAAGAATCTTACTGCAGGTGCATGTAAAACTGGACATGACACTATTAATGTTTCTGAAACTAATTTTGATGCAAGTGACTTAACTGATGATGAATGTAAAACTAGTTTTGATGAAAATAATCTTACTACTGACAAATCTAAAACTGGTTCTGTCGCAAATGGTCTCTCTGATGAAATATGTAAAACTGGTTTTGATGCAAAGGGTCTTACTACTGATATGTGCAAAACTGCGTTTGATGAAACTATCATCACAATTGACGCGTGTAAAACCTCGTCTGATGGTAAACGTAACAATGAATTCTCTGATATTTCTACAATCACTTCCCACGCAGACAAAACTCCCATTCAATTTTGCAATTTTAAATACAATCTGGACGCCATCGCTGAAAACGTGGAAAAGAGAATGCTCAACAATTTTAATGTCAATAATGAACAAAAAATTGTGACGAAAAATTGTAAAAAAGTCACATTTAATACAAATATGAACACAAATATTGATTGTAATGTAAACTTTATTCGTAAATGTGAAGACATAAATGGGAACGCTTTTACGTCAGATTTGTCAGATACGAATAAGATCGACATTTACGATGGTGACAGTTACAAATCTCCCGAAGATAGTAACATTTCTAGTTTTATTTGTAACGTGTTCAGTTTTACTATGTGCCGCGCCACCAAGTACGAGAAATAGTCTTCGTCGAATATCAGTATTATAATATAATTATCATATTTGGGTTTCGTTTGACGTGAATGGATTATTTTTTTCGTGAGTGTAACTTGGGTTTCCCGTGTCGTGAATTTGAGTCTCTGTTATCGTGAGTTTTGAGTATAATCTAATTTTTTTATATATATCGTCGTTGCATATTTGAAAAGGGTCATATGAATTCATAAATGTTTTGACATTTCTTGAATAAACTGCTTATAATGTTATCATAACCATTTTATAAAGTGATTCTTAGTATCAAATATTAAAATTCAATACTAGAGTAAAGAATAATATCACATGCCAATAAAAAGTCCAAACTACAATTTCAATGCCTTAATGAACAGTTTTAAAAGAGTATGCCCAAATTAAAATGTGAGCACGTGTCTCTTTTTGAATATGCAACAATGATATTATGGGTATTCCTCATTGTGACTGTATCTTGGGACACGGTTTCATTTTCCGCTGTTGTGAATTTCAACTTTTAAGTGTATAAATATTTTATTAGACGATTTGAGTTTTCTTTTTTATGATGTAAAACCTTTTTTGGTGTTTTTACTTAACTGTTTTGCTGTCAATATAATACTACTACTACTATACCATCACAGCATATCCCACAAGTGGGGTAGCCAGCATTGCTGTCAATATAATCCAGATTCTTATTGAATATATCTTCCATAAATGAGCCCAAGCGTCTTTTGTCATGGTTTTAAGTGTTGTAAAAATAACCAGAATTATGTAATACGAAACAAGTGTTTCTTTCTACTATAAGTTATTGTTCACGAGAGAGACGTCTCTCGTGAACAATAACTTATACATAGTAGAAAGAAATGCTTGTTTCAAATTACCTAATTATTGAATTCTACTACGTGTGCACGGACACAATTAATAATAGTAAAAATAACCCATATCCAATGTCCCGAAATTGAATTTCAATCATCTTGGAATTGAGTTCCAATTGTGAGCGATTATTGTATTTTTTTTTCAATATGATGAAACTTGTTTGAAACAAACCAAAAATACATCCCAGACACCGTCACAGTAAGCAATGTGCTTGTGTTGTGAAGGTGGTGTAAGTCAGCAGCAAGGAGAATCGAACCCACATCTCTTGATTAATTGCATTAAATAAAAATAAATAAAAGTTTTACATATTTCAGCGGTGAGTCATCCCTCTTCTGACTAACAGTTGTATCTGACATTTTTGGCAAAATTGAGCTATGATCACCAATGTGTATTTATATGTGCCCTGCATGTTCTCACTAAAAATCACACCTGTAACTGTTACCGTTATCCTGGAATAGCTTTCTGATTTGTTAATGTATGAATTACTCTAAATAAAATGTGTTGTCGTATCTACAAATTCCTGAAAATTTCATCACAAAAATGATTCTGAGATATATAAGAATAGGTACAAATAAACACTGTATCATATAACTAGGAGAGACGAATTATGCACGGCAAAACACCAAAAACTCTCTCCTGAACAATTTACATTTAGGCAGATACAACTGTTAGTCAGAAGAGGGACGATATTTATTATTATTTTTTAGAAATCAGTCAATTTGAGGAGTGAGTTCTGATCCTGTCAAATCGTCTTAGGCTGATTTTAATTATCTCATTTATTCCAGAGAAACGGACATTGTTCTATTCTATACATTAGTTATGTATGTATTATTTTTTATTTTCAAAATATGTTTCTATGTTCATTTTGTATTAATAATTATCAATATTTTATTTTTGTATTATACACATTTATATTTTATTTATTGTATGTATCTGCCAAAGAAATCTCGTTTTAGATTGAAATTATTTCCTATTCATCTTGGTCTTGTACGGAATACTCAGAAAATCTTCCTTTAATTAATGTGTTCTTGATCTTCCTTCTATAATAATTAATCTGTCAAAGTTATATGTATATTATATTTCATTGTGACAATCCAGCAGTTGAAACACTATCTTCTTTTGAGGTCTTTCATAAATTACGTATTAATAATAACTAGACAACTTATTTAGGATGCGCCGTTTTGTAGAAAAACCACAGAAGGGCCCATTCAAGAATCATAACACCTCCTGAACAATAGGGTCTTTAACCTCGCCTTGAACACCTCCACACTCTCCAGAGTCCACGAATCATAGGAAATTTTCTTCCACAGCAACGAACCAGCCACGGTCAACATAGTTAGCCAGACCCCCCCCTACGCGGCACCACAAGTCTATTGACAGAGTGTATCTTAGCAGACCTTAGTGATTTTTGCCTTTCTGTTGCATCCTTAGAAATGCAGAACTCTGAGATGTACACCTGTTTTTGAGCATTTTACTAGCCACCAGAAGGGTGATAGAATGAGTTAAGAGTTTTAGGTCATTTTAACCCCCATCCTCTGTCTTATATGTCTATGCTATCACAGCGTATCGCAAACACGGGGTAACCAGCAGACTAACTGTGTATTAAACGTGAAAGTTGCTTTTAAAATTAAGACATTCAGGATGTGTGACGTCTTCGTTGCTGAATTGACAATATCACATCAACACTGTATTTCCCGCAATGGGACAGTCAGCTGACTAAATGCATTGAATAAATCTGATCGCTCTCTGTGTGCCGATAAAATTCAAAGACATTCAGAATGCGGGAAATACTTGTCGCCGAGCTGAAGATTTTAAATGTCTTATATGGGGCGTTTTACGAATATCTGCCATTTACAGAACACTCTGGAAATGAGTTGAGACATATTATTTACCGGGTACTTCGAAGAACTTTAATAAAACTATAAAATTATATTCATTAATTTTATTCATATACCAAAGTGATGACATCTTCTTCTATCAGTGCCGTATCAGGTCCCCCCGACGTTGGCGATCATTCTGGAGAATGGTTCTCTGTCTCGCGCTGTGCGGACCAGTTCTCCCACCTGTGTTATTCCAGTCCATTGCCGTATATTCCGCAGCCACGACATCTGCCTCCTTCCCACTCCACGACGTCTGATAATTATTTTTTTTGGGTGTCACGTAGTATATGAAAGATCTTTTTAAATAAGCAATTAAATGCCAAAATAAATTATGTATTTTTAAACATTCATCCCCTTAATTCTAAAGAATTAGATAGTTTATAGTCTATGAAAATATTATTGTCAAACTTAGATAATATTCTGTGTATTGATCTGTACCATCATGGCCTCACCCACAAGTAGAGTTGCCAGTGGACTATTTTATTAGTAATAAGTATAGAAATCTCGTCTTTATCTATTATAAAATATAATATATTATAGAATTGTTAGGGTAGCGTATGAATTAATAATGAATTACTTATTGAAAAGTCAAGAAATATTTATAGAAAGTGAGAAACTGTAAATGTTAATGGTAAATTCTGGATCAGGAAATTATTAACAGTTAAAATGAATAGTATATTCTGGGTCGGGAAATTCGTAGGTATGTGAAATGGTAAATTCTGTCAGAAAATTATAATTTTGGGCCAGTAAATATTTTATGTTGAAAAATAAATTGTATAGTTATCAATCAGGAAATTTTGACATTAAATTCTCTGAGTCAAGAATTTTATAGGTGAAATAGTAAATGATGAATTCTGTGCTGAGAAATTATGACCTTACAAAAGCAGTTAATTCTGGATTAGATTTTTTTTATGTGAAATTGGAACTTATAAAATTGTCATCAGAAAATTTTAAGTTAAGCAGTAAATAGTTAGATTCTTGGTCAGGAAATATTGAGGTAAATAATGAATAGTAAATTCTAGGTCAAATAAAATTTATGTAAAATAACGAGTGGTAAATTCTAGATCAGGAAATATTGTTGTGAACAATAATGAATGGTAAATTCTGAGTCTTACACATAATGATAATTTAGATCAATATTTTGTGATAGAATGATCAAGTCAGAAAATTTTGAAATTATGTAAAAAATAGTTTTAATTATAATATAGTCATTATATTGTTACTTACGGATCTGCAGAATGTTCAAATGATCAAGGAATTGATTGTAAGTTTTCAAATGTGATCATTTATCAATGATTTAATTATTTAAATAACTATATTATTAGACTGTTAATAATGAATAATTATTATTATAGATCATAAATTATATAAATAAGAATGGATAAAGATTATACATATATGATAAACTATTGAATATTAATCTTATTTCATGATAAATAAAGCAATATTAAGATTGTAACTACTTCAATGAATCCGTTGCTGCCAGATAATTAAATAAGCCAGTTAACCAGCTGCCTGGCCATTTAGTTAACTGACTCATCTAAATATCAGACTGTTTATTTTTGACATTATTATAATTTATTTTGTTATATTTCTTTAGCCATTCCTCTATTTTTTTTTTCATTCATTATTAACCCGAATCAAAGCAAAAGTATTAAAAAAATTATATTTATTATATTTCAATACACAGAGTTACAAGTTTATCACTGGTGCATTGCGATATCTTCCAACTAACCCAGATTATTGTCGTTTTGATTATTGCAATTTTTTTATGTATTATAGTTTTTATTATTATTATTAGAGATGCAACGAATATTAGGCAATTATTCGGTATTCTGTCTATTCGGCAACATTTTTACTATTCGGATGAATACTGAATATTTAGTCTATTATTCGGTGTTCTGCCGAATAGTTAAAATGTAAAACTGGAAGGAACTAATAGCTTGTAGATTGTTGCTATTTCATTGTCAGCTGCAGATGCATATTATTTATACTCAAATATCTAATTAATTAATTTAATTTGATATGGAGTGAAACATCATAATTTTTCGTAAAAAGAAAATAAAAAAAAATTACTGCACTGCCTAGTACATTATTATGTCTATGATGTACCTACACGAAGATGCGCGGTCAAACGAAGATGTTTTGTCGAATATTCGGTTATTCGGCACATGATCTTGCATAATATTCAGTATGCGGTCCAAATATACTATTTGTTGCATCTCTATTAATAAATTATTCTTGAATATTTTTTGCATTTATTTTGTATTATTTTTTTATATTGTAGTAGGTGATATTATTATTGTCACTTCTCTTGAATAAAAGTATTTTATTTTATGGAACCTGTTTTTATCCTGTCCTAATAATGACTCTCAACTGAATGGCGCTCCAATAGCTACTTCCTCATTTAGACAAGATACAGAATATGGTGAGACATTCTTTTCTGAGGACTCCTTGGATGAAATAAATAAAACAAATTGTCGATGGAATCCTGAAACCCTCTAAGTGTATTTATCAAGATTCTATATATACAAATTATTGATTCATTGACATATTTTTAATTTTATAGTATCAATATCTCAGGAAAAACCCTAAGAGACTGTGTCGGAAATACTCCAATCTCAAAGATGTGTGAGGTTCAAGATGTTGTTAAATGGAGAAGACAACAGCAGAGATGTTGGTACAAACACGTCCAAAGGATGAATAGTATTAAAATTCCAAATATTATTATTATTACTGACAAAGAGACGATTCTTACAGGGATCTTTACAGCTGAAGGCCAATGCGATCCCAATTGTCTATTGTCCTACATGGTCTGTCTGAGGGGCGGCGCCCACCAAGAAGACCCCCAAAACAATGGAAAGACAGCTAGGTATCTAAATCGCAAAAGGACCTTCCTGCATGAACAGACCTTTGAGTCCAACAAAAGTTTATGAAGAGTATCTCATTTTTGAAAAATTTACACACAAGGTTTTGTAGGACTAATGAAATACTTCAATCATGTACATACTATAAATGTTTTATTTGCTTTATAACAAATTACTTCAGTACAATACATAATCATGTACTATAAATGTTTTATTTGCTTTATAACAAATTACTTCAGTACAATGCATAATCATGTACTATAAATGTTTTATTTACTTTATAACAAATTACTTCAGTACAATGCATAATCATGTACTATAAATGTTTTATTTGCTTTATAACAAATTACTTCAGTACAATACATAATCATGTACTATAAATGTTTTATTTGCTTTATAACAAATTATACTATACTATACCCTCACGCCATGTCCCAAGTGGGGTAGGCAGAGAGAACGGAACGCCAAACAGATCTATCTTTACACACTTCCTTCGCTTCCTCCACATTCATACAGTTCCTCATACACGCACGTCGGTTCCTCTTACTCAACACGCG
Source organism: Athripsodes cinereus (assembly GCA_947579605.1). Classification (NCBI taxonomy): domain Eukaryota; kingdom Metazoa; phylum Arthropoda; class Insecta; order Trichoptera; family Leptoceridae; genus Athripsodes; species Athripsodes cinereus. Next base: position 2,707,475 of record OX388327.1, read on the forward strand.
GCCGTCCTTGAGAATTTGATCCACGTGATCAAGCCACGTGGTTCTCGGACGCCCGCGTTTCCTCACACCCTTTCTTTCAGATAAGTATATCCTCTTTGTCATTCTTACCTCGTTCATTCGTTCAACATGCCCAAACCACCGTAGTTTATTCACGCGCATTCTGTCCACAACACTCTTCTTGCATCCGCTCATTCTTCTAATATCCTCATTCTTCACTCTATCACGCAGCGTTTTACCAACCATTCTTCTCAATGATCTAACATAACAACGATATAACAAATTACTTTAGTACAATACATAATCATGTACTGTAAATGTTTTATTTGCTTTATAACAAATTACTTTAGTACAATACATAATCAGCCGTATTCACAAAAAGTATTAATTACTATTCCAACAGACCTGACTAACTCTCAAACAAAGATTAGCATTGTTCCACATTTATGCCTGACTAATATATTTAAAAAAAATCAGTAGAATATTGACTAGATGCACTCTGCTATCTTAGTGCCAACACTCACGTATGCAAATGAGACGTGGACATGGTTAAAGAAGGATGAAAGTGGCATAAATGCAGTAGAAATGAGATTGTTGAGAAGGATGTGTGGTAAAAGTCTGAGAGATTGTGTGCGTAACAGTGATATACGAAAGAAATGTGGAATGAAAGTTGGTGTAATAACATGGATGAATGTGAATAAGTTAAGATGGTTTGGGCACGTGGAAAGAATGAATGAGGACAGAATGACCAAGAAGATATATTTGGCTGAGAGGAATGGTGCTCGGAGACATGGACGTCCGAGGATCAAATGGCAAGATTATTTACATCAAATCCTACAGGACGGTCACGTGTTGAGCATATTGAACAGGAGAGCATGCATATGGAATTGTATGACAGTGACGGAAGCGAAAGATGTATGCAAGGATAGAAGGAAGTGGCGCTCGATCCTTTCTGCCTATCCCGTGAGGGAAGCGGCGTGATGGTATGTATGTATGTATGTATGCACCATAAAAAAATGTTTTGCTATAGCAAGGGTTAATAAATTTGTGAGTGAAGACTTTTGTTTAGTCAGGGCTAATTTAAAACAACACTCTTGTTAGCTGTGTCTAAATACGCATTTGTGAATACGGCTGTACATATAAATTTATTTATTTATTATCTTTACATTGATTTGATTACAAGCAATTTTACACAGTGATATGGCAATATTAAATACAATCAATTTACAGAGGGCGAGTTTATCGCTCGAGATGTGATTTCTTATTTGTAATTAATTATTATTATCTTATTTCAAATTTACTTTTTTATTTGGAAGTACTTTTAAATATGTGTATAAGTGTGTACATTTATATTCATTATCAAATAATACCTCTATACAACATGCGATAATGTATACAACATATAAATTTAATAAATTGTGCTGTCTTGCAAATTGTGAATTAAAATTACGCCAAATAGGTCACGACCATTCGCGTACAATAGCCCAATAACAGTTAGTATAGAATCTCCTTTAGCTTAGGCAAACCAAGGAACTACTCGGAGGACATAACTACGGAAGAGCCAAGGTATGCACTAACCTAAGTAAAACAAGTCTCAAAGCAGTAACGGGTTACTGCAGAACACTTACGCAAACTGGGACTTGAAGAAGACGCTATTTATAGATTTTGTGAAATAGAGGCAGAGACTCCTCGACATGTCTTGGCGGAACGCAATGCCGTGGTATTCGCAAGAATCAAATCCCTAGACAGGCACTGGGTAGAAGTGGAATTTCTCCACACCTTAGATCCCCTCAAGATCCTGGACTTTATAAAATGTCTGGGATTTGAGGGTTCGTTTTGACTGGTAATACCAGGAATGCTAAGTAGGGGAGTACAATAGATCTTATAGGTCGCGGTGCATACTATACCCAACAATAAAATAAAAAATAATATATTTTAAACACGCAGGGGCAAAAAATATTATTAGAGCCTGAATCAAATGTTTATTTGACAATCATTTATTTATTTAATAATGTCGTACTATGGCTGTTTTACCTTCTAGGTATTACAACTGTATGTAATAACCGTGCTACATATATAGTTTTTTTACAAAATATAGAAATCAAGTTGTCTTTTTGGCATTGTTCACCGCATGTGTGCGTCCATAAAATCTATGTGATAAATTATTTGACTAGTCAAAGACAATTTGGCAAGAATGACAAAGAACATTTGTTAAAAATTAAAAAAAAAAATAGAACAATAGGTAGGTATATAAACAAATGACAAAAACTGTTTGATAAATATATTAAAACAGATTGACAAATATGACAAAAATAAATTGACCAAAATGTCAATATGAATTGGACAAAAATGTCACAAATGATTTAACAAAAGTACCTATCAGATTAATAAAATTAACATTATTAGGAAAATATGACTAGCAATTATTGCCTAGTGAGGCTTCTGCGTGTGCTGGTTGCATAGTCCTAATCTATTTGCTTGTTCGGACGCGCATGCGCACCCGCATTGCCTGCTTTGAGTGTTTCTTTTTTTACGCATATTAATTTGATGTACATATTCTTTTGTTTTCTTTTTTTTATTCTATTTTTTTATTATAGAATCCCGGGAAATTCATTGTTACATTTATTAATATTCAATTTTCAACAAATTTGGTAGAAAAATTCTCATAACTTGTTGACCCTTGCAAACATTTTGATTTGATAAAAAAAAAGCTATTTTTTTTTCCAATATAAGTTATTTGCTTAAAAAAAACTAAATAGCCGACTGACGAGATTTGTTTAGGTACTCTTTGTTATATCAAAATACAAATTGTTTACAAAATATGTATACTTTTAATTTTTATTCATCCTATCAAGCAAATAAATATTATGGATTTTGGCAAAGCTTTCTTAGTAAACAAAAACCGAGTTCATTTGGTGATTTTTGAAAAAATGAGAAATTTCAACAACAAAAAAAAGGTTTTTTAAATCGGTTAATCTCCATGAATAAAACAAAAAAATTGACAGTTTGCTGCAATAATATTTTTAAGAACTGTCTAAAGATTCTTGTAAATTGTCTGCCAAACACACCCCCAATTTCGATGTTTGGAATTATGCTTTTTTCAAACGAATACGTTGAAGCTATAATTAAGTTTTTTTTTCATAAAACACAAATGTTGATAATTAATATTTGTTTTCATATTTTATTTCATAAAAATGTTCGTCAGCTTTAACAAGTTTATTTACATCAAATTATGGAGTTCTATAAAATAAGCAGTTATAAAATTTAAGTTTATTACGACTATTACAGTCAACTAAACAAAGATTTCGATATTTCGGTATGGCAATCTGCATGACTAATAATTTGTGTTTTTTCCCGGGAAATGATTCGTTTTTTTCCCGGGAAACGGGAAATAAAAATTAAAAGGTTTTCCCGGGAATTCCCGCCTAAATTATGTGTACAATTTGAATAGGATAGTGCAATGTTCATATTTTGTGATTTGTTAATTATTTCTGTTGAAATATATGTACAAATGTTAATAACCTAAATAAATAAATAAATTACAAAATTGTGTTGTGCCAGTTGTGACAAAATAACAATACAATAATATTATGTATCCTGCTACCTTATTCAAAACCATTTGTTGAGACAGTGCCCCTTCATTTCCCGGATCGATGTCATTTTCATCCTGAAATTCACGGATATCTTCTACTTCCCCTCCTCTGTTGTTTTTGTCTATGGTACTGATTCCTCTTCTATGGTGTTTTGGCTTGATCTGCCATTAGACTCAACAGGCAGACCTTGCCATGGTTCTTTGAATAAGACAGGGAACATAATAAAAGTTTTAATGGTAGGTCAACTTACTAGAACTAGATACACATTAATTATATTATATTACATAAATATATTTTTAAATTTATTTTTATAAACATTTTCCCTACACAATATAGTTACCATCGGATATTTATAAATAAAAGTATATCTAATGACTAGGATAATCACTTATTTAATAAATAATTAAAAGTCACATGGCCTTTTCAATAGAACTGGCATATACGCTTGAAAAGTATGACAACGTCTGATGTTTGCGCTCCACCTAACTATTTTAGTGTCGTTTCCCATACAAATGGAGGACACTAAAAATTAGAATTTTATTAGATCAATATGCCTCATAAAAATATTATAAAATTTCTTTTTTTGAAAAAGGAACAAAAAATAGCTTGTAAATGCCTATTTTTTATTTATTTATTTATTCTTTACTGTACATTGATTACAAGCAATTAACATAAAAGGTTAACATTCAAGTTAAATACAATCAATATACAGAGGGCGAGTTTATCACAAAGGCGCGATCTCTTCCAACCAACCCAATTATATTTTTAATATAATCCGTAACTTTTTGCATATTTTCCATAATGGTTTGAAGTAAACACTTAACTTTTTTATAAATACACACTGTTTTTAATTAACGAGTAGACAATTGTTTCGTCTTTTACCAAGACATTATCAAGTATTGTCTACTTGTTAATTAAATAAAGTGTGTATTTACTTCTAACCCAATTATATTAAAGCAGTTTTTTCAAAATTAGCTTTTTCATATTTACTTATATGTTCTTAATTAAATAACACAATTTACTAGACGATCAAAACTCTCCCTTACTAATCTGTTTGAAATTGAAACTGTCACATTTGTTAGCTAGTGGAGTGCGCCGCTTGAGACATACGTGTCCCTTTTCATGCGTATTGCCAGGGTGAGGCACAATCATTACTGACAATAATTGCTCGCTAGCGCTCGTACCTATAAATTTTTATTCATTCGTATTATTATGGCATCAGCCACAACCGGAGTAGCCATGTAACAAACGTGCGGATTGTGCAGTCTCTTTGCCAATAAAAAATAAGCCATTCAGAATACGGCGTACATTAGACCATTTACTTATATTTCCAGTGTATGTATCGTTTTTATTTTCTCCTTATATTTACGAAGAAGATCTTTCTTAATTTACAATATACAAACTTAAAAAAAATAAAAATAATACTTATTTACATTCAATATTATAAAATATAAAAAAATTAAGTACATGATACAGAGCACAACCAATGACTTGAATAAATGTTACACATGTTACAAAATTTAACTTAATTTATATAATTTTTAATCAAATAAGTACATTTATATTAATTACGAGAGAGACCACCAAAAAGCTGGTCCTCTGTGTCACAAAAGGTAACTACTTCTGGAGCAATAGACCATTAAATGTCACATGGTCTTGTCTATGGATTTGCTTTTGCTTGGAGGGCAAACCGTAACACATGTTCTATTGTTGTGACAGTTGAAAGTCAGATTGCGCAAATCATCCTTGTAGGATGTTATGCCATGAGAGAAAAAAAGAAAGTGAGACGACAAAATAGTAACAAAAACGACACTGACAGTTTTTTTATACTGTTAGGTATTCTTTAGGCGTTCCACCCAATATTGAGTGATTTTTCAATACTGACAGTTGGAAGGATAATACCTACATGACAACCCTCTTCTTTGAAATAATTTACTATCTGAGATAGCATGTGTTATGGTACTTTATATGGTATTTTTCATGCATAGTCAGAACTATGCAAATAGAAAGAGATACCATCTTAAGTTTTTTTCTTTCACGTGGTACGCTTTATCCTTTCATGGAAATATATACCTTATTACCTTTTACGGAAAGCATATTATTTATTGTTACGTTAATCTTTGAACGATTGAATAATATATTATGGTCATGTTGGTAAACACTTTTTGTTTGTTTTGTTTTTGTTCCGTTGTGTTGGGACTCTGCCCTCCAAACATTTTTCTGTGACGTCATCCTTTAATGGTCTATAGATCAATGATCTACTATAAGAGGAAGATATTAATATTAAATAATTATCGCCATAAAAAAATATTTCACAATGAAATATCAGAATGTTAGTAAATATCATAGTAAGCAACATTTGTAAGTTCAAAACGGAAGATGATTTTTTGTAATGGAAGATGCATGCCATAAAATTTAATATTTGTAATTTATGCAACATTTGTAATTACTTAATAGTGGACAAATGCCATTGATTGCAATATTTTTGTAATTACATAATGGTAGATCAGTACAATTTGTAAATTCACAATGGAAGATGAATTTTTGTAATGGAAGATACATGCCATAAAATGCAATATCTGTATTTACATAACGGTATACGATTACCATAATATGCAAAATTTGTAAATTCACAATGGAAGATAAATTTTTGTACATGCCAAAAAGTGTAATATTTGTATTAAGGTAATGGTAAACGAATGCTACAACTTATAACTTAATGGAAGATGGATGCCACAAAATGAATGATTTATAGTTTCACAATGGAATATGCATGACATTTAAATTATTGTAAAAACATAACTGTAGAAAAATACCATAATATGAAAAAAATATTACAATATGCAAGTTTTTCACAATACTATAAGTGTAAAATTTGATTACAAGTGTGGGATTTTATAACATAATAATCTTCAAAATTTGGCCATTTTTTACAACCAGATATTTTAATAATTAGAGCCAATTCGTAAGCGTTGGGACGCCTTTCTCACTTCTTCCGATTAGATTTTGCACAATGTTACATTGTGTAAACATGGTTCTCCAGTAGATGTCTGATTGGTTTTGTCATCTGTGCGCTGTGTAATAATAAAAAATCGGTAAATATTCTAAACTTTATATAAGTAATAGTTTTGTGTGATATATTTGCGCACTGCAATATCGTAACTTGGGAATATACGGAAGGAATAGCATCTTCCAATTAAATTGCTTATGATTTAGATTGCTCCAAGACTCTTGTGAGACTCCATCACTTTTCATTATAATCTATTCTTAATTGTTCACGGTGTTATCTATTGTACGTTCCTTGAGTTGTAGTACTCGGATTTGTTTTGATGACTTTCCGTAGCGTTGCATAGACTCTTTCTTCTTCCGAGGCAATCTTCAATCTCATGCTTTGCGTGTACGGATCAAAATTTAATACTTTTCCCGTTCTTCTATAGATGCCTTCTTTTCGTTCTAGGGCACATTGAAGTAAGGACTGAAATCGTATTAACAAAATTAATATTACAATTTATTTATTTAACATCATATAGCCTAAAGCCTAATTTAACAAAATTATTATAATAAAAAATAATAAAGTTTTACCTACCATTAAAACTTGTATTGTGTTCCCTGCCTTATTCAAAACCATTGTTGAGAGAGCGTCCTTCTTTTGTTCAATTTCCGCCTTATATTGCCCCCCTTTCTCTGTCCTAGTCCATCTATCGTAAACAATTCTCCCTACTTGCGATGTCTTTGGTGTCTGTTATTGTCTATGGTTATAGGTTAGCATCTATGATGCTTGGGTAATTATGTCATTAGCACTCAACAGGCAGGCCTTGCCTGGTTTTGAATAAGGCAGGGAACACAATACAAGTTTTAATGGTAGGTAAAACTTTATTATTGTGTGTCCCGTAGCCGTTATTCAAAACCATTGTTGAGATATGTTTGTTATCGCCTGGTGAGATAGGATGTAACACGCTAATGTGAGATTTTATTCCACTGGTTGGAATAGTGGTGCTATTGAGGAGGAGGGTTGAACCTCAGCTAGCACTTCTCTTCTGTAATACTTTGCAAAGGTATTTGCACTCTTCCAATTGCCTCTTGCAAGTATATCATCCAATCTGTAGTTCTCAAGCCAGTTCAGCGATGCCACTGCTGATCGTATACTTCCTGGTGGTGATTCAATACCTGCACTCTTTAAAATAGATTTTACCCAGTTGGCTATCATAGTTCTTGAAGCTGGCTTTGATGGATTCCTTGATGTTATAAATAATGGGTATTTTGTGCTCTCAGATGTTCTATATTGCTGAGATAATTCTATGACTCTCTTAATCCACACGACAGGGCATATACTGCATTCGTCTGCTGGTTTCAGACGCCATCCTGACTGCCGGTATGATATGGAATCAGTCTTTGACCCATAGGACGGCCACAACAAGATGCCTTCTTCATCGATAATGAGACTTTCTGTTGTGTTCCTTAGCAATGTTAAGTCTTGAACCCTGCGGCCTGAGGCTAATAGTAACAGTGTACAGGCTCTTCTGTTAGCATCGTATAGCGAAATGTTCTCTGGCTGGTTCACCTTTAACCATCCAATTATCTGATTTGGGTTCCAAATAGGTGGTTTAGGTGTTTTTCGCCTGGACAATTGGATCGCTTTGATTATTCTCCTCACTAAAGGATGATCAGATAGACTTATTGTTGATGGGCTGCATAGAGTGGCTACTACCGACTTGTGAACAAGGATCGTGCTCGGGGAGAGATTCCGTTTAAGATGAAGATCTGAGAGGAATCTCGCTAAGTCCGAACCAGATGGATGGGTTATACTGATTTTATTAGCGGAAGCCCATACTTTCCATCTTTTCCATGGCCCTCTATAAGAGTTTAGAGTGGAAGCTCGCCAACCCTTTTTAAGTAGCTGTTTTTGTTGCTCGTCCCATGATGTCAATGACCCATCCCACCCCCACACCTCCAGACCTCTAGATTCAAGGTTTTCAGGGATGGAGGGGCTTTGCCTGTTGCCATGTTGATCAGTGCTGTCTCTAGGTTGTCTATTTTCTGGGGAGGGTCGAGAGCCCGATTTTTCAGGTCTGCTCTCCAGAACACTTTGTTCCACACCGGAGCCACTATTAAGAATATCCCCCGTGCTTGATTTAGATGTGCCAGGACTTGGGGGATTAGATAGGGTGGAGGAAAAACCCATGCCAGCTCGAAATTCCACTGGCGACTCAGCGCATTGTGAAATAGGGCTTGATCGTCCCTGTGGTCTATGGAGACATAAGTCTCTACCACATGAGCTTTTGCTGATGCGAATAAGTCTATTTTGGGTTTTCCCCATTTTCTGAAGATCCGAGATGTTGCATGTGGGAGCAGATGCCACTCTACAAGATTCTGATTCCGGGACAGGCTGTCCGCAGTACCGTTGAATCTCCCCGGTAAGTAATATGCTTTTATGTCTATGTAATACCGGTCTGCAATCTCCAGTACAGTTTTTGTCAGGGTCAGAAGAGCCCGTGACCTCGTGCCTCCCTCCTTGTTTATATAAGACACAACTGTTTTGTTGTCGCACTGGACCATGAGACCCGAGTGCGACAGCTCTTTGGCATGTGGTGCTAGCGCAGCCAGCACACCGAGCATTTCTTTTTGATTGCAATGCAGAGCTTGCTCCTCTAAGGTCCAACTCCCTTTCAGTTCTTTGCTGTTTAGAAGGGCACCCCAGCCTGCGTCTGAGGCATCTGTTGTCAACAGATTTGTGTATGGCAGATGAAAAATTTTGGAACTCCTCCTGATGTTTGCCCTCCACCACTCCAAGTCGTCTAAGACCTCTCTTGGGAATGGTAATTTCTGAAATTTTCTCAGATTCCTCAATGTTCCACTGTGAATTTGTGTTACTCGACAGTGTAATCTGCCTCGAGGTACTGGGAAGCTTGCGAAGTTCAGGAGGCCTAAGAGGATCTGAACCTCGTTTAAGGAACCTCTTTCCTTCGCTATCAGAGCCCTGATGAAGGATGATGTTTTCTGGACCTTGTCTTCTGGTAACCATTTCTGACCTACTTGAGTGTTCCAAGTTATACCCAAGAATTCCAGTTCCTGTGTCGGCACTAAAATGGACTTCTTTTCTTGGATGTGCCACCCCAGGTATTTTAATAGCCCCGTGAGAAGTTGCACGTGGGACTGTAAGCGATGACGACACTGATTTACGACTAAGAAGTCGTCTAGGTAGACAATGATTCTTAGCCCCTTGTTTCGTAGCACCTGAGCTACCCAATTTGTGATGGTTGCGAAGGTTTTGGGTGCCGAACTGAGGCCGAATGGTAGACACGTCATCTGGTAAAGATGTCCTCCGTAGTGTATCCTCAGAAACTTTCGATGGGCAGGATGTATGGGTACATGGAAATACGCTTGAGACAGGTCCACCTTTGCCATCCAATCTCCCGTTTGAAGAAAAGTTGGGACCTGTTGACAATTGATTAGCCTGAATGTACTTGTGGCAAGGTAAACATTCAAGGGTCTTAGGTTGAGGACTGGTCTTGTGGTCCCATCTGCCTTCGGAACGAGGAACATCCTTGATATGAATGAGGGAGACGCCCTCACTTTTTCCAAAACTCCTTCTTTCAACATGTTTTTGACATGACCCGACATCTCCGGTGACGGTCTTGTCAGGCTGTAAGTTTTCCAACAGTGTATTGAAGCTAAAGGAGGGCATTCGCTGAAAGGTATTTTGTAATCCGAAATTATTTGAATCACTACCTCTGGGGCATTCAGCTGTTGCCAGCGGTAAATGAACCCCTTCAACTGCCCTCCCTTGAATTGGTTGCTATCTTCTATAACGGGTATTGTTACCCCTTGTGGCAGTAGATCTTCCAGATCTGTGACCCTGTGGGTTACGAAACCTTTTTGCTGCTGGTTCCCTCTTATCCCCAGCTGACTTCGGAAAGGGACGTTTTTGAGGTTTACCCTTTCCTACTACCCTTTGTTGGTAGCCCGAACAACCAGGTTCGACCTGGCTGTTCCTCGTGACTGTTGAGGGTACGCACCTCTCTATCCCTCCTGTCCTCTGAATGGCTCCTGCCAGCAACTCTGAGTCAAAAAGGTGGTCAATGCTTGGTGGCACTTTCTTGAGTGCACTTTGCACTGCTGTCTCGCCTATTCCACCCACTATGATATCCCTTCGTTGGGCAATTATATTTGCTCTCTTCCCGCACACCATTTGTAGCATATCCTTCGAAATTTTTTCGAACTCCGATGTCGGTGAGAAATTCTCACTTATCTTGGTGGATAAGGATCCACGGGTAACTTCCCCGTTCCTGGACCAATCCACAATATCCTGTAGGGATTTTTTTAGGGCCTCCCTTTGAGCTAAAAGGGCATTTGTCAATGCCGCACAAAAATTTTCCTGTGGCAACAGGTTATCTGGGCGAGCGATTCTCCGTAATTCGTCATTTACCTCAAGTGCTGAAAACAGGGGTTTTGCCATATAGAGGCGTTGGGTCTCGGCGAATCGCACGCTTTCCCATTCCTGAGTGCCCAGATGCTGCACCTTTTTCCCTTTCATGACTCTGGCTGGATCTGCCCTATTGAAGGATGGTTGCACCAAGGCTGTATTGATGTCATCCATCACAACCTCCGGTTCTGGACTAGGATCCAGCAAGGGTGAAGAAGTGGCAGAGCGAATGTCTTCTTCCCATCCCATAGAGTCATTCTGAGACCCGGATATGCTGTCGGCGATTCTTTGAACCGCATTTGTAAGCGCGTCCACCTTGCGCGACAACTCATCTACTCTCGGGTCTTTCGGCGGGTCGTCGCTATGAATAATGCGACGTATCTCTTCACGCGACATTTCGTCGTCGGACATTTGGGGGTACAACGCACTTAATAAAAATAAACTATATAATGTGTCTCTATCACTTATGAAACGTGTCTCTATCACTTTTAAAATGTGTCTTTATCACAAATTTAAAAACTTCGCATAAGAATATATTTACAACGTAACAAAAAACAATGTGTCGTATTTAGCCACAACACCACGTGAATTGTGTTTAAAAAACGAATATAAACGTTGTAAAAACGGCAAAATGAGACTTTGTAAACAAAAGTGCGTAATGGCGGTTGGAAAAAGAACACGCTAATGACATAATTACCCAAGCATCATAGATGCTAACCTATAACCATAGACAATAACAGACACCAAAGACATCGCAAGTAGGGAGAATTGTTTACGATAGATGGACTAGGACAGAGAAAGGGGGGCAATATAAGGCGGAAATTGAACAAAAGAAGGACGCTCTCTCAACAATGGTTTTGAATAACGGCTACGGGACACACAATATGGATATTTTAAGAAACACATAAAACCAGCGATGCACAAAATGCGGCCCTTAGTATTCGAGAGAATCAAGGCCCTTGGCAGACACTGGGTAGAAGTGGAATCTCTCCACACCATGGATCCCCTCGAGATCCTGGTCTTCATAAGATGTCTAGGACTTGAGGGTTTGCTTTGACTGGCAACACCAGGAAAGGTAAGTAGGGGGAGTACAATAGATCTTATAGGTCGCGATGCGTATCATAAAATAAAATAGTCAATCACTGGCTGTCCTACTTGTGAGAGATGCCGTAATGGTATAGACAGATAGATATATAGACTTACCTCATCTAAAGACATATTCAGGAATCGTAAGAGACCTCTCAAGGTATCCTCTAAGTTAGTGATGAGATCATCGTAAAACACAATGTGCAAGGGACCCACAAAGTTGACTAGCCAATCTGTATTGGTCGTATACCACTTGTTCAACTGGTGTGAGACAAAATTTTGCCAATCTAAAAAAAATTATATATATGTATACTGATAAAACTATAAAATTTTCAAAGCAAAGCTGTAAATAGGAGAACAGCATATCATTTTCTGACACTATCTAGTGTTTCAGGTTGACAATCAACGATAAATTGTCAACAGCTTCGAACACAATCATAAAGATGATTACTGTTAGTTGACATGTATGCTCAACAGATGTCGCACATGATGTTTTAAAACAGGAGTTGATGAGATTGGTGAACGTACCGTGGGTAAAGTGCATTTAAACCAGCCTAAGCCGATTCATAAGCATCGGAACACCTTCCCTGTTTTCTACCAAAGGGAGTTTGTAAAATCTGTTGGTTGTGCAGATGGGGTGCCTGTTGAACAACATTTTTAACCTGTAAAGCAGTACCAACGCACCGGTGCGTGCAAGAAATATTATGGGATCTGGAGTACGCACGCACCGGTGCGTTTGATCCAGTAATATTTTGGTATTCCCGCCAAATTCGTCAATTTCATCATTGGTCCATCTGTCGGATGTACTTTACCAATCACTAGGAAATTTTTTTAAAAAAGCGTGTTTAGACCTTATTTATCGCCTATACAAAATGTCACGTGACCGCCGCTTGAATATGCAACGACGTTATGTCACTTTAACTCAGGTATACCTATAACAAGTTAGGATGCCAGTTGTTTATGGTTAACATTCAAAAAAAGAATAATATCTTACATTTTCCCTGTATTCTCCTGTATTTGTCAGGTGATGCAAATCCAATATGGCCCCCACTTTGTCTATTGAATTCAGCCTGAAACCAAAACACATTTTTTTACCGAACATCTATTAAAAATAATCGGTGGTACTCACAAATAAATAATAACTGCTATTCCAAATCTTAGACCAGACCAATTGACAACTTAACCATAAACAGATATAAGTAATGTTACAACTTTTAGCCTGACTTAAATAATTATTCCTTATAATTGTCACAATTTTAATTTACAATGTACCTAATATTGAGCAGTTGCACCATCTATTTGTATGACCCTAAAAGTCCAACAAAGACTTCTGTCTTTTGAAAATAGGATTCTAAGAAAAATATTGGGTCCACGACCAGGTATTGCAGAAGGAATCTGGAGGCTTAAAAGCAATTAAGAAATTCACTCCATAACTGAACAACCCTTCATCACAAGTGAGATCAGATCCCGAAGATTGGCATGCATTGGACACGTCGTTAGATCCGGAGAATAAAGGGCAACTAAAGGTATTCTGCAGGCCGACCAAGAGACAATTATATGGATCAGATGAAGAAGGACATGAACTGTGGTACGTACTTAGAATTAAAGACTCAAGCAGAAAGTAGGGAAGAATGGAGAAGAAAATCCATACTCCAATAAGACAAATCCAATGGATAAAAACTCACTATGTATACATTTATGTTTATGATTTTACCTGTATGGCTCTTTCAGGACTTCTGATTAGTAAAACAGCTTTGGTGAAATTCTTCATAGCTTTAGGACCCCATTCGTGAGTCTTCACAACGAGAACGGAACCGTTGTGTACCCCCTCACCGGGGAAACCATTCTTCAAGAGACCGCTGTCAAAATATACAGAGCCTGTGAAATAACCTGCAAAAAGGAAAAATTCACATCACAGAGGAGACAATTGTAAACAATTATTATTGTAGATGACCTTGATTTGCAATGGCAGCATGCAATAACATTTCGAGTAGCAAATTTTATATTGACTTCAGTTCTTTTGAATCTTGTATATAGTTTTAATTTATTTTGATATTTTGTTAGTATTATTTTTATTTCCATTTATTTGTAACGTTAACATATCCAGATCGGTGCGTGGCACTGACCGCTGCTAAATGCCTGAACAGCTGAATCGGTGTGTGGCACCGGCGATTTTTACATTCATTTTTTTCTTTTAATCGTAAATATGTGAACTACTCAAATACTTTTGTAGTCTTCTGTTTTCATTATTTATTTTATTTATTTATTTCCAGAAATATAACAATAACAAAAAACTTACTACTACAAAATTTTACTAGCTTAATATTACTTATATCTTAAAACATATTCCTTTAATCCTTCATTTTGTAGTATTCATTACAGGAAACATGACACATATAATGTTCTACTTAGGACTAAGAATGTAATTAGTTATAATTAAGATTAGTATTGGTCAGACGGTCACTAGCTTCAGAGGCAAATTAAAAACTGAACTCTTCACTGGCGCCCTTGAGACGGTCTAGAGACTGTAAAACGGTGTCATAAATAAAATAAAATCATCCAAAACCATCATCATCATCGAAATAAAAAACAAGCGTTTTATTCTACTAATGGTTTAATCTGTGAGAGAGACGTCTTTCATCTTATGAGGACAATGTCAAAAGATTGACAATGTCCTCATAAGGCGAAAGACGTCTCTCTCACAGATTAAACCATTAGTAGAATAAAACGATTGTTTTTTATTTCGATATGGAATTCTACTACCTAAACACCGACACAGTGAATCATCATCATCATCATCAACATAATATCCCACATTATTATGGTTAGCTGGAAGATATTGCCTCCAGGCAATAAGCTCGCCAATTGCTCATGATTTTTTTTCTGATCAATAAAGTGTTAGTATTATTATTATAAATATACTATACCTGTAGCTTGTTGCAACATATATCTGAGCCAAGTGTTACCACTCCCTGGGAATGATACAAGTGCTGTAGGACTACGAGAAGGTACAATATATCTCAGCTGTGTGCACCATCGGGGCCTGACTCTCCTACCTCGCCCCACACCACCAAGACGACCCATGCCTCCACCAGTTATCTGGAGAAATATAAATGTATTTGGACCATTACAGTATTACCCACAACCCACAAGTGAACAAACTGAATGTAGACTGAGAAGTAAAGATGCTGTACAAATTTCTATGAAGTATATTAAATTGGTAGACCTTGTGAGAATAAAAAAATTAGTAGACTTTGTCAATGGACACAAAAATGGAGTATTTTAGTGCTCTTTGGGCTTATACTGGATGCTTTAACATAACATGCATAGACAATTCACACAGATTCAGCTAGTCCCAAACTAAGATGTGAATCTTGTAGGTATTATGGGTACTAACATGACTATACACATATATACAATGCACTAAACACATGAACATGTTACAACCAGACCCAGTTCACAATTTTAAAAAGGTCATTTTTCATTTTGCCCTGGCAGGGAATCGAACCCGGGACCTCGTGATTCAAAGGCAAGAGTGTTACCTCTACGCCACATCGGCCGCCTTGGGATGTAAGCTTGGCCTGAACCTGCGGCTGACTCAGGGACTTTGACTGACTTTGTTTACAATTTTGTTTTTGTTGTTTTACTTTACATATTTGATGTGCCTGTTAGCGTATTTTTGATTTAATAAATAAAATGTAGATACATACTCTGTTATAGTTGGATCCTAATGAAGATCTGGGCTCGTGTAATGTGACAGAAGACAAGAGTATAGCCGCTGCTAGGTATAGAGCAAACAGACCCACCAGCGCAGCCAAACGACATCTCGACATCCTTCCATTCATAACAGAAGACCCTGCAAACGGATATTAAATCACATTTAAAGTATAACTACATGAGGAAATGTGCTGTGAGCGGATTTGTTCGAAGATACATGCTTTCTATTGAGAATCCCATGTAGTTTCTGTTATCATGTTTTTGTTTTAATTGTATCTTAGATGTTGATTGTGTATAAGTATGTTTTTTTTATATTATTATACGAGAACTGGTTCTACATTTAGACTTCCACAGTGTACCAAAAATTACTGCCAAAACTCATTTATACAACGAGCTTGTGGTAGTTACGACTCATTTTTTGGCGCGGTGGATATCCACCAACACACTAAGACCAAATTTAAGTCTCAAGTATTTGAGACTTTAACAAGAGGATGACTCTGTTGTAATGGTTTTCCTTCCCTTCCCTTTTCCTCCTTCATGAGCGCTCCATTATAAGTTAATTTTTTTTCTACAAATACAAGATACTAAGGCTCGTATTCTGAAACAGTACTTAGGCACAGCGACCGCCTACGCTACGCTAGGTAAAAATCTTTCTCTATGCGAAATAAACACTCATGGATTTGTATTCTAAAACAACACTTGGCAAATACATATCTGTGCACTCACTACTACTAATACACACCGCTCGTGATTGGTCAATTCGCAAATCGGTGATTAATTACTGCATTCATTATAATCGGCGCCTATCTGACATTTCATTATTTTGCACGTTTTTTTGTGTTTGTTATAATATTGTGCCTTATTTTCGCTGTTATTAAAGTGGAAAACACTATTCAAAGGTAAATGTTTAAATATATTACAAGACATTACATATTTTAAGTAAATATATTATCTACCAGATAACTAATCTAGCTGCAAAAAGTGCATTATTTTATTTACCTAAACTAAAATAAATACGGGCGCTGTTCGTGAATTTAATTTACCAAGTAATTTGTCATTTATTAATCAAATATATTATTAAATAATAGTAAATTATTAAATATAATTTAATGTGTGAAACAAATTATTGGTACAAGTCCATTGAAGATTTTACGTTGTACTAAAATTACTTTCAACAATGTCGAATTTGCTATTGGTGATACAGTTAGTTGCCTAACACAAGATAATTATTATAATGTATATTTATAACATAAATCTTTTATTTTACAGGAAAATTGCGTCAGAAAAGCCATTGCTTACGTAGATCGTAGCTCAACATAAAATTATAGAAGATATGAGTACCATGAGTACCAATTCCAGAAACATCCAGTAAAAAAAAGATGCCTGGAAAGCTGTATCCCGAGCATAATATACTTCGTCCGCCCTAACTCAAAAAAGGAACGACCTCCAACTCAAGAGGTGCTGGGAGAATATGAAGTCGTTGCGTAGGAAGGTTTTATCGGCACATGCGAAGAGGTGTCGAAAACAGGTGGTGGACCTCCTCTTCCTGATCCAACAGCGAGTTTAATAAATGCTCTCTGTCCTCTCAATTCAGATTTATTTTGTTTGTAACTGTTATATTATTTTTTTATAAAACTTATTCAAATTAACAAATATTTCTTTGAATGAGTATATACAATACATAAATACTCGATGTCGGGTGTCTTGCCGGAAAAAAAGAGAAGAAAGAAAGAAAGAGTATACAATGTTGAACAATTCAAATAAATATTTGATAATTTCAATAAAAAGTTTCATTTTATATTCTGAAAATGAAGATTTTCAAAAAGATTGAATAAATGTCTTTATTTTATATGTTTAATGTCTTATCTATCTATCTTCTATATGTTTAATTACTATAATAAATTAAGTCGGTTGTAACCAAATGTATTTTTCTTCTTACATTGATTCCATAGGAAGTATGTTTGCGAGGGATGGTAGATATGATAGGGACATTGAAAAAAGAAAAGTGAACGAAAGTAAACGGTGCACTTCGATCTATTGTTAGCAATAGCAATGTGTCGAACATGGCTTAAATGCTGGTGCACAACGCCATTCTCGTACCGACACTTATGTATGCAAACGAATCTTGGACGTGGCTGAAGGACGAGAGTGGAATAAATGCTGTGGAGATGCGATCACTAAGGAGAATGGTAGATAAAACATTGCGTGATAGAGTGAGGAATGAAGATATTAGAAGAATGAGTGGATGCAAGAGGAGTGTTGTGGATAGAATGCGTGTAAATAAATTGAGATGGTTTGGTTATGTGGAGCGAATGGATGATGTAAGATTTACGAAGACGTTATATTTATCTGAAAGAGGGGGTCTGAGAAAGCGCGGACGTCCAATAACTACGTGGTTTGACCACGTGGACCAAATTCTCAAGGACGGTCGCGTGTTAATTAAGAGGAATCGGAGTGCATGTATAAAACACTGGATGAATGTAGAGGAAGCGAAAGAAGTATGTAAGGATAGATCAACATGGCGTTACGTTCTCTCTGCCTACCCCACTTGGGACACGGCGTGAGGGTATAGTATAGTAAGTAGTAAGAAAAATTTGTAGACCAAATGCTCGTCTAAAAGCTAAGCATTCGCTGCTACGATTCATCTCAAAAGATGAATGGTTTATTGGAAGATCAATGTCCAGAAGAACCATTATAGTTTGTGAATAGATTTTGCCGCTCTTTCACAAGGCGACGAGACAAATATATCGTGGTTTATCAATAATTTCGTTCACGCGCTCATCAAATACGTCTTCACTTTCGTAATGAGGCATATTTTTTTATTATAAATGGAGTAAATTATACTTCATAATGTTCATTAACAAAATATTATAGCAAAACAACGTGTTGATAATGACAGCAGCTAGACTACGCATATGTTAAAACACCTCTCGACCACACTTGGCTTTTGACGTTTCTAAAATAATGCATAGTTACCAACGCCAGTCAAGTAATGTTTTAGAATACAAATTTCCACGCACAGTGATCACTTAGACTATGAGACTTCACAGTGTTGTTTTAGAATACGAGCCTAAGTCTTGTTAAGAATCATACATACTAACTTTAAATAATAGCACTTTTCCATTTTTAAAATTTATATTATACCTATGTCAACTAAAAACTTGTAATATTACTGCAAACTGTTTTGGTTTACTAATTATGTAACTTATATCTTGTAATGTATTCTGTTTAACTGTTTGTTTGCATAAAATAAAATAAAATACTGTAATGGCTATTTTAAAAGGCTCTATAATTATTATGTTTATAAATAAATAACTATTCAATATCAAGTTAATCATTATTTCATGGAGTACCAGGCAAAGAATAGGTATCTCACTCTTTTCTGTAAGTTTTTGAGCGTCTTGTTAAAAATGCAGGTTTTTGTACAACATCACAAATTGGATATTTAAAATATTCAATTCAGTAAAGTAGCATTCACATTGCTTCACTTTGGATGATCATCCAGAGTGTCAGGGTCAAACCTGTTCATCGAAAGTGAACACGTCTGTTCACATTTGTTCATCCTATGCTTTCACTGCCATGTCAACACTCTCACTCATGTTGTATATAGTTTGACGTATTTTCGTATAAAAATAATTAAACAAATTCAAAAATGAAAAATAACACTTAAAATAAATTAATATAGCTCTCGACTGCATGATAATTTTGTACATGATTCTGACATTCAAAACAAATTCATAGAGAATTAAACAAATAATAAGATAAAACTTGTTTATGGTCATTTCAGTGAAAGGACCTTTCATCAAAATTATGACGAGTGGTATAATCTCTTTCCTCCGTCATCGCTAGTGATCACTAGTTCACACTTGTTCATCTTGGAGGATCATCCGGAGTGATCACTGAAAGTGAACATATGTGAACGACCCTTTATGATGCCACCCATTTTGATTGTCTTGTTTTGAAAGGCAAGAAGAGAACAAACATGCATGTGTATTAGATGCAGATAGTCTTCTGGCAGACAGACAAGACACTCATTCGACCTATGCCGCCGAAACATGGACACTCACTAAGGCAGATGAGCTGAGACTGGACATATCTGTAGTTGTATGAGTGTACTCATACAATTCGTTATGCCTGTATGATAGCCCGATACTGGTGTTTACTGATATTACGCACCACGTGCATTGTTTTAAAATACATAAATATCGTATTATTCTATGGTGCTTGGTGAGCATTATGATCGGGATGTTTCTCGCATTGTCCTCGGTGAGTGTGTAATCTTTTTTGTTGTTGTTTTTTTTAATGCTTTTTATATTGTTAACATGTATCGGCGAAAAGGCTTTCTAGCTGTCATGCCGATATATGGTTATTATAGCTATAAATAAATAAATAAATATTCGAAAGAAAAATCTTAAGATGCATCTATGGGCCCATATGCGAAAACGGAGTTTGGCGAAGTAGATACAACTATGAACTCTACACGTTGTATCAAGACGTGCATATCACAAAGTACATCAAAATCTGCCGACTCCGATGGCTAGGGCATGTGGAAAGGATGAATGACACATCAACAATCAAAAGAATATACTCCACAAAGCCCAGTGGCAGAAGAAGCGTCGGGAGGCCAAAGTTGAGATGGATGGACGGGGTGGAAAAGGACCTGCGAGCTTTGGGCGTGACCAATTGGCGACGAGAGGTGATGGATAGGAGGGAGTGGAGGCGACTTCTTGAGGAGGCCAAGACCCACACAGGGTTGTAGCGCCACTGATGATGATGAGTCTTCTGGCTACCTCAATTGTGGGATATATTGTGATGGTATAAAAATAGAGAGAGAGAGAGAGAGAGAGTTAAACAAGTGGTAAATTCATAGTATAAAAGCTTGAATATGTAAAATTATTTTTTTCTATTAATTGAATTTAAATCACAAAATAGCAAAAATTAATAAAAAATAAAACACTAATACAAATTCAACCCACACAGAATGATTTAAACAATAGGTATGTAATCGTACTCGAAGTCATATTTTTTGTATAACTAAAAGAATAAATAAATAAATCAAACTTACATTAACAATGTAAACTATTGAAAGTTGACCTCACTCCACCCTCCTTAACAAAAGCTCAGCTCTACTGGGAGAAGAATGGCCTAGGTACTTTTCTCGGCATTTATCGACTAAATAATAAAATATAATACACTCTAATAAAAATTAAGCACCAATTTCATTGTGTTCAATCACGACATATTTAACATTACTTTATATAATATCATATTATTAATTTCAGTTATTTTTGACACGAAACACACCATTTTCGTTGTTATTCCATTTTCATTTCGTGAAATTTCGTCAACATTTTAGTTTTCAATATTTCAAAAACATTTTACAGGTTGAAATAGAAAAAAAATCAACAATATTTAGGCCGAGCTTTTCGTTTCCCATATCTTCCGATTTCCATATTTTATTTTTTTCGTTTTTCTCAATATTATTTTTAATCTGACAGCTACCATGAATCTAGTTTGACGAAACTGGGATATGGCATAATATTAAAAATAAATAAAAAAAAACACCCTACGAACGCTATTGTCTTGTCTACCGATTTGGTATTTGCATTTTAATAAATCGCCAACTTTTAAAAGTTTGTTCAGGCTTTTCTTCATAGCAAATTATAATAACAAATAAATTTATTGACTCTCCGAATTCCGTATTATCCCTGAACAAATAAATGTTTCATTCTTCCTTTTATATTAAAGGAAATTGAATGTTCTTCTTCTCCATTAAAACTATTGGTGTGATAGTTATGAAAACATTATCCATAGAATTTCAATTTAATAAAATAAAAAATAATAATTAAAAGTCAACGTTTGTTTTCCACTACTACTTATAGGTACAAAACAATCACAGAATATTCTCACAAGCGGCATAGCCGGCAGACCCTGCTGCATGTAATAAACCAAAACACGCTAGCTGTTTTCTGTATGCCAACATAAAAATTAAGGAATTCAGCATAAGTGACATATTTCCTTGTCTTTTTAAGATGTAAAATGTTTAACAATAGGTATAAGTGCATTTGTGAAAATTTACGTTTTTTTTTTTTATTTAATATAAAAATGTTTTTTTTATGAAGTTTCACCAACCAAAAAATATTCCGGAATAAAATTATGTATGTTTTATCAAGCCGACCTTCTTATGTGTATCTCATTAAGATGAGATAATATATAATAATTATGTAATTTCTTAAATATTACAATTATTATGACAAAAAAAATCAATTATAGGTATATCTACTTACTAAGTTGCACTAATCAATGCAATTGTAATAACATTTTCATTATATTTGGAGGATGTAATATCGTGATAACACAAGACATCGTGCATGAAGACTTTGTGTTATATCCCTTGTTCAGGAATAGATTCATGGAGGAGTGAGAAAAGTCAAAACTAGAATAGCGCCGCGTCGCGCAGGCGCCGTCCCCTTGAGCTAGTTTCACAACCAACACTTACAATAATTGCGCTTTTCACAAATGTCACTTACCTATATAAATGTTTAAAATATTTACTTAATTTTTATTATTTAGTTTGTATAGCGTAAACGCATATCTGCCTTTACAAACTCAACATGCTTAGATATTTAGTGTGCTAAAATTTGGAGAATGTAATGGAGTTTCAACACTTACCTTTTCTTTAACAAAAGTTGATTTTTAAATTTTTTCTCAATTATTATTGTTTTATTTACAAATCATATAGGTAGATAGTTTTTATTCAATTTAAAATTAATTTTTGAACAAATAATAAGGTAGGTATTTTTTAAACGTAATCTAATCTCGATTAAATCGAGATCTCGCGAAATCTCGACGAATTATTTGACGAGATCTCGAATGACTCAATCTCGAATTCAAATTTTGAGATGATATCTCGATTCGTCAATCTCGAGTCGAGATTGCATTCCCTACGCGTGCCGTAGATTCGCCATCCCTATTCATGGATAAATTAATACGCACTTATTCAATTTAAATTATTTATAAAAAAACAACACAATGCATCTAATCACTTTTTCAATGCGGTTTGAGTATATTAAACAAAAACACATGCACACAATTAAATAATAAAATTACGTAGAAATATAATTACTGTACTAGGTACTTATTTTTTGTTTATCTGCAGTAAAAACCACATTGCAAAAATAAATTTAACCAAATTACATGTTTTACAATTTGGTTTTGAGTTTTTTTTATAAGATAAATATTTATATAACTACTCATGTAAACAACCATTGGCGTACTCAAGATTTTCTCTAAGAAGGGCGGAAGGGAGAAACAGCAGCTTAGCATTTTTTTTTATTGTTATAACTGTCAAATATGAGTGGACCTCTTTATAGACATAGTTTTCAAGATTAGTCATTTCATGGGCTCAATGCTAGACATCTCAAAATCAATCATTTTGAGACAATTGACAAATCATGACATTACAATGAGAAGGATAGTATTTAATACGTTGTAATACATTACTGAGACACTGATTACAGCACAAGGAAGCCACTTTATTCATAATTATTACTAGAAATTACTCAAATATAGACAAACATCGAGAAAACATAACTACTCAATACCAGTAAATTTTGAAATGTCTAGTTCTCACGGGGAACATGCATATGTGAGGAATATGAATAGATGTTATAATTTTTTTAATAAATATACGCATATCCTAATCAAAAACGATAAAATAAAACTTTTCATTCATTTCATTCATTTTAAAAATCCATATTGTCTGCTATTGAATAAGTCTAGTGTGACGCCGCTAGGCTCTATTTTGTATTGGCACACATTTCACTCTTAGTACTGTTTGAAGCGGCTGATGACGTCACACAGTGCTCCGCGACAAGTGGACCTTTTTGCGGCGAAGTGCGAAAATTGTTTTTTCAAATGGTGATAAAAACCTTAAAAATGCGCATTTAAAAATATAAAAAGCTCCATAATTTTTCTAATTTTCTGTACTATTTTGTTGGTCTGAAATTTTTTTTATGTTAGTGCCCCATTCGAGATATTTCACTTCCCCTAGTTTTTGTACAACAATTTTAATTTAATCTAACTTCTAGAGGAGGCAGCTTACCACTTCGATACCAATTTTGCATTCTTTTCAATCCATCCTTCCCATCAGGACATCTCTCACAAGTGTAATAGCTAGGGGTCCAACTGCTTTTAATAAACATGCAGGTCATCCTCGCCGTGGCAACAAAACTGATGACATTCAGAATGGGTGGCATACCTCATCGCCGATATTACGACCACCTGTTGGGAGGCATATTCTTTGCCGGGGACTCCGCAAGATATTCCATATTTTCCCATACTTTAATACTAATTTACTCAACTTTCTTACTTTATTTTTTTCGGGATCCTAAAGGATACGAAAATCTAATCCAGTCCCCCCCCCCCATCGCGGTACACCAATGTATTTTAAATTTAAAAAATTGCCAAAATGTGCCCACAATGAAAATCTAACCTTGCCCCCCCCCCCGCATCACGAGACGCCAATGTAATCAATATTTTTTGAAATAAAAAAAAATTACAAAATGAGCCTACAATCAAAATATAAATTGCATATAAATACCGAACGATTTCGTACATTTTTCATCACTCAATACTCATCGCAAAAGACAGTTTTGTCATTTTTGAAAACGTGGACACATTTGCTGTTTTTTTTCTTCAATTAACTCATTTGGAAATTTCTAAAAGGTGAGTGATTTTTCTTTAAATATTTGCTGTAAGACAAGGGTGGCCAACCCGCGGCCCGTTGGGTGTCTACGTGCGGCCCGCCAAGCATTCCACACTTTTTTTAATAGCAGTCGTTACAAGTACCCGTTACTTTTTTGAAAGAGATATTTTCAGAAGATATTCTTAAAGAAAACCGAGGAGTTTTGAAACATTTCAAATTCCTATTTATAATAGGCTATCATTTAAACGATCAGCATAATAATGAAGTTTTGTTCACCAGAAAAATGTATTCTGTCGACAAATATATCATTTTGATATGCTACTTATGCCCAGCGAGAAAATTATATTTGTATTGCAAATAATATGATATTGTAAAACTCTAAATTTAATCGACCAGCAAAATTATTATTTGTGCAGCAAAATAAATAAATGACCGGCAAACCGTGAGCTAATTTTAATTAAACTTGTGAAAGCTAAATTTTTAATCTTGTTCAAATAATAAATCTTTGTATGTAGCATCTTTTTATGTGATTTTATATGTAGCATCTAGCAACGATTCTAGCATTTTTCGACATTTCAGTTAGATATTTCGTTAATAAAGCAAAACGGAAACTGGCATTATTTTCGTAGTCATCATTAATTTGTTAAGAAATCACAAAAACTTCATGTGGATCCGAAGGTAAATCGGTGTGGGAAAAATATTGTTTATCTTATATTTTCTGCCGGTCAAATAATAATTCTGCTGCTCAAATAACAATTCTGGTGGTCAATTAATTATTTTGTTGTGCGATTATTTATTAGGCTGTTAAAATTTGTTAATTTGCTGATATAACCAAGTTTGTTTGTAAAACAAGTGTTGCGATTGTTTTTTATTTATTACCGATGAAAACATTGTTTGCTGCGCAAATGACTTAAATGCTGTTTTTTTCTTGCCGAACGAATGGATTAATAGCCGATCAAATAATTACTTCCCATTATAATATTGTTAGCCGTTTGATGCTGGCGAGTCGTCATGCGATACATTTCGTTGTTATTTTGATTATTTTTTTATGAAATAAATGGGTAGAAATGCAATTAATTGCTTTGTGAAATTTGTTATTAAAACTGTATTAATGTTCTCTGTTATGACGGTTTAGTTTTGTTTAATTTAATTTACCGAGAAATTTCTCGGTTATTTTCTCGAAAATAATTTCTTGAGAATTCCACAACACTAGTGCCAATACAACATATCCACAGAGTATGTACTATAATATTACATTAAAAATCATAGCGGATTTTTAATTAAAATGAAAATAATGAATAAAAAGGTTTATTTTATTATTTCTTATAAGGATATTCGTCAAAGCGTATATTTATTAATATAAATTGATAACATTTATTCATATTCCTCACACATGCATGGAACATAATGGTCAACTCATTTTTAATTATATAGATACTTACCTAGGTATTGTTTTACAAGTATTTTTTTTTTTTTTTGTAAAGAATGATTTTCTCTGCAGGAGAGTCCACGAAACGGATAAATGTTTCATTATTGTTTATCTTAATTTTTTCTGTAGTTAGATAAAATTATTTATACCTTATTCATATTTGTCAACTTTAAATAGGTAGGTACCTACACAATTAATTTGCATGAAATTGCAAAATCGGTACTTACAAAGTATCAAAAGATTTGGTAAATATGAAAGGAAAATTTTAGGTTAGTTGGAAGAAATCACGCCTCTGCGATAAACTCGCCATCTGTATATCGGTTGTTTGATAGTAGATATTTTATTTAAATGTATTTTTGAGTAAATGTACTTGTGATTAATGAAAAGAATAAATAAATAAATAAATAAAAAGTAAAAGAAATGGGTTAGTTGGAAGAGATCGCTCCTTTGCGATAAACTCGCCCTCTGTATATTGATTGTATCTAACTTGAATATTTTTGCCTTTTATGTACCTAATTATTGTTTGTAATCAATGTAGGTACATTAAAGAATGAATAAATAAATAAATGAAATAAGATATATTATTATTACAGAAAGTAGTATTAAAATTAATCGTAATTAGCATTGTGCATATTAAATAATTATAATTATCAATTGTATTAATTTGTAAATTAAGTAGGTACTTACCTAAACAGACTGAATTTTATTTATTTATTTTATGTATTTATAATAATAATATGTACACGGCTTACGCCTTTAATAATATATAGTAACAACATTACTACCACATCAAATCATAATTCAAAATAAACCATGCTGTATCAGCCTTTAGTTAATTAAGGGTCCCACACACATAACAAAAAGTAAAGATAGGTAGGTAGTATGTTTATGGGGAGGTATCCATCTTTTAATATACTATTATTATACTCTATGTATCCATCTGTAAACCTTCACACCGTATCGCAAGTGTTGAAGGCAGAGAGAACGGAACGTCACATAGATAATATTATATTCTTACATAATTGTTTCTCTTTTTCTTCAATGATACAATTTCTCGCTCGAGATCTACTTATTACTTATTTATATTTTACATTGTTTTAGGTTAAATTCAAAATGGCAAGTAATGCTGATAAAGAAAGATATATTTTACACTCTCTACAAAAAATACAAAATCTCATTTACACTTCAGAGAGTGTAAAAATTATAAACGACACTAAAAACAAAGATGTTGTCATTTTCTTGGGAAATACACGATGCGGTAAGAGCACTGTAGTGAATTATGTCATCGGAAATGGCCTGGTGGCTAACCGAGTCAGAGGAAGAAACTATAACATCGTAAAACAAGATCCAACAACTGCGGGACCTGCTATAGGAGTTGCATCTACCTCTTCTACTTCAATCCCAACAGCCTGGATATCTTCAAATATTACTGGAGTCGTAGTGGATGCTCCTGGGTTCAATGATAATAGAGGGGAAACACAAGACATAGCCAATGCGTTCTATATTAAAGAAATCATCAACAACGCAAGATCTGTCAAATTGGTATTCATTTCTGATATAAATGACATCATACATGATAATATTGAACAATTTATCAAATTTCTTGACATCATTTACAGAATGTTGCCACAGAGTGGTCACTTAGGCAAAGGAATGGTTTTACTATTTACTAAAGATAAAGAAGATTTAACCAACAATGATATGCGAAATTTATTGAGAGACAAAATTTTGAATGAAGGCAACATAAAACTCCACAACAGAGACCTCGTAGAATATTTCTTTCATAATAACAATCAAATAGTAAATATAAGAATGCCCAAGCAAACAGGAAAAATAATCAATGGAGAAGTTTTTCAAAATGTTGTAGAAACAATTAACAAAACTCAGAGCTTTTCCACTAGTGAGCAATCACCTGTGGTGCCAGGGATTTCAGATAAATCCAAAGTTTTCTTATTAGAAGCTCATAGATATTTATCTGAACTACGTGAATTCGATGAAGTATTGGCTAAGACTTTTGGAGAATTTTCAAGAAGTTTACCAACAGTTACCTCTAGAGACCAAGCCGATTTAGACAAATTAAAAACAAACTTAAGTAAAACAAATGAACAAATAGAAGCCACGAGAAAATCAAACAAAAGCAAATTTGAGAAACTCGATGATCTTAGACTTCTTGTACCTGGAGTACAAGAATTGAAAGCTTCGTCTGATTTATTTATTAAACTGAAATTTGTTTCGTTCGTTGATGAAGTTTTGAAAATAAAGGAAAGCAACATATTCGACATTAAAATAAATCGTTTACTATTTAACATGTTGAATAAGGTTCGACAAATTCAAGCAGAATTACTTTTCGAGCTGAAAGAAATAAACAATACCGAACTCTATGCTAAGTTGGAGGATATTTCGAACGAAAATAAAAGAGTTGCAGATGAACAACAAAACCAAATCAAAAATATAATGGAAGAGAACCAACGTGCTATGGATGAGATGAAGAAAAACGATTTAATGGATTTGATCTTGGATGGACTGTTTTTTGCTGCTAAAGTGTATTTTGGGGTACCAGCATAACTCATTATTTTCCTTAGATACCCAAGTCTTATCTTAACCCATTTCTTCCCAAGGTTAGAAATCGTGAAAAATTATGCAATTTTTTCATAAATTTCTCTTTAATATAATTGAAATAATATTATAAAGAAAAAAAAAATGCATTTTGTATTGTCGTTTACACCGAACATAATTTTGCGTTGACGCAACGTTGGGAGTTGTCCGGTAAAATAAAATCTTTGAAAATTTTCGATAACTTGCTTTTATTTCTTCAAAATTTAAAATAAATGCACATTTAATGAATAAAACTAAAGAAATGTTGGGAAATTAGTCATGAGAATTTTAAAAACACTCTAAATGCAAATTCTTCTTGAAAAAAGTCATATTTTATTTAAAGAAATAAGGCAAAAAACGCGTTCTAAACATGTAAAATAGTTTTAAAAAAAAATTAATATCATAAGAAATACGAATCTTAATAAAATATTATTTTAAAATGTACATGCAAAGCTTTAAAATAACAAAATAATTTATACACCAAATATTCATTTAAAAGTTGTACCTATTTGTATCAAATATTCACGACTTGTCTTAGGACGAACGCTAACTGGACAACTCCCAACTTTTAAACCTTACAAAACTTTATGAACTTTTTTTACGCTAATTATTATTTTAGTTTTTTCGAGTTGTTTTACAAAATATCGCTTTCACAAGTTCTTCTACTGTTTAAAACTAAAATATTTCGTGTAGGTGCATAAAAGGACTTGGTTATTTCAGTTGGTTTATAAGTTATGTTCTTTCTGATGGGTACATTGTTTAAGAGTAGGTATACACTAAATTATTATTTTCCTTAGCTTCATTTGTAGAGATTTTGGAAAATTTCTTTATAATATTCTTATTTACTCTATTTACATATATAGTAATACTAACTAATTATTTTGTCATTTGCCTCAATTGTAATGTTTACTTGTACTTACAATTTACTTTATATTATATACATATATATGTAAACATTACTTTCAAACCTTTGAATTATTTTATAATAAATACATTTTACAAATAATAATACTTTGATTCTTTTCATTGTTACGGATCATTTCCATTCTTATCACGGATACATACATCGTGATTATATATCCGTTTTTATCCAACATTCAAACAATTCATTCAAAGTTGTCTCTAACACTCAATCACTTGAAAGTATCCAGCATGCGGTACCCATACTAGGTATCCCAGAACATTACCTATACATACATGAAGCTGTCATTAGGGTTTATAAGAAAGAATATTGGAACTGCCGGCATGATGCCCGATAGCTTCATTGAACAAAGCACACCTCGTGAAAAGAATGGCACGTGAATAAGTCCCCTCCGGGACACTGCCAAGTCAGGTGACATTGTCTTATAAAAAATTATAGTTTCGTGTTACATTTACATATTATGGGTTAGTTGGAAAAGATCGCGCCTTTGCGATAAACTAACCCTCTCTATATTGATTGTATTTAATTTGAATGTATACCTTCTATGAAATTGTTTGTAATCAATGGACAGTAAAGAATGAATAAATAAATAAATTTTATATATGTAACACACACACATATTCATATCTTAAATAAACAAACTATAATTATGTCATGGTTATTGTAAAAAAAAATCAATAAACATACTCATTAATCAAAATTTTATGTGCGTTATTGTAAGTATTAACAGCTCAAGAAAGTGCGAACAATCAATATACACCATCATGAAACTTGAGTACGTACCTAAATATTTTTTTATACCTTCAGTAAATCTGAATTGAGTCCCCGACTGGTTCCCGATGCACATTATATCATGTGAAAAAGCTCTTTTCAAACAATGTGACCCATAGACAATTAAATAAATTGATCTGCACTTTCTCTATGGAAGGATCGTTTTGACAGTTGTAGTTGTAGTGCATGGCGCCGGTTTGTGTTTGGAAATTGGAATTGTAATTTCATTAATATTTCATACAAAGTAATATCAAAATATTGAAAAAATGTCTACAGACTTTTACATTCGTTATTACGTCGGTCACAAGGGGAAATTCGGTCATGAATTTCTTGAATTTGAGTTTAGGCCAGATGGTAAGCTGAGGTACGCCAACAATTCGAACTACAAAAACGATACAATGATCCGCAAGGAAGTTTATGTGCATAACTGTGTGATGGAAGAGCTGAAGAGGATTATACAAGACTCGGAAATAATGCACGAAGATGATTCATCTTGGCCACAGCCCGACAGAGTAGGAAGACAGGTTGGTATATTAATTTCAGATAACATACCTAACCTCTAAATATTTCATTTTTATTTACTTCATTATTATTATTATATTGGATGATTTATTCGGCGCTGTTTAATGGAGAATCCATCTCAAGGGCGCGGAATACGACTAAAATATTGGGAAATATTCTAATGGGCGACCGAAAAAACAAATTGTGGATTAAAATGAGCTGACTATTACTATTTGTGTGAGTTAAAACCACAGAATTCCATACAAAAACAGTATTATATATAAAAATCTATGGTTAAAACTTAGTTAGGGGGTTATATTTAGTTACAAACATTAAGTAGATAAATATAAGCAATAAAATTTCAGAGAAAACATAGTGCAAGTGCTATATTTTTAAAACATAATATCTACATTTCCACCATTCGAGCTATTACACCGATTCTTTTTCAGTTCATGGTGCTAGGCTGTGGAACCAGCTGCCTCAAAGAACTCGCACTTGCACTTCTTTTTATACTTTCAAGAAGGAGGTTAATGGTCGCTAGTCTTCTGTTGCGTTTACATGTGTAAATATTACCAAGGTTTTCAAGACATTTTTTTTTTTCGTGTATCCAAACACGATGAGCAGTCCTACCCCATCCTTTCCACTCTATCCCATCCCTCCCTACTCAACATCTGTGTCGTGTCGCTTATCCGATGTTGTTTGTATTTTAAGTAGCTTATTCTATGTGTAAATTTATTTTGGTATATCTATGTATTTAGTTATCTATATATCTTAAATTATTTAATTTATTTATATATTATTATTATTTTATGAATTGTTTTTTTTTGTTTAATGGGTTAGTTGGAAGATATTGGGCTTCAGCGATAAACTCGCCCATTGCACAAAATTATTTATTCAGTGGTAATGTTGTCATGTTTTTTTTTTATTCTTTGTATACTAATTTTGTGCAATAAAGATTATTATTATTATTATTACATTTCTATGTACCTATTTAGATGCTAATAATATACATTTTATTACAATAATTCCTTTTTAAAACTTCCTTCTATCTTATGTCGCCCATAGGTGGAACTGGAAATTGTTGAGTTACAATAGGATGCATGCATTTCTGAAGCTCCTGATCCCATTGAGATCCCATAATAGAATTTTGATATAAGACATTTCAAACTATTTTTGTCAATTTTTGTGGAATTTTTAAAATTGCTACTTTTTGAAAATTTAATTTTTTATAACTTTTTTTTAAACCATTACCCCTATCCTGTGGCACATCACATAAAAGCCCCATTCAACAGCATTAATACGAGACCTCTCCCAGGTTTATATCATCACTGGTTGCCAGTCTATTATAGGCATCCACACATGAAATTTTTTCATAAAAATTGAATCGTTAAAAATTAATAACTTCAGAAATAACTGTGCTACATAACTGAAATTTGGCATGCATTTTTTGATAAGTCTATGATATATTGCTGCATAAAAAAAATCATGAAAATCTGAGACTTGATGTCTGAATCAGTGTGTTGATTTGACACGGAATAACCCTGCTATATTATTCAACTGGATTTGATTCGGGCACAACGCACAGATGACAAAACCAAAGAGAACCATGTTTACACAATGTAACATTGTGTAGAATCAAATCGGCAGAAGTGAGAAAGACCTCTCAACGCTTACGAATTGGCTCTAGTCTGACCTTAAAGTGATCACATTCGATGTCTATGGAAAACGTCCACCATTCTCACTGCTACGATATAAGGTCCACCAATCTAATGGAAACCATAGTAGCAATCATTCCAATCCTTCAATAATAATAATAATAAACTTTATTGTGCAGAATATGATAACAGGAATTATATACAACATGTCGTCGCCGCACGCATAATTTGACTTATGTGAGCGCGCGATGCAAAACTACAACGCTACAAGTGCCGCACGAGTAAGAACGCATTTTACTACTTAATTATAATATCCACAAGTGATAAAATGCCTTCGTACTCGTGCGGCATTTGCAGAGTTGTAGTTTTGCATCGCGCGCTCACATAAGTCAAATTATGCGTGCGGCGACGATGTATGAAAAAATCTGCACAACGGGCGAGTTTATCGCAGAGTTGCGATATCTTCCAACTAACCCAAATAAAATAAAATACATGAAAATGAAATAAAATAAAATACATAAAAATGAAATAAAATAAAATAGATAGATATATGCAAACAAAATACTATACATATAATGTACCTACTTATACAGATAGCGAGAAAATACCGATACATGAACACAAGTAAAAGCTAAAATATATTTGTAAAATAACGATAACAGGCTACATGTGAAAAAGAATACAACATTAGGGAGAAGGAGTAGAGCAAAAGAGGGTAGGGAAGAGGGTTAAGGGGTAGGGTTGCTCATTGTGTATAAAGAACACGAAGAAGGTGGCAAATTATAACCGAAAAAGGACTTTTGTGCACAGTTACAGCAGAAGACTACAATTTCAATATAATTTTATCTATTATTTGATTACGATAAGGTCTTTTCGAAAGATGTTTTGGTTGATTTTCTAAAAATTGGTTATCTCTCGTTTTTTGGCCCGTACTGTAGAATTTGTTTTTGTGGAATATAGTTTTTTTTCACTCGTATGCGCCGTATTTTTCCCAAATGTCGCAAGATTCTGATCTCTCACTAATATTTCTACATAGTTTGTGTTGTTTTCATTTTCAAGGAGCTGGAAATTGTCATTGGAGAGGAGCACATATCCTTCACAACATCCAAAACAGGATCTCTTGTGGATGTGAACCAGTCTAGGGATCCGGAAGGTCTCAGATGCTTCTATTACCTGGTCCAGGATCTCAAATGTCTCGTCTTCTCGCTCATTGGTCTCCATTTCAAGATTAAGCCAATCTAATTAATTATTTTCTTTTGGCAAAATATCTGTATATTGGAGAGAAACTAATATACATATAGACATTTAACACAAATCGAGCTAGTCCCATACTTAGATATGAACCTTGTATTATGGGTACTAACAACAATATAATATAATACCTCAAACATATATGCATGTAACAACCGGACCCAGTACAATTTGAATAGAGTCATTCTTCATTTCGCCCTGGCCGGGAATCGAGCTGGAGACCTCATGGCTCAAAAGCGTTACATCTGTGCCACATTGGTCATCAATTTATTGTTTATTGAACGATTTGAACTTAGTATTGGCTTAGTCCTCATTACATCCATTGTTTTGGCATATTCACCTATCTTGAAAACACATTATATTTAGCGATATACAAAGAGTTTTGATAAATAATTATATAAGTTATTTAAATAATTTTGACAAAAAATGATTTAAATCATGTTAATGATTTATCAAAACGGCACTAATTTTAACTAATAAAAGAAAAAAAATTCAACAGTAGCCAATACCAACATTCCACAGTAATAAACAACTTGTGAAAAGTAAATGTAATTATTCCATATTTAAAAATGGCATTTCTTGACATAGCTTAGTTTCGCTCCAACATACAAATATAATATTTTCTTTTCCAATGACTTTTGTATTTAATTATTATTGTATAAGGTAAATTAAATAATAAGAATTTATGTGAGATAGTATCCACATAACTAGATTTGAGTTCTTTCATATGTGTACGTTTATATACCCTCTAGGGCAGTGGTTCTTAACCTGGGTTCGATCGAACCCCAGGGGTTCGGTGAGTCATTCTTGGGGGTTCAGTGAAAATCATTTTAAAGGCAAGATAGTTTTCGGTGAAAATCATTTTAATGGCAACAGCAGAAGTCACACTGATTTGAAGTAAATATTAATTAATATGTTTCATGTTTTGATTTAACCATTAAAATTTAATGTTTTAATCTTTGTTTTTTATTTTTTTTTTCATTTTGTACACCTGTATATAAATTTATACCATGTTTTGAATTTGTAAAAATCTAATTTTATTTTTCAAATTAGGAGGGTTTTGGTGAATGCATATGTAACTGGTGGGGTTCGGTACCCCCAAAAAAGTTAAGAACCACTGCTCTAGGGACTCAATGATTAATTTGGTGTTCACATTTGGCGAATATCGCCAGGACACCAAAATATTGTCAGCCATTTGAACCGTGTGAACAAAATGACAGCTAGTCTGAAACAATAAAAACTATTAAAAAAGGATATCGTCTCAAGTTGACCACCTTCAAACTTTTTCTGGTCAATTTCTACTATAGGTTATCCAATAGTATTCAGTTAGAAAATATATATTGAAGATCATAGTAGTATTTGTTGTTATTATTATCTTTCACTGTAGGTGGACTGTGTGAACAGGTGTGACGATCAATGGGCGTCCGGCGAATTTTGTTTTTTTATACCAACGAAATTCGCCTGGCGATATTCACCAAATGTGATCACCCCATTAAGGATGATAAGAGATTTTGTTATAATGGAACATGCCCAGAAGAAGAAAAGTAATTGTACAGAGGGTTATTGATCTTTGTGAGTAAGGGTGTTTAAATTGTATTTAAATCATTTGAAAACATTAGAACATAAATATTATTTTTACTAATAAAGTTTTTCAATACTTAACATGTATTTTCTTTCTTCATTTGCAATAGAAAAAAATCGGTGTGTGATAAGTATTGAAACTTCCTTCCGCTGTGGTCTGGATGTCCCTCTTTCACAATACACCATTCCTATGATAATAACATCTAAATGTTGAACGGAGGAGGCTGGTTTCTACGCTTTGTTGCCAGAAGAATCATTGAATTGGTTACGAATATCAATTGTGTAATAAGTTCGTCGATGGTCTGCAGGTAGAGTCTCGGCCTTGTACATAAGAGGTACGCGGTTCAATCCCAGGTACTGATTAACTCCTCTTTCATGGCATAAACTTTTAGCTTACTGTGAAAGGTGTATAAAGTTGTATTTGGGTTTATAACGAAAACCCAGATACATTGATTATATTGAGCAGTTTCACACGTAAATATGAGACTGTCAAATACAATTAATGTTCAGAGGTACAATATCTTCCAACTAACCTGAGTTATAGGTATATTAGCTTATATCTTACTACCCCACTTATTGCAGAAGCTGAACTATATCCTCAGGCCATATCTAGGGTTGTCACCTTTTTCTTTTGCAGTTAAAGTACATTGGTTATTAAAGGTAAGAAAAAAAGTACATAGTATCAAAATAAAGTACAATTTATTTTTCTTTATTTATTATTATGTTTAAAAACATTTTTTTTTACCTGTTGCAGTTTGTATCACATTAGTATCTCTACTAAATAATTGTACAGCATCTTTACAGTCTATATTTAAATTAAAGTAAATAAGTAATTATTTTTTTATCAAATTCGGAGACGCTTTGCACCAATAGACCATTAAAGGATGACGTCACAGAAGAATCATTGAGGGGCATCAGGCATCCCAACACAACACATTCACAGTGTTTACGGTGTAATATTAGGTGGGACGCCTAAAAAATAGATACCTAATAATCAAAAAAACTGTCAGTGTCGATTTTGTTATTATTTTGTCGTCTGACTTTCTTTTTTTTCTCTTATGGCATAACATCCTACAAGGATGATTTGCGCAATCTGATTGCTTGCCCCCCAAGCAAAAGCAAATCCATAGACAAGACCACGTGACCTTTAATGGTCTATAGAAAAATTTCGTTTAACGAAGAAATATTCA
This sequence comes from Athripsodes cinereus, assembly GCA_947579605.1. NCBI lineage: Eukaryota > Metazoa > Arthropoda > Insecta > Trichoptera > Leptoceridae > Athripsodes > Athripsodes cinereus. Next base: position 2,743,893 of record OX388327.1, read on the forward strand.
TGACTAAACGTTTCAAAATCCCAAAGTTAAATCAAATAATGCGAAATAAAGTATTTTCGTGTACTTTATTATTGTCATAAAGTATACAGTACAATTACCTGAAATAAAGTACAACACTTTATTATAAAGTACAGGTGGCAACCCTAGCCGTATCCCAAGTGGTCTAGGCAGAGAGAACAGAACAACATATAGATCTATCCTTACATCCTTCTTTCGCTTCTTCTACATTCATGCCCACAGTTCAGTTTCTCTTACTGAACACAAGACCATCCTAGAAAATTTGATCCATATATGGTTCTTGGATGCCCTAAACCCTTCTTTCAGATAAGGAGAAACTGAATAATGTAAAATTCTCAATAGTGGGAAATGTCAAGGTTGAAATTAGGTAAGTGCACATCAACTAGCTGGAGGAATATAATGTGAAAAAACAACAGGATTTTCTATTCTAGGCTCTCTTTGTGTGGTTCAGGACAGACACAAGTGGAAAGAGATTACCCAAAGCATCTACTGCTGCCACCACCCTCAGACATGCGGAAAATGACAGAAGAGACAAGAGAATGAAAGAAGATATGCTAGTAGTAAAAATGTGGATTAATTATATACTAACTTATAAAGAGATGGGAGTACATAATAATTGTGCGGAAAACCCTTCAATTTTCTCCAAAATAAAGAAGTGGCTCAGTATCAAAAATATTTCCTCATATCAATTATCTGTAATTTCAATATTACATGTTTCTCCTTTCCTTTTTGCGAAATGTCTAATTTTTTTTAGGTGTGTTAAGTATTTTCTATGGAAAAATCTCGTGGCAGTTGTGGCCTCTAGTTTTTTCTCGACAGTTCTATTTATCGCCTAAAACCAAAATCGTTGCTTATTGTTAAAATAACCGATGGTTCCTCACTTTCATATTACATTAAAAAATATACGAATATCATTGCGAAAAAACTTATGATTTAATCTCAAGTTGCATATATTTTTGATTAAATTATCGGAAGATATTAATTTTTTATCACTTTCTAACTATTAAATTTGAATTTTTAAAGTACCCTTCATTCTGCGCCCCATACAAATTTGACATTGTTCCTTAACACTTTGATAGCTTTTTAATGCAAAATGTAAAAATGTCATTATATTTCAACGAAAAAAAGTATTAAGTTTAATAAAACTATAGTTGATTTCGTTATTTTTCCCTTTATTACGCTTTTTATTACCACCAAAATAAAAAAAAGCTAAAATATCTGCGTGTTCCTGCGTTATGCACAGTTGTGCCTAACGATATTTTATATGAAATTCTTTTTCTATTTTGCATAAAACGACATTTTTTTTTGTTTTAAGTATGCTTCCAACTATTATTTCTTCATTTAAGTACATAGAAATATCATTCAAGTGGAAAAAAGACCTCAAAAGCTTATTATATTAGAGGTAGTATAATTAAGACATTTCTTTTTGTATAAAAAAAGATACATTTCTGGCAAGGTAAATGAACATATCGCTAAAATAATATATTTAACACTAAGATAATACTCCCAACTTGTATTTAATTATAACAAACACTAAGAAATTGCGCGAAGTTTCAAGTAAAAAACAAATTCACATTATAAATCCCGTGTTTTTCGTTAGGCACATAAGGATATTGTATGTAAAGGACAGTTCACATTGTGGACCGCGGTATTACAACGGTTATAGATATAAATACTACATCATGCATGCGCATAAATTTTAAACACTTTTTATTTGAAAATAAGTTATTTTATTCATAATATATTATATTTTATTCATATTCGTACATAGTAAAATATTTTTTTTTGTCATAGCTGCAATACATTATTATGTAAACCTATCTATATAATAAGTTACTTTGTGATATACCATTGTGCTCTGAACTAAAGTCTAGATTGAGAGATCTACAGGAGTCTGATATATAAAAATATTAATAAAAAATAAGGTGACACTGACACTAGTCTTATTTTTATTCCCTAAATTTTAAATCCGAGCTATAAAAGTTAAATATCTTCAGTAATTTGCGCAAGGTTCCCATATGTACGGGGGCCGGACGGTTGTTATAACATTCACCTGCCGTAAAAACAGCAAATTTATTTCTGTGTTAATATAAATATTCTCATAGAATCATTTACTTCATCATTAATTTCTAACTACCTGTGCAGGTACATTGAAAACTTAAATCAAAATTTGGACGAGATGTGAAATTATCGCATTGCCGTGATGTCGATAATTTAGTCATTATTTTCCATATAGGTATACCCACCTATTTTGTTTTATGAGAATTTTTATGCCTGCGGAAGTCTTAGAAGGGTTTTATTTATTATTATTTGTTCACGGCTCGAGTCATTTACAAGTAGAAGATTTACATACATAGATTATATAAGGTAAGCATATGCATAATGGATTATAAGACACAGCAAGTTATATTAAAAGTCACCAAAAAAGTAAAAAAATAACAATGAAATTGTCTCAGCAATAATAATTATTGATATTAAGAAACAACATACTGAGCATGTGAACTGCGCTTTATAAATCTTGTGCATAACGACGTGTCTATGGTTTATAAGCAAAGATTTTGGTTTTAGGCGTTATTTAGTTGAAAAGGTTTGACGTTTGTAGGGTTGTCAGATGCTATACATTTTCCTCAAATGTGCCCAATATTTCGATTAGCGTGAGTCTATTTCCTTGTCTCTAAGTAGAAGTATCCACTAGAATCCTGAGATATGTAATCACTCCCAGTCAACTTCAGAGCTATATCTACCCGGTCTACATGTAAAACTTTTGATAGATGTTGTATGACAGTCCGGGCAGCTTCCTGTTGGGAATGTTCAATGTCTAGACCAAACCCATAACAAGTCACAGAGTTCCCATAGGATACAGACACAAAACTAAGATGTGCCTTGCCATTGACAACATCCCTGTAACTGACTTGGTAGGCCATCTCCTCACACACTGCCTTTAGTAGATCTCTCATATCTCCAGCCTTCTCATCACTCATATCGCTTTTATGATAAGAATTTAACTTAGAAGGTTTGTATACCTCCATTTTCTCCAAATTGTTTATGGTTTCCTCCGAGTTATCAAAACTAGCAATTTGTGGGTGTCTTGTCTCAGGAGTGTGGATCTCAGAAGATATTTGATTTGTTTGTAGTTTACCTTGTTCTTTCAACAATTTGATCATTTCTGCAGCCGCCATCCTCTTGGCAATTTTCTTAGACCTCCCTTCTCCAATGGCTTGCAAGTCATCTAAAATGCAGTTTATTAAAAATAAATTGTCATCATGATCTGCCTCTGTGTACTGTACTCTATGACGGCTCCACTCTTGTAGATATGGAATGGGATTCGTGTCTGGAGAATATTTGATAAATTTCTGCTTCTTGTTAACTTTCTTCGTCTGAAAAGGTTCTGTGCGGTGGAGATCTACCACCAGCTTTAACATCTCACTGGCTGCATTTTGTTTGGCTGCTGATTTAGTACTGCCTTGTCCATAAGTAATATGTTTACCCACAGTGCAAGTGGTCCTGAAAACCTTCTTATGAGCAGGTCCCTCACTATCTGTATGAAAGTTAACTGGTAAATAATGTTTATTACACAGCTTATACAGTGTACTAATTGGGGAGTTCTCGTGTATAATCTCAGTGTTCTGTACGTGCTGCTTCCCTCTCTTCTCTGAGAACTTGAACAATACAGGACTACTTTGTAGATTAGAAGTATGATGGACAAAGATGCTGTCATGTTTGATGTCTTTGGACATTGGACATTTGGACAACTGTTGTTCTAAAATGGAAATGAAATCTATCCACTGTGTTGTATTTTCTGAAATCTCCAATGGATGTAACATACCTTCTACACAAAAGTCATAACCAAACTTTTGCGAAGTAGATCCTCCCACATAGTTCCAAAAGAAGTAAATAACTGTAGCCACTAATGAATTCTGCATGTTGTGTTATTATTGAATAAATAACAAGATTTTCACGATATAATCGCGACACCATTAACAAATTTTGTTGTTACAATATTTATGACAATTCGATAACTTCTTTATTATTAAAAAAAATTGTCATAAAAGATTTTTTTGTCATTTTTGTGGCAATCAAAAATATTTCGTATGTAATAAACTCACTTATCAGTCTTTAATTTTTATACAGCCTCAATACATAGCGAAAACTCAAATTGAATTATGGTAACACTAATCACCTAGCATACGACATTTTGACAGCGATCGTTAGTTTCTGTATTTGGGTTTTAGATCTCTTCTGAGATTTTATTTTCTTTACTGAAGTTAATCACTTCGATATTAACTTTTAGGATTTAAGTTATATTTTATAGTGAGTTTTCAATTGTTAATAATTTGTAAAGTTTTATCGGATAAAAATAAATTGTGCAACTGCTATACAATGCCGGATCAAGAAGGCAATAATCCTCGAGATGAAGGGGCTCGCAGTAATAGCATGGCCGCTATAACATACCCAGAAAGAGTGGAAACTGTAAGGCCAGCTCCCAACTTACCAAGACCTCAAAGAAATCTTCAAGGCTTATTAAGATTCGCTACAGAATTGACTAGAAATGAAGATGCCGCCGGACCCTCTGTTATGTTGCCAATGGATGAAGAAAGAAGGAAATTTCTGGAAGAAGCCCTCAACAGTCTTACTATAGACACAACAACTGAGATGAAAGCGAGCATAGACATCTTGGGGAATAAGGAGATCATCTCGAATATAAGTTGTGATGATGAGGTGCGTGGTGATGTGATGCAAGCCTTCGACACTCTGACAGATATCATTATTAACTTGGATATGTCTATTGGTAAGCTTATATTATTAATGTGTCAGGTATATATGTTCAGCGTTGCCATAAGTACTTGCTGGGGAGTGTTGTATTTGCATTTGTCTCTTATTCTAGAGTATTCAAAGAGTATAACAAATATACCATATTTTTTTTTTACACAAATTATAATATTAAATTGGTAATAAATACACAAATTTAGTATTGGAAATTAGAAAAAAACATATCTATCTGGCATTTTTGAAGGAAATTTATTTTTTGTTAGGCAGTGAACGTGTTAACCTGTCCGTGAGTGAATAAAGAAAAAATAAAAGTGTATGGCAGAGTGAATTAATTCAACTTTCACTTTTTGAATATTTTTTTATTGCATGTTATAGAAAATGATCCCTAAAATAAATGTTTATAAGGAACCAACTCTCAAAAATTAATAATAACGGAGTTATATAACAAAAACAATTTTGATACGTCATGTCTGCTCCGGTATTGTCAACAATGGGTTCAACATAGGAATATTTATTATTATTAAAAATGTTTATTTTTATTTGTTTTTAACAAAAACTTATGTAGGTACTAAAAACTAATTAAATTGTCCAGAATTAGCACTAAAAGTAAAAAAAACCACAAAACACTCCATAAAATAACACCCATAGCGCACGAACGCACGCTGCAAAATGGTTTGCAACCGCGAATGATGGCTAGGTATTTCAAGCGGCGGTCACGTGACATTTTGTACAGGCGATAAGGTCTAAACACGCCTATTTTTGATTTTTTTCCTTGTGATTGGTGAAGTACATCCGACAGATTAGACCAATGATGAAATTGACGAATTTGGCGGGAATACCTAAATATTACTGGATCAAACGCACCGGTGCGTGCGTACTCCAGATCCCATAATATTTCTTGCACGCACCGGTGCGTTGGTACTCCTTTACAGGTTAAGTAGTAGTGGAATATATTTTTTTGTTGATCTACCACTTTTTTTTTTAGGTTTCTACAAATTGGACGGCTACAAGATATTCCCAGTTTGTTTGAGCTGTGAGAATGCGGAGGTACGCAGCCAGGCATGTCAGTTACTAGCCGAGATCTGTCAGAACAATCCCTTCTGCCAGATCAAGGCTCTGGAGAGTGGCTTCGTACATACAATCCTCAATATTTTAAAGGGGGAAGATGATGAGAGGGTTCTCAAATCCGCTCTGTATGCAACTTCATGTAAGTGATCCCTTATGATAATCTTACTATAGTAAAGAGACAACTCCCAAAGACAACCTTATTATATTTTTGTATGGGATATTTTGTGAATGAAACATTACTTTTATTATTTATTTATTTTATTCTTCTTGTACATCATCATTCACATAACAAAATCAACAAATCAGTTTACATAAGAAAAAATTTGATGATATACAGTGGCGAGATTATCACTATTTAATGATTTCTTCCACCTATTACATCAATTTATTTATTTATATTATAATGGACCACTTGCAGTCGTGGGGGATTTTAATAAAAATGATCGAATTCAGTAAATTTGAGGTCGGAAAATACAAATATGTCAGTTAATTTTTTTTAAATATCTAAATTATGGAGAATTTCCAAAAATAAAACCCAAAATTTTTGACGTTTGGCAAAACACTCTAAACAGCTGATGACGTCACGGAGTCCCGTGAATCATAGTAACTTTCGCAACCACAGATTATAATCTCATACACACATGGGACTCCGTGACGAAACAGCGCCGCCATATCGTTTTTGATCATTCCGAGAAAATCCAATCTTTAAAAGCTAATATCTAAGAAAATAGTGCAAGAAAAATTAAAATAAATTGTGGTTGTGTTTCTTTAATACTAATTTACAATTTTATGTAATAAAAAAAAAATCTGCAAGTGGCCCATTTCCGCACTATTTATAATATTGGGTCATTTTGGAACTTAAAAATTACTGTATAAAGGATTTTTCTCATGTTTCTAGTATTAGATATCGACTACGCTCAGGACAAAGGCTTCAAACCATATCTTGGAACGGTCATTGTGACAAATGGCGTTCATTGACATAGTGTAGTTTCGCTCCGGCGTACAGAATTATAAAAAATTGGTTTTGTATAATCTCTAGATGGACGTTACATTTTGGGGGTGAAGAATTAACAATGAAAAAAATTTAGAGACATTTTATTGGCGTTGCATATAAAAAAGAGACATGTGCGCACATTTTTATTTTGGGCATACTCTTTTAAAACTATTCATTAAGGCAGGGGTCTCCAAACTTTCCAGCCTTAGGGCCATACTGATTACTCCAGTAAGTTCCGAGGGCCAAAACCATATTATCATTTAAAATGTATAAAATGTTAGTTGGATTCATTTCAATAATTTGTATATTGAAGTTAAATTTTCTGCATATTATATATGTCTTTACTCATTACAATTCTGTGTTTTTTTATCCAACTTATCACAAAAACAATAGCAATAAGCCTACAACAATATTATGAGTAGTTAGCCCATGACCATATCAATGTAGATGTCATATTAATAATTATTCAACATAAAATTAGAATACTTCAGTAAACTAAATTTAATTTGCTATAAAAAATATGTTCTCTAAAAGGAGTTTTCAAGTATGCTAGCTCTCAGCGGGCCGGACAAAATCTGTCCGCGGGCCGGATGTGGCCCTCGGGCCGTAGTTTGGAGACCCCTGCATTAAGGCATTAAAATTGAACCATCAGTTTTAAGAAGGGAACAAACGCCAAAATATCAAAAATCGAAATATTTTGTCAAAGTGTCATTGAAATCTAAACGCACACCTCCACGTGAAAAAAAACGCAAAAACAATATTTTCTGAGGAGTTATGCACTGTCCAAATTCTCAACAGTTTGAAGAAGGAAATAACTCCGTGATTTATTCCCTTCTTAAAACTGTTTCTCGGAATTTTCCCTAAATGGTGATGTTTTTTCCTCTAATTTTACTCATGATGTTAATACTTGTCAGTTGGTTGTGTTTTTACTAGTGTCAAGTGTGATTGTGTCTTTCTTTTTTAAACGAATGAGGTACATTTATTATGTCTTGTAATTAAGCTGAGGGAATTCCTAGGAAATTTATAATAGGTGTAAGATATACAAATTTTTACAATCATGAAGTTCAAAAAAAAACAAAAGACTTCGGTATATGTTAATACAACAACTGGGTGCAATATTCCTTCGAAAACCAATACCGATGATGAGTGCGGCTATAAAAATAAGAGTGTTTTCTAAGGAGGAAAAAATTAATATAGAAACTATTTTTTGATCACGGTTCGAAAAATGAGCAAGATACTGTTCTAACGGGTTTAACATTACGTTCATCTATTACTCGTCGAAGGTCCAAGAGCAAAAAAAATAATGATTGAAAAAAAGGTTTTTCAGTTCTATACTCAATAAAAAATAAGGCTTTTTTTCAACTACCTTCATTGGTTGCTGAAAGAAAATCGCCAGAGGATAAACGGGGGAAACACCAAAACTGAGGAAAATTTTTATCAACTCAAGTACCTACCTAGTTTATACTATTAACAACCATATAAGAACATTTTCTACCTAAGTGTCTCACTATTCCAATAAAAAGTAAAATATTTGAATTCCGACCTCAATTTTCAAATGATGTTTAATAGCTGTAGGTGTACAAAATATCCAAATTTTACAACAGTTGTAAAAAACGATATTTATAGAAAATATTTCAATGAAAATTTGGGATTAAGATTTGGTCGACCACAAGTATATGTGTGTAACGATTTGAACAACAAAATAAATCTTCTTCATTGAATGATACTGCTAAACGTGTTGTGTGGCAGAAAAAAATATTCATATTAAAAGGGCCATTTTATATCACCATTTTATATAGCCAAAGGGACTTTTTATATATTGTTGTATTTTTTTTGCATTAATTGTTGATTTTTTTCCAAAATTAGAAATAAATAATGTAGTTTTATAGAACCGTTTTTTATGTATCATACATTTAACAATCGATTGCCTCAAAGATCTTTGTAAGTTTGAAGAAGGGAACAAATACACAAAGTTCGATCTTAAATATCTCAAAAAGTAAAAAGTACAAAAAAAATTCTCATGTTACACATGATATAAAACATTATTCTTTATATTTGTCCCCTACAACAACAGACACGAATATTACAAATGAAAGAGTTGTGAAGTTTTTTTTGGTTTTCTCAAATGTGGTTCACTTGGATTTATTCCTTTCTTCAAACTGATGGTTCAATTGTAGTTTGGACATTTTATTAGCATGTGGTATTATTCTTTAAGTATTGAATTTTAATATTTGATACTAAGAATCACTTTATAAAATGGTTATGATGTCATTATAAGCGGTTCATTCTAGAAATGTCAAAACATTTATGAATTCACATGTCCCTTTTTGAATATGCAACGACGTTATATTCTATTGTGAGTTTTTGTCTGATTACAATGATTCAAAATCTGTTTTCAGGTTTAGTGCGAGAACATGAGCAGTGCGCAGAAACATTCCTTTCTGAAGGAGGATGTGAGGCTCTCGTGCGTTGTGTTCAGAGACCTGTGGAGCCACTTCGTAACAAGGCAGCCTTCATATTATGTCACATATATCCCAGACATGCTCAAATGAAGGGTAAGGAAATATTTTCAATGTAATCCATTGCTTTTTGTGTATCCGTATTAAATGAATTAAAAAAACTTTTTTGCTTTTTTATACACACTATTTAATAGTGGTAAGGAAATATATTTGGTTATGAATTTTTTGACACATTTGGATGTCGGGAACTGGATTTTACTTACTAGAAGTGTAGATGTTACACATATTTTGAATCACTCTAGATCAGAGGTTCCCAAACTTTTTTTTTCAAAAAATTTCTGGTTCCGGTGGACCCCCTGTATTTCTACCCCCCCGTCGCTAAATTTTCGAAATGTTATAAGAATTTGAAATATTTCAAAAACTCCTCAGTTTTCTTACAGAATATTTTCTCACAGTACCTTTTTCTACAATGTAACGGGTATTTGTACCGACTATTGTTTATGTCGTTACCCCTATCCTATGGGGTAACGGCTTAAAACCACATTCAACAGCTTTAAAACGAGACCCCTCCCAGATTTTTATCATCACTGGTTGCCAGTCTATAGGCATCCAAAGGTACCAAGACATGACATTTTTTCATAAAAATTGAGATTTTTAAAAATAATAACTTCAAAAATAATTGTGCTACATAACTGAAATTTGGTATTTTTTCATAAGTCTGCATATACTGCATTTCAAAAAATCATGAAAATCTGAGACATCAAATCTGAAAATCTCCCGAAATTGTGTTGAATCGACACGGAATGACCCTGTAATTGTTTTTTTTTTCAGATAAAGCAGTTGAACTTGTAAACGCATTAGCCATTGGATTGAAAAACATTGTGGAAGACAATCCTGGACATTTATTGAACGCCCTTCGTATTATTGTCACATTGGAGTACGAGGAAGATATAAATGTTTTATCAAAGTGCAGTGAAGATGTTGTGATAGGGATCAAAGAGACAGTTGAAAGACACATGAGGTACTGTCTCTCGGACATCAGTGCGTATATGGAAGAGATAGATTATTGCAAAGACATTCTCAAGAGGGTGAATAAGATACTAAAGAAAAAATCATGTGATAGTGCTGTGATAAGTTCCGTAGACAGATAAACTCTCAATATGTAGTAATAATAAATTATTAGAGATGCAACGAATAGTAAATTTCCCGAATACCGAATATAATGCAAGATCATATGCCGAATAAACAAATATTCGGCAAAACAATAGTGAGAGCGTGCGGTACTCTTGACCGCGCGCATCTTCGTGTAAGTACATCATAGACATAATATGTATTAGACTTGCAACGGGGTACATTTTTCGAAAATTTTATGTTCCAACATTAATAATAACAATAATAATATTATATTGTTTCACTTCATATCAAATTAAATAAATTAATTAGATATTTGAGGATAAACAACTATGCATCTGCTGCTGACAATGAAATAGCAACAATCTACAAGCTATAAGTTCCTTCCAGTTTTACTTTTAAACTATTTGGCAGAATACCGAATAATAGACTAAATATTCAGTATTCGGCCGAATAGTAAAAATGTTGCCGAATAGGCAGAATACAAAATAGTTGCCCAATATTCGTTGCATCTCTATAAATTATATGTACAATGTTAATACTAAACTGCATTATTATTAATTTCATTCATCAACATTAAATACTAAATTATTGTTTATTTAGTTCAGTATAGGAAGTTACAGCCATAATTAAATTAATCTATAGCCGATTGATTGCAATGTAAAATATTTGATTTAAATGGATTATTAAAAGAAATGGGACAATCTCTGGCTTCTGACTGAAATATATGTTTTATATTTCAAAATTACAGTTCGTCGCTGAAAGCGATTTAGGTTAGATCAGTGGCGTAGCTAGGGGGGGGGCAGGGGGGGACATACGTCCCCGGGCGCTACATTAAGGGGCGCCAAAATGAGTAGGTATTGAAGCTATTTTTTTTTTATTTTTTTTTATGTAAACTAATGTATCCCAAATACGTTTGCAAGATTAAATTTTGGAGCTCCACAAATATCTTCATTTCAAAGCAGTTGGCATATACGATTTTGGCGCTCCCATTGAGCATTAAGGGGCACCATTCTACTCATAAAGAAAATGACACATCCACAATGCAGGATTGCTGATGGCGTTTTCTTTTTAACAAAGATCAGTTCGGGTTCAAATATTTTTCTTCATAATGCTTCATGCTTCAAAAATGAACCATATAAACCGAAAATTTCAAAAAAAAAATTGGGGATTTTGTCCCCGGGCGCAGATGACTCTAGCTACGCCACTGGGTTAGATGGAATCGCGCTTTTGCGATAAACTCGCCCTCTGTGTATTGATAATATCTAATTTGAATTCATTTTTCTATAAAATTGTATCTATTGTAAAGAATAAATAAATAAATAAAGCGCCAGGGATACATACATAAATACAATTATTTTTTATATTTTAAATTATTTAAAATTTGGTTTATTTATTTGTAAAGTTAAGCTGTGCAACATAGGCATATATTGACATTCCAGTTCCACAACTCAGCAAGTAGAAATGTCATACTTATTTATATTATGCTTTAAAAACACAACAAAAAGTGAAATGTATTGTATTATAATAATCACACTGTTAGAGGCATTATGTTGTTGTCTTTGTTCTGTTAACAGCCATTCTTACCTAAGGTACAAATTAGATTTAGCTCTAGTGGTTTCAGGCAACAATTTTTATTAGGCGCAGAGAAAATTATTCAAATAATGAAATAGCTTTATTAATAAATATAAGCCAAAACTTTATATGCAAAAATATTCATGGGTATAAAAAAATAGTATGTTATCACATATAAATAAAATTTAAGTTGTATTTATTCTATAAATTGAATTTATTTATTTCCTAATTCAAAAACAGAGCGAGTACGGTCTCACATCCGGCTACTAGGCACGCCGTGGGCCTTCTGAATCTTAAAATTTGTGAAACTCTCTATATTCTTGATTATTGTACATAATAACGTTATATATGTAGTATGCACGGTAAACAACATACCATTTTATTATATAAATAAAACAAATGGTTGAATTATAAACATTTTCTATGATTTTTTTGATAATGAAATTTATTTTTGATGTGTATGCAGTTTGTCATAATAATTAAGAAAATCCAAGGGTTGTAGATAAATAACTCAAGGTGTATTATAAAATTCATGATATTTTAAGATTAATCTTGGTTTTAAAATTTTATTAACACTTTTGTATTATTAAAGATAATTTATTTAAAATAGCACCACTCAACGTATCATCATTGCGACGGTAATCTTCAAAAATTATTTTCACTATATTCCTCGCAGCAAAATAAAACTAAAATGATAAAATCCCATTTATAAATGTTCAAAATATTATATTAATATAAAAAATAACATACGTGTGATCCAGAATTTAAAATATTTAAAAAATAAAATGGTTGTAATTTTGCTAATTCGTTTGCATAAAATCACAAAGAAGGGGTGTAGAGCCCTCTTAAATAGTTTAAAAAAAATCATTTGTGGAATTGAAAATAATAGTTAATATGTAAAGGGAACCGTGTATTTTTTAAAGTTATTTGTTTGTGGAATTGATAGAGTGGAGTTGATTCTATGTATTACCAATTAAATCAAAAAATTCGCCTTGTTGATGTGTAGAACTGGAACGTCGATATAACCATAGACTATTCAGAAAACTCTGAGACATCCTGTTTCTGCCTTCTTCTAAGCATGTTAAATATGTGTGCGTAAGAGAGAAATAGAATATGAATGCAAAATAATGTAACGAAAATGATTAATGTCACATACGCTGCACCAAAGCATGAGGTGAAGTCACTTGGAATATTATAGAATTGATTAGTTATAGTTATAGTTTTTATTCGACCTCCATAGGCTCCGCAATGGGCACTTGGGGGTGTCAATCCAGAGTACATTTTAAAAACATATAATTTAATTAAAAGAGACAAGACGTACAACAATATATTAATATCAATGGTGATCGATAATCCCTGGGTGTAAAGGGCCCAGTGATTATGTCGTCAGATGTGATATCAAACTACATTATGTTTCTGCATCCATGTTACTAGAATCTTTTTCCAATAACATTTCGTTAACTGAATAAAATGATTTTTCTAACAAATACTTCCTCACCCCTTCCTTAAAGCGATCATCCTCCAATGTTTTGATATGCAGTGACAGTTTGTTGTACAGCTTCACACTTAAACCCACGAAACTATCCGCAACCTTTGCTAGTCTGCATTTTACGGTTCTGATGCTGCCTGCACTTCGCATTGGATAGCTATGGTAGTCTGCGTTTAGAGGTGTGTTCTCTATATTTTTTCGAGCATACATAAGGCACTCCTGGATATACGCGCCAGCAAGTGTGAGTATGCCCAGTTTTTTAAAGTGATCACGGCAGGAATCTCTCGGGCGCAATCCTAAAATGGTCCTTATGGCTCTCTTTTGCAGTATAAAGACTCTGCCTGATTCGGCACTCTTCCCCCAGAACATTATACCATATGACATTATACTATGAAAGTACGCGAAGTACACACATCTTGCAGCATCAAACCCGCAAACCTCTTTAACTTTTCTTATTGCAAAGATCGCAGAACTGAGTCTTGTGCAAAGCTGATCAATCTGTGGGGACCACTGAAGTTTTCTGTCTACAACCAACCCTAGGAATTTACAATTGTTTACTATGTTCAATGATTGGTTGCTCAAGATTTCTTTTACAGGAACTTCGTGTTCACGCCGTAAGGAGAAGCGAAGAGCATTCGTTTTCGTCATATTTAGAACTAATTTATTGTCACCAAACCAACTCTTTACATTTTCAAGGGTTTGTGTTACTATATCTTTAGTATACTGTAAATTATCCAAGTCTCTTATCAGTATGGATGTGTCATCTGCAAACACTATGATTTTATTATTATCACTGATTTGACTAGGCAGATCATTGATATATATTAAGAAAAGTAATGGTCCCAAAATAGATCCCTGGGGCACACCACAGTTTATGTCACAAATATCTGATTTTATATTGTCAATCACTGTTATCTGTTTTCTATCTCTCAAATAGGATTTTAAAAAAGATTTTTCAACTCCACGAATTCCATAATGGTCTAATTTAGCAAGTAGCACGTCATGTTGGACACAATCGAACGCCTTTGATAGATCGCAAAAAATGCCAAAAGTATCCTGTCCGTTCTCAAAGGATTCCATAACATAACCTAGCAGTTGTGATACAGCGTCACAGGTATTTTTACCCTTTTGGAATCCATATTGTTGTGGGTGAAGTATACTGTTATTGCTAAGAAATTGTGCAAGCTGCTCGGTGACAATTTTTTCTAGGATTTTACTGAACACAGGCAGAATCGAAATGGGTCTGTAGTTGCTAAAGTCAGTTTTTTCTCCTTTCTTGTATATCGGAGTGACTCTTGCAATTTTCAACAGATCTGGGAAGTAACCTTTTCTAAGACAAGTGTTGAATATTTTGGCTAGATGTGGTGCTATATCAGCTATGATTGTTTTTATAAATTTAATAGAGAGATACCATAGGTCTTGTGACGATTTGGATTTAATACATCTAGTTACTTTGATAATATCATTTTCGTTGATGGTCTTAAATTTAAAAGTATTAACACATATAGGTAGATTTACCATGTGTTTCATTGCATCATGTTCAGTTACATCGATTTGTTGCGTCAAAAGCTTAGATATGTCTGTGAAGAAACGATTAAAGTTATTCACAATATTTTTTTTATTAGCATTGTTATTATCTATTGCCATGAAGTCACTCATGATAGTCAGTTGGGAGTTTTCAACCGACCTTCCCGTTTCCGATTTGATGACATTCCAAGTTGTTTTAATTGGGTTCTTAGAATTTGATATTTTATTGCTAAGATATATACGTTTAGCATCACTACAGACCCTTTTAAAGATTCTGCTATAGTTCGACACATGCTTTCTAAATGAATTGCTATTGTTTATGCTTCTTAGGTTATAAAGTTCAAATAGTCGAATACGCGAAACTTTTATACCCTTAGTAGCCCAGTCGTTAAAAGTTTTCTTTGGTTTATTTTTTATGCATTTAACAGGCATGTACTGGTCAAGTCCAAGAATAAAATATTTAAAAAAATCATAGAAAGCATCGGTAGAATTGTCATGGTTGTAGTCAGGAGTGTACAATGAATTAAGGTAGCAAATTAGATTATAAGTATTTTCGTCATTAATATATCTAAGGTTTGTTCTTTGTACATTTGAGCTATTGTCTTTAGGAGGCTGCTCAAGCAATACTTCCACTAACTGGCCGTCATGGTCTGATTTTACAAATTTTATAGGAGAGGTGTGATTAAGTGTCAAGTTTGTAAAAATGTTATCGATACATGTGGCTGTGTTAGATGTTTTTCGAGTAGCAAAATAGATACTACGTGTCAGTGAGAAACCATTCATCAAGTCTAGAAAATTTTTGCAATTATTACTGTTGGCATTTAAATCTATGTTAAAATCTCCACATACGACAATCTTTTTATTATTATTTTTAGTCAATTTATTTAATATGTGTTCTAGAGTGGTAAAGAAATCATGAATGTTAGATGATGGAGCTCTGTACAAGCAAATGACAACAATATTTTCAATTTCCATGCAGCTAACTTCACATGTTTTCTCTATTGACATATTCACAATATCGACTCTATTTTTTACATTATATTGAGATTTTGCCATAATCAAGCAACCGCCCCTTAATGAATGCTTTCTGCTAAAACTACTGGCTATTTTAAAATTATTTATTGTAAAGTTCATAATTTCGCCATCATTCATCCACGATTCGGTTATCGCTAGTATATCGACATCAGTCATATTAATGGAGAGGTGCATCTCGTGATTTTTGTTTCTCAAGCCCTGGACGTTCTGATGCGCTATGGTGAGTCTTGACCTTCTCTCGTTGTATACCCTGGGAGTCTGATGGATAAAAAAGAAGAAGAAGAGCTCTGCGTTTCGCAATATTTTCCTGGTCTATCCATGGTCACGTTTGACAGTTCTGTTTTCTCGTGATTTAAACTGATTTGTACATTTATGTTGTTTTTTATTTTTTTACACTTTAGTTTGAAAATTATTTGTTCAGATATTGATATTCGTTCATTTATTTCCATTATTTCTACATTTTCAAGTTCATTCACAATACTATAGAGATCACAATTCAGTGTATATATATTTTCGTTAGTTCTTTCATTCTTTGCGTAATGTATTGTCGATATGAGGAGCCTTGTATTTTTTTTCTTTGATTCCGTGATTAGTTCTTCCATAGTCTTTAGATAGTTGGCTCTTCTTTTTAGGTTTTCACAATTTCCGGCAAGCACAACCACAGTATCGCTGCTTCCGCACTCTCGTATTTTCTAGCGATTGGTTGTTTTTGTAGTTTCTATGGATATTTCATTAAATGACATAATAACACTTGTACGGTATTGGTCACCCTGCAATGTGTGGCTGTATTCATACCCGTTGTTCAGTATTGTGTGATGTTGCATTTATTTTGGCTGATAGTCTATATCAATGGCTTATTTCTATAGGGAGACTAGTCAAAAAATATCAAAATTGAGTTTATGATGCAAATAATTACCAAACGATGGTGGAATAATAAAAATTATACAAGGAATCAGTTCTATCAGTTGTCTTACAACCAGCATCACTATAAAACTGGACGCATAATTTGATCGGCCTCATGATCAATTTTTTCTTTGAATTGCCGATCTAATATATATTTGCATTTTTCACACGTGCGTGAGTGAAGATATTAAGAGTACATATTATTCAACAGGCACCTCATCTTCACAGCCAACTGTTCAAAGCGACGTTGTAAATAGGAGAACAGTATTATTCTCAGCTGCAATCTAATATGTTTCAGTTTGACAATCAACGACAGTTTGTCAACAGACTCGAACACAATCATAAAGATGATTGCTGTTAACCCACTTCTTCCCAAGATTAGAAATCATGAAAAAATGTGCAATTTTTTCATAAATTTCACTTTGATTGAAAAAAAATTGCACATAGTGTTGCTTGAACGCAACATTGGGACAGTGGGGTTGGGTTGGGTTTTTTAGATTGGGTCAATCTCAACAGATGTCGATCATAGTTGTACAAAACAGGAATTAGTGTGATTGGTGATCTAACCATGAGTGAAGTGCGGTTAAACCAGCCTAAGCCGATTCGTAAGCATCGGAACATCTTTCCTGTTTCCCACTAAAGGGAGTTTGCACAACTGTTGAGTAATATTCTTAATAAAGTTAATTATATCATATCAGTTTGTTTAAAGTTCTTCTGAACTCTGTCTATGTGTCTATGCAGTGCAGTGTGAACTCTGTATATGTGTCTATGCAGTGCGGTGTGAACACTATGTAGAAATCTTTCACTTTATTCTTCAACCGACTTGACCATTTATAGAAATATCAATAAAATTAATAAACTGGACTTGACAAATTGTTTTATTATTCCTCTGAATTTCTATTCGATAGAACTCCCATTCTCTTACGTAAGTTTTCCAGTGTCCTGTGAGAGGCAGGTTATTTGTATACTTACGTAGAAGGCATTTACCATCTTTTAAAAGTGTATTTTTACAAAATATAATACATATAAAAAAACCTTACATAGTTTCTTATACCTTTCCTTTTCTATCTATCTTTCTTACCAAAGCTGGGTAGAGTTTGGATTTAATTCGAGCATGGGAAGAAATTTTTTTCTATTTATCTAAAAAACTTTTTTTTTTTTTATTTATTTAATTTTAATAAAGTTATAAATCTATAACTAAATTTACAACTTAAAATAACCTTATAACTAATTTCAATTTTAATTAAAAAAATTTTTTAACTATTCTACACATTAATACTTACATTAAAATATATTACAAACTATTTATATTCTTAATGTGTTCATAGAATTTCCTTCGAAAAATCGCCACCGATCTCGCTCTTCTTACCTCGCTAGGCAGCTTATTAAAGAACTTAAGGCTATTGTAATAAAGTCCTTTTTCTTTGGCTGCCAGCCTAGGTTTTTGAAGTCGAAACTGGTCACGATTTCTCATTGGATAACCATGAACATCTTGACTATACTTAATATTATTATAACACATTATTACATTTACTTATTTACATTTTATATACGGCAGAGCCTTTTACATGTTATACAAAAAAAAACAACAATAACAATTTGACAGACAAAAATACAGCTATCAAGCACACAAATTGAAATTACATAAATATAGGTACTTGAATAAAACTTGATTATAGGTAAAAAATATCAATATTTAAAAAAAAACACAAAATTTGAATTAAATTGAATTTAAAATAAATTACACAATTTGGAAAGAAAGAAAATTTTTTCCTTAAAAAAATCATTAAGACAAGATAATCAAGAAGACAAAATAAAGTGAAATATATCAGTGAACAATTTAAAGACTAGAATATTTGTATCTATCGAAAATGACATTGTCGTGAACTCAAAAAATTTCTGGAAATATTGTAATTCATTGAAGGAGGACAATAGTGGCTATCCTAGTGTTATGTGCTTAGATGGAATATATCGTGAGGATCCTGAAGAAATTGTTAACCTTTTTGCGACGTTTTTTGGTCAAGTCTATGAAAATGAGTCCTCCAATTCGAACGGGAATCTTATCAATACTGATTATACATTAAATTCCAATTTGAATTTGCGCAACAATTCGAACGAGAATCTCATTATTAACAGTGATGACACATTACATTCCAACTTGAATTTGAACAGTTGTATCATATCTGAAGAACAAATATATATAAAGATTCGATCTCTGGTTGACAAAAATTCTTCGGGACCCGACGGTATACCTTCGAGATTTTTATTGAATTGCGTTGAAGTGTTAGTACATCCATTGAGCATATTATTCAATGCTTCATTATCCTGCGGAATTTTCCCAACATATTGGAAGAATAGTTTCATTACTCCCATTTTCAAGAATGGATGCAGGAACGATGTGAAAAACTATAGACCTGTGTGTATTCAATCTGCTCTGCCAAAGTTATATGAATCACTGATTCTTGATAATATAAGTTATCTTATAAAACCTTTTCTACATCCTGAACAACACGGATTTGTTTCGGGTAAATCAACTGAAACAAACCTACTTGTCTATTCCAATTACATACAAGAGTGTCTTGCTAGAGGATTACAAGTCGATTCCATCTATACCGACTTTAGCAAGGCATTCGATAAAGTTGACCACCAATTACTAATCGAAAAATGATTTAAAATGGGTATCAATGGCAAATTTCTGAATTGGTTTAACAGTTATTTATCAGATAGAAAGTTATCCATCAAAATAGATTGTATCACCTCAAAAGAAGTCTTGGCAACGAGCGGAGTACCTCAAGGATCACATTTAGGACCACTATTGTTCCTAATCTTCATCAATGACATAGCTGATTCATTAAAAAATGTTAAAGTATTGATGTATGCCGATGACCTGAAGATATTCGGAGAGGTTTGTTCCATTCAGGACTGTGAAAAATTGCAGGAAAATTTAAATCTTTTGTCAGAATGGTGCAAATCGAACAACCTTTATCTTAATGCCAATAAATGCAAGGTTGTCATTATGTCAGCTTTATATTTTTGGAAACCGTCAGCGACAATGTCAGCACAGTCTCCCATCAGATTACCCAGTCTATGAATGCGAATCACGGGTGAGTGCAACATATAATTGCTTTTAGCATTGTGCTCATGAAATAATAGTGACTGTCTGGTATATCTGGTAGGAATATGAAACTGAATGAGTTCTAGCAGCCCCGGAGAATCAATTGCACCGTTTATCAATTTGTGTAAGAAGCAAAGATCAAACACGTTTCTGCGATTCTGTAAACTTAATAGACTAAGCTCTCTCATCAGAGCAGCATAGTCTATGTCTACCGCCGGAATTCCCATTTTGTAATTGATCAGTCTTAGAAATTTCCTTTGCACTCTTTCTATGTTGTTGATGTGAACTGCATAATTCGGAGACCATATTACGGAGTTATACTCCACGAGTGGTCTCACTAATGATATAAATAATAGTCTATAGGATTGAATCAATCGCAAATCGACTGCCAATCTAAAAACAAAGCCTAAAACTCTCATTGCCTTACTAACAGCCTCCTCAATATGTAAATTAAAAGTTAGATTTTCAGAGAAGGTAACGCCGAGGTCTCGTAAGTTAGATACACATTCGAGTGCCATATTGTTAATGGAATATTCAAAAGTGAGGTGTGATTTAATTTTATGAAATCGGACAACCTGGCATTTAGACACATTAAGACTGAGTCCGTTCGTTTTACACCAGTAGTTTAATTTATCCAAGTTGCTTTGCAAGATGGTACAGTCTTCAATGCAATTAATAGTCTTGAATATTTTCAGGTCGTCCGCAAACAATAAAACCTCTACCTCTCCGAAAATTCCAACTATGTCATTTATAAAGATGTTGAATAGTAATGGACCCAAGTGCGATCCCTGAGGTACCCCACTATATGCATATATTGGATCTGATGTGCAATTCCCAATCTTGACCAATAGAGTTCTTTCTTTAAGATAACTCTCCAACCATTGGTAGAAGACTCCGCCGACTCCATACCCACGTAACTTGCGTAGTAACATGTCGTGTGACACTTTGTCGAATGCTTTAGAAAAATCTGTGTATATGGAGTCGACCTGACATCTCTTAGAAAGAGCATTCAGTATATAATTTTGATAAGTTAATAAATTGGTAAGAGTGGATTTTTTTGGAACAAATATGACTAATTTTGTAATTATGAAAATGAACAATTTGACTAATTTTCTTCACTACAATTGATTCAAATAGCTTGGGAATCGCTGATAATATGCATATAGGTCTATAGTTTGTAACCTGACATTTTTCTCCTTTTTAAATATAGGTTTTATGAAACCAGTTTTCCAAGAATTGGGAAAAACTCCTGATTTTAATGATAAATTAAAGAGCAAGTGTAAATGATCTGTCAGGGTATCAAAACAGTTCTTCAAAAAGACATTTGGGATTCCATCCAGGCCAGCTGTTTTAGAGCTGTCCAGAGCAAGGATCGCACTTTTGACCTCGTCAGCGGTAATTACAATGCTGGGCAAATCGATAACCAAATCAGAAGAAAAATCGGAGTCGGTGGGCGTAGGTAAGGAATCATAAACGCCTTGAAAGAATGAAGCAAACAGATTAACCGCGTCCTGGAGTGATTTCGAATTTTTGTTTTTGTATTGAAGGTTTAGAGGTATCTCGACCCGATCTTCCCTCAAATTATTTACAAACTTCCAAAGATCTTTTGAATTATTGTGTAAATCTTTCTCCATAAGAGCAACATGTTGTGCGTAACAGTTCTTGGATAAAGAAGAACATTCGTTACGTAGATCAGAAAAACAGTTGTAATCAGCAATGTCTAATGTTTCCTTATACTTTTTATGTGCCAATTTCTTCTTTAACACTAAATTCTTTAATTCAGCATTAAACCACTTAGGGTAACATGAAGGCTTGAAATCCTTCTTTGGGACATATGTGTCAACGCATGAATTTAAAATGGAGTAATATTGATCTAGTATACTGTTTAAATTATTTTCAGTTCGTAAGAAAGATAATTTGGATTACATAAAAAACTATTTATTTTTTAATTAAATGTAGAGATATTATTGAAATCACTTCATTTTGTAAGTTTTAAGATGAAATATGGGTTACTTAGCCTAATAAGTAGAGATTTAACAGCAAGAGGAAGACCAAAGCGGAGATGGCGTGAATAAGTGAGACAAGACATGCAGAACTGGGATGTTTCCCATGAGGATACACTCGACAGTGGCGAAATAAAACAAGAAAGGCAGACCCCACCACCATATTATGGGACTAATAAGTATCCAAATAGAAGAAAAAGATATAGATTGCTTGTCTATGGGAGTTTTTTTTTATTACAATTATAGTATATTGCATCGTCTAGATTGTTGATATCTTCTTTTTAGTTCCATTTCTTCCATCATTTGTCTATGAATTCGTTCCATTTCTCTGACAGATTCCAAATGTTTAATTCTTTCCTGTTCTCGTTGTTCTTTTATTCGTCTTTCATTCTCTTCGGCTTCTTCAGAACTTATTTTAAACATTCTTTCTTGGAGGTTCATCCTTGCTGTAACAATTTCATCTTTTATCTTTGACAATGTTGCGGTCAGCTTTGTAACAAATACCTTACTTTCCTCTATGTTCAGGATTGTATCAACAAATTTAATGAAATCCAATTTCATAAACAAACTAGAACCTTCCTTTAGCTCAGCAATATTCGGTAACTTTTTTCCAACCAGAACAAGTAGCTCTTTAAAAGTTACATTCGAGTTTAAAAGTGATTTAAGTTTGTTATCTTCGTTCTTTAGTTTGTGTTTGAGTCTTTCCATTTCGTTCATATCCTTTCCGTCGATGATATCTGATGGAAACATGTTGGTTATGTATTCAGTTTCAATGCGTTTATAAATATCGTCTAATTCATTGAGTTCTGAGAAATAAACATGTGATTCTAATAAAAATGCTTTGGAACTGTCTGAAAGTCCAGGAGTTATATCAGATAGTTGGTGTTTTGGTATTGCCTGAGCAACATTCTGTACAGCATTGTCAATGTTTTGAAATATATCTTCACAATTTTCCTCTTCTGATGCAGGCCTTGTACATATTACAAAATGCTTTGGATTATCAATCAAATATTGGACTAAACTTCGGTTTTTTATGTTAATTTTTATTTGTGTCTGTATTTTTTTCATCAAATATTCGATCATCTCTTCTTTGGTTGTATCATCTTTATCTTTGTTGAATACAACAACCATACCCTGTGCAGGACATCCGGGAAGCATTGTGTATATTTTATCTACAAAACTTATAAACTGATTGATATTATCACCAATGATATCATTGATGTCTGTGATTAAAACAAATTTGACAGAATTAGCGTGCGTTATGATATTTTTTATATAAAAAGAATTAGCTATATCTTGTGCCTCTCCTCTATTATCATCAAACCCTGGTGCATCCACAATCAGTGCTTTGAGTTTGGAAGATTCCCAGGCTGTTGGAATTGTTGTTTCAGATGTTGCTTCTTGACCAATAGTTGGACCTTTATCGGTTTCTTTTTCTTTAATAATTCTGTATTTTTTCTTTCCATATTTCTCCGCTTTTAACTTGTTTCCAATGATATAGTTGACAATTGTGCTCTTCCCGGCTCTAGTGTTGCCAATGAATATGGAAATATCTTTTTCTTCTATTTTTTTAACAGTTTCGTCATATTCTGAACTGTATATCAGAGACTTGATTTCGTTTAAACTTTCTAATAGTTTTTGTTCATTTTCAGGGCTGAGTTTCATTTTGATTTATGGAATTCTGTTATTAAATAAGAAAATATATTGCTTTATCAGGTATTTTATGAGGTATACTGTTTAGTGACATTAAAATACCTGATAAATGTTCACATAAATGATTGCTCAATTATATACTATTTCTTTTTCTTTGAAATAATACAGCTCCAAATAAATTCAAAGTGAAATGAACTTCGTAATATAAGTGAATACTGTCTACTGCAAGGCACGTAAACGAACCTTGATTTAAATAATACCCTTGCAAACTATCCACAATCACCTATTTTATTTATTTATATATTTATTTTGATAGAATAACCTTAAAAGTACCTACCTACATATTTTGCATAATGTTAAGGTGACCAACTATTTTTCGTTCAAAATGAGTACACTTTGCAAGTATCTCATAGGTGAAAAAAAAAGAATAAAAAACGATAAAAAACTTATTTTCTTTTAAAAACATATTTTTCTTCGGAGTGGATTTTTTTTGCTAAATGAGGATGTTCGTCTAATAATGTACATCCGAACAACTTTCATTTTGCATATTAAATTTGACTGTTAAGACAGCAGATAATGTTTTTACAGAAAGTTGCGACTTCTCACTGCTCCAATAATAATTTCCTAGTGAAAATATACTTTCAACAGCAGCATTAGTGCCTGGACAACATAAGGAAATTTCTATTAAAACTTTTAAATTTTCATGTGGGAAATGAGTAGGTACTTTCAGGATTTGAAAAGAGGACGGTTTGCGTAAAAAGAGTACAAAACTCAGTAAATGAGTATAGTTGGTCACCTTATTAACGTGATATGGGGGGGTGTGGTGAGATGGTGAAATAATGGTTTTGGTTGAGGATAAAATAAATAAAATATTATGCCAAAAATGCCAACGGCTGAGACTCTACTGGGCTACCCACAGCACTCCAGAAGTTAAAACAATAAAATGGTCTCGATTAAATTATACAGTGAGGCTATATAAATTAAGAGACGACAAGTTATCTGTAATTAAATGGACAAATGTGTAAAAGACAAATTTAGATTCAAATAAACATTTAATTAAAAATAAAAAAATTCTTACCACTATTACAAACACGGTTTTTTTAAACAGCAACACAATACTACGACTTACTCACTACCCCGTATTGTCTATGCACACGTAATTATCCCAATATAAAAAAAAACACACTTGATTATTATTTCAATAAAAACGAAAACGTAGCACTTTTAAAATAATTAAATTTCACTTTGCGATGATTGTAATGGATCCCACGATGAGGGCGCCTCTGGCATGAAAATGCCTAGAGGCAACACAAGTTGAAGAAGGCGCCCCTTGGCGCAGTGCTGGGAGGGCGAAGTCCCACGTCCGAGGCTCCTGGAGGCAATTACCAGCCTACACAGGTGCAGAGTTGGCTCGTCATGACTTCAGGAGGAGAATATCTCGACTCAACTGAAGTCCAGTGGCCAGAGACAGACTTGTCTCTCTGAAGGTCAGATGATGAGTCATTGAGTGATGGCAAGAGCGATCCTTATACCAAGGACGCCTGTTTACGACTCACTGCTCGCTACGACTCACTGATAACGACCGTTCACCACTGATGGCTGATGGAGACTCACTCTGTTCAAGGACATCTCTCTACTGTTCCTTGAGTGGTGTAGAGAGGGGTTGGTCATATACCCCTCCTACGCTGTGATGCATCTCTGTGCAGCGCCGTGATTGGCTAATGAAAATACAAGTACACGCCTTCCCGCAGGTACCATTGTATTGCGAGTACACCTGCACCCTTGTCTGCATTCCAGGAATTATGTACATGATGAAATAAATATTTACAAATAAGTTTGATATTGTTAAGCGTCCAATGCACTGATTTATAATTATTCACATATGTATAATTAAAGCGTCTCTTTCACTGATATTATATTTAAAACAATATTTCTTGTGTCCTTTATCACTGTTCTTTATCAAAGCGTCTTTTCGCACAACACAAAATAACACAATCCTTATTCTATTACATAGCAACACAAACCAACCCTTTAGGTAGATAATGAAATATTCAAACTACGTTATGTTACAATAAAATTAAAATTCATACCTAAAGAGTCGTTTACATAAATTAAAACATATCGTCGGTATCGACATTCAATATCTCGAAGCGTAGGTATAAAAAATCCAACCAAGCAGATACTCAATAATAATAATACAAACGCATTCTAAAATATTCATTTTAAAAACAATTAGTCGAAGTATGTACATAATGCGCCTTAATCTTTTGTTGATATTATTCTCTTTATTACCCCTGTTGCTATGCAGGTACAAATATATATAAACAATGATAATATTGTGAATACAGGTAGGTACAAAGATTAGCAAACAATATCTTATTAATGTAGGTACCTTTTAAGTGCAGCTATATTTTTAATGTTGGGTTATTCTAAATTCTTATGAACTGCATTGTTTATTTCGATATTTCAGTACCATTTTCTAAATACCAATTATTATTTTAATAATAACTTTTCGGCACAATACCTAACTATACCGGGCATATCAAATCGCCACCCATTCCTGTCGAAAAGTTATCCATTCTTTAAAATACATATCCCACAATTGATTTCTCAAATTCAAAACAAATTATATTATATGAAACTATCTATAAAATTCAACACAATTAGCAAGTAGGTAGGTGCACACACATTTCAATTTTAAAATCATAAACAAATTTTAAACGCATTTCTTCTTACTTTACATCTTTTAAAACCAGCTAAATTCGAATTAAAAAAAACACATTGTCAAAACATACATCTCGTATGTGATCAAAATAAAACAACGGTAGATGTGGCTCATCATCTGAAACGAATATTATATTCTTCATACATCTCATCAAGCATGCTTTGTGACAGCAGACTGGGGACTGGTTCTCTCAGTTGCACATGCATCACTCTCACAAACATTGGACCTCTGTGTCCCTCACAAAATTCATTATCCTGGACCTCACTGTCCACACGACGAGATATACTTGGGAGATCAGCTGGACGGAACACTCATCGCCTCTGTGCTTATCCCATAATAATAAAAAACATACCCTTCATACACGCAGAATTACAACTCAATACACGCAGAATTACTTTCTCCTCTTACAAAAGACTCCCAGTGTCAACTGAGAATCCCTCACACATCTCTGTCACACAAAGCATCTCACTCCTCTGTCACGATTCTCATATTTAGAATAAACAATATTATATTTTCCTACTTCACACATCTAACATCTACATAGCTCTTCCTCACATTACACTCGCTGGTCACACCAAACAAATTCTCTTTCTTCATTTCAAAATTATTAAAACATTTCACACATATTACGAAGAAAAATAATGCACACGTAGGCATTTAACAAAAGTTGCACCTACCTACCTACGTAATTAAAACATTTTACACATGAAAACTACCTATCTAGTCATCCTAATTTATACTGGGCGCCAGAGATATTTTTACGGAAAATATTCAAACCATTTAAAAATATTTAAACAAAAAACATTTTTCCTAATGCAAGCCTAAGTCAATCCTAATCCAATATAACACACATATGTGACTATCTGGCTTGATTGAATTTTCTCCTCGAATTCAAACATCGAGAATCCATATCGATGAAAACATTACAAAAAAAATCATCGATTTTATAACATACATAGTTGATTCGATTGACGGACGCATATATCTTTTTGAACAATATCAACGCTGTTCTACGGCGACGAGCAATTTTTCTATTCACGAATCTCAATATAATTATAGCTGTACATACAAGCAAACGTATGCAGCTTTCCGCGATCAATCCCGCGACGATCAGCATTGCCAACACTGATTTCAACACCCACGCGAAAGACTTAACCCATTCGTGAATAGAGGGAGGTGTGAGTACCTCCCGTTCGGTGTCCTCATCTATCTCTTCCTCCGAGAGGGTAACCCCATCCTCTACGGGTACAATTTCCTCCCTAGCGTCCTGGCTAGGTACATACCGAACCTCATCGCGAACAGATGCTATGTCTGGAAGATTATCTAACACAACCTGATAACTCTCTGTGATCACCTCAGGTTCAAATTGTCCCTCCGGAGTGTATTCTGGAAAGTCCAGGCGCCATACTAACTCTTGCAAATGTTCCAGATTAACTAACTCCCGACCATTAATCCTCGTCCTATACCAGGATGTCATTTGCTTCCATACGCTCATTGCTGGACCCTTACCTGCAAGTCCTTCATCTTTAAATAATACATGGCCATACCCTTTTAAACGATTGTTTATCCTGACCTTCCAGTCAACAAAATCACTCCCCAGTTCATCCCGACCTTGACACACTGTCAACAGGTCATTATAGATCGCATTTATCTGCCCTTCCACACCAAACCTTCGCAAAATTACTTCTTTGAATACACCCCATCGACAATACCGAAACCCCAGAGACTTCCAGTACCGCTTTGCGTCGCCGCGCAAGCAATACACAGCCTCCCTTGGCAATTCATCTTCCCACTCAAGCTTCCAGCATTCCTCGCATTCTTTGAGGAACCGTTCGGGGCCTTCATCAGTCCAGCCTCCGAACGAAAGCGAAAATTCGCGCTCATAGCATCTGATATCCGACACCTTATCCATCGATCGAATCATACCGTAATACACAATAAACACATGTCAATAAAACAAAGCCAAAGTCAAAGCAATACACATTCGCCATTACAGATAACTTGTCAGTTCATTATTAAAAAAAAATATATATACACCCTCCTCCAATATCACAAATAATACAGTTAAAAAATTAAAAGAAGATCTCAGGGATGGATTCGTTGTAGCGATTATACACAAATGTGTATTTTTTCGCTACGAGCCACACGTTCAGGGGGCCAATATGATATGGGGGGGTGTGGTGAGATGGTGAAATAATGGTTTTGGTTGAGGATAAAATAAATAAAATATTATGCCAAAAATGCCAACGGCTGAGACTCTACTGGGCTACCCACAGCACTCCAGAAGTTAAAACAATAAAATGGTCTCGATTAAATTATACAGTGAGGCTATATAAATTAAGAGACGACAAGTTATCTGTAATTAAATGGACAAATGTGTAAAAGACAAATTTAGATTCAAATAAACATTTAATTAAAAATAAAAAAATTCTTACCACTATTACAAACACGGTTTTTTTAAACAGCAACACAATACTACGACTTACTCACTACCCCGTATTGTCTATGCACACGTAATTATCCCAATATAAAAAAAAACACACTTGATTATTATTTCAATAAAAACGAAAACGTAGCACTTTTAAAATAATTAAATTTCACTTTGCGATGATTGTAATGGATCCCACGATGAGGGCGCCTCTGGCATGAAAATGCCTAGAGGCAACACAAGTTGAAGAAGGCGCCCCTTGGCGCAGTGCTGGGAGGGCGAAGTCCCACGTCCGAGGCTCCTGGAGGCAATTACCAGCCTACACAGGTGCAGAGTTGGCTCGTCATGACTTCAGGAGGAGAATATCTCGACTCAACTGAAGTCCAGTGGCCAGAGACAGACTTGTCTCTCTGAAGGTCAGATGATGAGTCATTGAGTGATGGCAAGAGCGATCCTTATACCAAGGACGCCTGTTTACGACTCACTGCTCGCTACGACTCACTGATAACGACCGTTCACCACTGATGGCTGATGGAGACTCACTCTGTTCAAGGACATCTCTCTACTGTTCCTTGAGTGGTGTAGAGAGGGGTTGGTCATATACCCCTCCTACGCTGTGATGCATCTCTGTGCAGCGCCGTGATTGGCTAATGAAAATACAAGTACACGCCTTCCCGCAGGTACCATTGTATTGCGAGTACACCTGCACCCTTGTCTGCATTCCAGGAATTATGTACATGATGAAATAAATATTTACAAATAAGTTTGATATTGTTAAGCGTCCAATGCACTGATTTATAATTATTCACATATGTATAATTAAAGCGTCTCTTTCACTGATATTATATTTAAAACAATATTTCTTGTGTCCTTTATCACTGTTCTTTATCAAAGCGTCTTTTCGCACAACACAAAATAACACAATCCTTATTCTATTACATAGCAACACAAACCAACCCTTTAGGTAGATAATGAAATATTCAAACTACGTTATGTTACAATAAAATTAAAATTCATACCTAAAGAGTCGTTTACATAAATTAAAACATATCGTCGGTATCGACATTCAATATCTCGAAGCGTAGGTATAAAAAATCCAACCAAGCAGATACTCAATAATAATAATACAAACGCATTCTAAAATATTCATTTTAAAAACAATTAGTCGAAGTATGTACATAATGCGCCTTAATCTTTTGTTGATATTATTCTCTTTATTACCCCTGTTGCTATGCAGGTACAAATATATATAAACAATGATAATATTGTGAATACAGGTAGGTACAAAGATTAGCAAACAATATCTTATTAATGTAGGTACCTTTTAAGTGCAGCTATATTTTTAATGTTGGGTTATTCTAAATTCTTATGAACTGCATTGTTTATTTCGATATTTCAGTACCATTTTCTAAATACCAATTATTATTTTAATAATAACTTTTCGGCACAATACCTAACTATACCGGGCATATCAAATGTAAAACATCATATTTTACCCATTGAAATAATAAGTACCTACGTAACTGTGGTTGCTTTGAACTACTATATAGTAGGATCATTATTATTTATTTGTGGTTTATTATTTTTAAAACAAAGATATACTGGATAGGTAATTCAAAGAAAAAATCGGTCCTACAGCCGATCAAATTTTACAGCCAATTTTAAACCTGCGTCCGTTGAGATGGTTTGTTAGACAGCGCATAACCATTATCATCTCAATGATATAGAGTGAGACAGCATAATATTTTTTTTTTTTTTTTTTTTTTTTTCCTTCATTTATGGCATAGCATCCTACGAGGATGATTTGTGCCAAAAACAGTCTCAAGGTATAGTTAAATAGTCAAGAAGATAGTCATCACAGAATAATAAAATTGGCTTTCATTGATTTGAGAAGGGACAAATGGATTGATTCGGATGTCATACTCAGCAATGATTCAATATTCAAAGGAAATGGGCAATCGTTCTGAAGAGCATCAACGAAAATATCATATGCATCCCTGATAGGGCACCCCAGGAAAACATGGTCAAGCGTCTCCTCGTCCAGGCCGCACTCGCAGTATGGGCTTTCAACAAGTTGGATTTTAAAAAGATGAGCGTCCAGTCTACAGTGTCCAAATCGCATTCGACATATGGCAGTAATTTCAGATCTGTTGAATTTCGATTTGTGGAACCAAGGTTTTCTTGCGATTTGGACCTGGATCGACCTATATCTTTTTCCTTTTATGAGTGATACGTCCATCCACAATTCACTCCACTTTTTACGAGCATCAGCTTCTACGGTTCGCTTTATGTCATCGTCTGGAAGGATGAAATCTTCCATCGTTGTTCCGAGGGTGCAAGCAGTTTTAGCCAATTCATCGACAGATTCGTTGTGGCGGATACCACAATGTGCCGGAATCCATGCGATAATGGTATCTTGATTGGATAAGGATCGATAGTACACAAGGTTTCTAATGCGCATAATATTCGGATTATCACTGAGAGTCGAAGAAGGGGACATAAGAGTTTGAACAAGAGACAGAGAGTCAGTAAAAATGACGCATTTCATGATATTATGCGTATTTGATAGACACAAGGCTTCAATTATTGCAGCGCATTCCGCCGTGAAAACTGATTTAGATGTCAATTTCAATTGAGAGGAAATATTTAGAGAAGGTATGAGGGCTGCAGCTCCAGTGCTTTCACTTGCAGAAAGCTTTGAACCATCTGTAAATATCGTTACGTGATTAGGCCACTTGTCGGCCACTATGGAAAGAAAATTTCGATTCATGCATTCTTCAGATAATTTAGTATATTTGTTCAATCCTATGTTATCAATCACATTAGGCATAAATTGTAGAAGTTCAAATGCGGAATCGTAAAAAGGTGAAGGGAACGGAAACTGTTTTATGTTGAATGAAACATTATATTTATTTATACTATTGCATAGGTGAGGAGTAGGCTTATTAGACCAGTATCTGTTTGTTTCGTAGAGAGTTTTCAGAATATGAAGGCTTTTCAGAAGAGGATGATTGGAGTATTTAAGTCTTTTTAGAATAAAAGTGTCTGATAAGTATTGTCTTCTGAGTGGAAGTGGCATATCCACGCACTCTACTTGAAGCGAGTTAATAGGAGTGGACTGCATGGCTCCGACTATTAGTCTGAGGGATTTGGATTGAATTCTCTCCAACTTAGTTTCCAAATATTTCGGAAGTGGGCAAAAGAGGAAGCTCGCGTAATCCAAGTGACAACGAACAAGTGCATTGTAAATATTCTTCATAGAGGTAGGATGACTACCCCAAGATACACCAGTGATCGCCCTCAGTAAATTTATAGAGTTCTCGCATTTTTCTGCAACATGGTTAATTTGGGATCTCCAACATAGTTTTCGTTCCATATGTAGACCCAAAAATTTGAGTTCATTCACTTGGGGGATTGGTGTTCCATCCACATCAAGGGAAACGGAGGGAATGTTGTGTTTTCTTGAAAATAGAATAGATTTGGATTTGGAAGCAGAAATACAGAAAGAATTTTTATTCATCCAATTGTTAATGTTCTCCAAAGCTGTTTGTATTAGAGCAACTGCACTATCGATATTTTTGTTTGCTGCATAGAGGGCCAGATCGTCTGCGTATTGAATTATTTTAACGCCACTAGGAAGGACTTGATCCAAGTCAGAGCAATAAATATTAAAAAGCACTGGGCTTAAAACAGAACCTTGCGGGAGACCCTTCCATACTTTTCTACGAGTGCCCCCAAGACCGTCATCGATGACTATTTCTCTGTCAGAGAACATGTTGTATATTATATTGCAAAATGGGAGAGGAAGATTAATATTTATGAGTTTTTGGTAAAGTGTGGAAATACATACGTTGTCAAAAGCTGAATTTATGTCCAAGAAAACGGCTGCTACGTGTTCTTTATTAGTAAAGGCAATATTTATGTCTGTGATGAGTATACTAAGATTATCTGCACATGAAAGTGATCTTCTGAAACCAAATTGACTTACAGAGAGCAAACAATTATGCTCTATATACCAGACCAACCTATTTTTAATCAGATGTTCAAAGAGTTTTAGTGCACAGGAGGACATAGCTATTGGTCGGTAAGAAGAGCCCGAATTGGGATCTTTACCTTGTTTTAATATTGGTAATATCAAATGCTGCTTCCACGGTGTTGGAATTGTTCCTAAACAAAATATTTCGTTTAGAAATCCAAGAAAGATATCAAGAAAATGCTTTGGGAATTTTTGGAAAAATGTGTAAGGTATTTTATCAGTACCAGGAGAACTATTAGGTTTTAACAAGTGAAGGCAAGTTTGAAGCTCGTTGAGTGAGAATGGAGAAGTTAAATTATCGGTGTTATTATTTGGTATTGACACAATAGGTGGGTCTTTGACGGGGACGTGAGAAGGGGCCAATTTATCAACAAAGTTTGGAAGCCATGCTGATCTAGATCCGCATACTTTAGGAGGAATTAGAGATCCTTTGAATCTCCTGATCATCTGCCATACGATTGTTGAAGGTGTATGGGGAGATAAATTGGAACAAAAGGTCTGCCATCCTTTGCGCTTCTTCTGTCTTAATACTTTTTTAACTTTGGCTTGTATGGCTTTAGCTTGGAGGAAGGTGTGCATGCTAAAATTTTTTCGTAATTGATGCATAGCTTGTCTTCTCTCGTTTATCAGATTAGAACATTCATCATCCCACCAGGGAGCATTTTTTGCTCGCTTGTGGTTAGTTTTAAGAGGCATACTACTGTCTGCCGCTTTATATATTTCGTCTGTTATATATTTGTACTTAGTATCTATACAATTCGATTGAGATAAACGAGATTCAAGAGTTGATGAACATAAATCCAGCTTTTTCTGGTAAACATCCCAGTTAGCCTTACGGGTGTTATAAAGAATTCTTGTGATTGGGATGTTCCTTATTGGTTTTGTGAGTAGAGTCATAAATATTGGATAGTGATCGCTTGAACAAGCGTCTTCCGAAATACGCCAGACGATAGAGGGGAATAAATCACTTGTGCATATACTCAAATCAATAGCACTGAGGTTTTGGGATGGAGAGGTTATTCTAGTAGGCGAACCATCGTTTATGATGCACAAATTGTGTTTATCCAAAAAGGAGAGGACACAATTTCCAGATCTGTCTGTTATTGAGCATCCCCAAGATGAGGAGTGGGCATTGAGATCTCCTAGAATCAGGAAACTAGATGGGAGGAGAGGAATGATAGAATCGAAATAGGAGATGTCGAAGCCAGAATTTGGGGGAATATATACAGATACGAAGCCAATGTCGTTAATTTTGACTGCTACTATTTCCAGAAAAGGATTGTGAGGAAGTGATATAATAGAAAAGGGAATTGAGCTGTTGATAATCACAGCAGCACCGCCACCGCGACCCACAGAACGATCTGCCCTTATACAGCTATATCCTGGGATTTTAAAGGTATAATGTGGTTGTAACCAAGTCTCACTTATTGCAGCTAAGTCTATGGAATTTTGGTTTAATAATGTGATTATTTCATGTTTATTAGAGACTGCGCTACGAGCATTCCATTGCAGAAGGTTAACTGGTATCTGATTACTCATTGCCGTTATTGTTTGAAATTAAATTTAATAAATTCGTTAAGGAAGGAAAAATTTCTGTATTCAGTGTATTCTCAGAGTTGGATATCAGCATTGTTAATATTTGGACGAGCAAATTTATAATAATATGGGGTTCAGTACTTGTTGGAGTATTTTTGGTAGAAGAAAGAGTAGGTGGGGTTGAAGATGAGATTGAAGATGAGCTTGCATTCAAAGCACAACCATTTTGGGGATTCGATGGTTGTCCGTTTGTATAAGATAGAAGGCCATCGATCATCTTTTTGTCTAAGTTTTGCTTAAACGCAGAAGGCCGAGGGGTAGTTGTAGTTTTAGTGTCAGCTGAAGCTACTTTTGTGGAATTTCTTGTCACATTGCTATACAAGTTACTGCGTTTTGGGATTATTTTTGCTGCGTAAGAGAAGGAGACATTTTCATCAGCCATGGTCTTCTTTATTTCTTTTTGTCGGAGAAATTCTGGACACGAATTGCTGGTGGCTACATGAGAACCTTTGCAGTTAACGCAGTTTGGTGTAGATTCTTTTAAAGGACAATCTGTTTCTAAATGAGTATTACCACACCTTGCACATCTGGCGGTCGATGTACATCTAGCCTTAGTATGTCCATACCTCAGGCAATTGTGGCACATGTAGCTTGGGTATATGTACTGTTCAACTCTCAAAGAATTGTAAAACAAAAAGACGCGCTCTGGCAAAGATTGACCCTCAAACGTTAATAAGATCGTTGTGGAAGGTTTCCATTCTGACGAGTCAGAGGTAGTGACTTTTCGGTTGAGCCTACGCAGTTTGACAACTTTGCCAAAAGGAGAAGGTACAACGATGTTTTGCAAAATATCCTCATCTGTAAGTTCAAGACGGACACCGCGGACGATACCTAGTTTGTGTAGCTTATAGTTTGGAATAAATGCTTTTAAGTGATTTTCAGTGATGATCTTATTCGATAGAAAGTTATTTGCATTTTGTGGGGAGTTGAAGGTAATGACGATTTTCGTTCTACTATCTGAACGCACGCCTCCGGGAACAATGCCGGTTATATTTCCCTTCGCGCATATTTCCCCGATAAACATGGGATGAATAGGTTTGCCGCCCATCTCATTCTCTACTACTACTAGGTATGGAGACTGAGACGTAATAGAATACATATTGGAAGAGTTTGAATTGGCTTTGTTGGTCGCAGAATGCAGGGAGATATCATCTAAAGATAATGGCTTATTTTTGGAATCTTCAGCGAGATTACAGGCATCGATCGATTCAAATCTTCCGCGTTTTCGGTTAACACCCCCGGTGTCCGGGGGCTCTGTTTCATTCATCCTTAATAGTTTATTTTAACTCAGTGTATAAAACGATAATATAAGAAAAGAAAAAATCCAGAGAAAAATCAAACAGAATTTGCAATCAAAATGCAAAAATAACAAAAAATATAAAAATTATGTATATCGTACAAATTTTATTGAATCTGTTTGACCGCACCGCGGTTCAATGACCTCTAAATAGGCGAACGCAGGCGCTCGCCGCTCTCGGTTGGTAAACAAACAATTATATTTCACGATATAAATGAAAAAATAAACAAAATAAATTTATTAATAATAATTAAGCACGGAACTCGTACTGTTAGTATAGTTAGTACTAAGAAGAAAAGAAAAGAAGAAAAAAATATGTTAAACTTATGTTAGTTTCAAAGTAATTATGTTATTATAATAAATCAAAATTTTATCTGAATGTTGTATCGTCGACACGTCCGCCTTCCACAGTGCTCCGATGCGAAAAAAAAAAACAGCATAATATTATTATTGTTATTATTAATGCGTTAAGTTGGAACACGAATATTCCGCAATAATGTACTGAATTGCAGATCTCGTATGTCTATGTTTTTAAAACAAATAATACATTGTAAAATTCAAATTCTATCTATTCACCTACTAACATATTTGATGTTATGTATAATGAGTAGAGATGCAACAAATATTAGGCAACTATTCGTTATTCTGTCTATTCGGCAACATCTTTACTATTCGGCCGAATACCGAATATTAGTCTAATATTCGGTGTTCTGCCGAATAGTTTAAATGTAAAACTGCAAGGAAGTAATAGCTTGTAGATTGTTGCTATTTCATTGTCAGCTGCAGATGCATAATTTTATTAATCCTCAAATATCTAATGAATTAATTTAATTTGATATGGAGTGAAACAACATAATATTGTTATTTTTAATATTGGAACACAAAAAATTCGTATAAATGTAAACGAAAATGCATGGTCGGGAGTACCGCACGCTCTCACCATTGTTTTGCGAAATATTTGGTTATTCGGCACAATGATCTTGCATAATATTCGGTATTCAGTCAAAAACTATGGCTATCATTTAAACGATCAGCATAATATTAAAGCTTTGTTCAGCAGAAAAATGTATTCTGTCGACAAATATATCATTTTGATATATGCTACTTATGCCCAGCGAGAAAATTATATTTGTATTGCAAATAATATGATATTGTAAAACTCTAAATTTAATCGACCAGCAAAATTATTATTTGACCAGCATAATGATTATTTGTGCAGCAAAATAAATAAATGAGCAGCAAACTGTGAGCTAATTTTAATTAAACTTGTGAAAGCTAAATTTTTAATCTTGTTCAAATAATAAATCTTTGTATGTAGCATCTTTTTGTGATTTTATATGTAGCATCTAGCAACGATTCTAGCGTTTTTCGACATTTCAGTTAGATATTTCGTTAATATAGCAAAGCAGAAACTGGCATTATTTTCGTAGTCATCATTAATTTGGTAAGAAATCACAAAAACTTCATGTGGATCCGAAGGTAAATCGGTGTGTGAAAAATATTGTTTATGTAATATTTACTGCCGGTCAAATAATAATTCTGCTGCTCAAATAATAATTCTGCTGCTCAAATAACAATTCTGCTGGTCAATTAATTATTTTGTTGTGCAATTATTTATTAAGCTGTTAAAATTTGTTAATTTGCTGATATAACCAAGTTTGTTTGTAAAACAAGTGTTGCGCTTATTTTTATTTATTGCCGATGAAAACATTGTTTGCTGCGCAAATGACTTAAATGCTGATTTTTTCTTGCCGAACGAATGGATTAATAGCCGATCAAATAATTAGTTCCCATAAACTATTCGTTGCATCTCTAATAATGAGCCAAAGTTAGTTTGATATGTGAGTTTTATATTTCAATTTAAAACTCCTTCTATACCATCACGGCAAATTCTACCGTCATCTCGTCACCAATCCCTTTGAATAGAAAAATACTACTCTGGGCATGGCAGATGTGCATACATCGTAAATAAATCGCATAGTAGAATAAAACATTTGTTTTATAAAGTTTAATTTACCGACCGACTATTATCGTCAAAGTTCATATTAAAAAAATATTAACAAAACGCGATATACTCGTATACTTACCTACTTAGTTTTCCACTGTTGACTTTATTACTTTTTAAAAAAAAATATACTTAATTAAATCATTTCTTTTCAAAACATAAAATAAATATAATTTGATTTCATCTGACAAAACCAGAAAAACGACAATTAATGTTTTTTCATTCTTCTATCTTTTTTACATGCCGTCTCCACTAGTTGTCAAAATCCATGTCCCATAGAATAATAAATCTACTAAAGTATGTCCATCATAATGAAAAATAATAATTTGAAACAAAATAACGAAATGGAACAAAAGGAAATCATTCAAAAATAAAATAAACTTACTACTAAGGGTACTTATTTTAAAATAAGAATAATCTAACAAAGTAACAACTTAGGTTAGTACCTAGGTACTTTCTTACATGCTTTTTGAAAAATACAGTTTATTTTTAGAAATGTAAAGTAAAGTGGAATGCAGAGTTTTCTTTGAAAAACTTTATCGTTACCTCAGATAATGATAATAATGATAACACAAATACGAAAATAATGATAACACAATTTTAAACCAAAATTGATAATATTTGCATAGAAAAACAACTATGATAGATTATTATAACCACAAATACATTGTATTGTTTTAATTAATGTTAGGCATAAATTATTTGAAAAATTAAACCTTAGAGATACAATGTGGTATTTTGTTTTGAAAACAATATAATTTTAAGGCAGCTCTCTCGATGTATGAACATCTAATGTGACAATAAATGTATAGTTTTCAACGGAATCTTATTAAATATTTTATGCCTTTAGTTCTCGAGAAGAGTGCTGGACGGCAAAAAGAAAGATTAAGAACTCTTACTCGCCAATACCTACACAAAAAATATCTCCCCCTGATAATTGTATTTTGAGTGCACCAACTTTTTAGCTGTGATAGATATTATAATTATATACATAAAATATGTGAAGTGATTTTTTATTTTTTGTATAAACTGGAATTTTTACATCTACGAAAGTGTTTGTATTATATATTTTACGATAGGTATGGTTTTAATCGCAAGATATGCATCACTTGAAGGATAGAGAAGAGAGTATTAAGTGTTCCGGCGCTTACAAATCGGCTTAGGCTGGCTT
Organism: Athripsodes cinereus; assembly: GCA_947579605.1. NCBI lineage: Eukaryota > Metazoa > Arthropoda > Insecta > Trichoptera > Leptoceridae > Athripsodes > Athripsodes cinereus. Next base: position 2,782,891 of record OX388327.1, read on the forward strand.
AAGCGCTTCATTCTATGGCAACATTCACCAATTCCATCTATCTCTCATAATAATCCCTTCAGAGAGGGTGACTGCACTCACCGCTGAATACCAACTTCATTCAGCCAACCGCACCTATTGAGATTCGAGCCCAGCACCCTTGCTTGGTTCGAATGAACGGAAGCTCTTGAAAGCCGGCTCACAACTTATAAAATCACCGTGGAAGCACTAAACATAAATGTTTTATTTTTATTAATTTAACATGAACTTCCACCAAGTACCGTCGGTCGACAGTAATAAGTAAAAAAGTGTTTTAAATTATAATAATCTTTAAGAACGAATTTCCACAAAATAACATAGTCACAAGTATTTATTTACCAGGGGTAATACACCAAAAGATTCCTATTAAATGTAAATTTTCTGTATATAAACCAGTTGATGTAAATCTTGAAATCAGATTACTTCAGACACAGTTCTTCGAAGGTACTAAGACAATATCATCAATTTATCCTACAACAGTTCAGGTAATAAATATTTATTTATTATTTTATTAATCAGGTGTGTAATCGATAACAATTTATTGGTGAAATTATTCAAAAACAAAACACTTACCTGCTTGTTTCGTACTTCCACTTTGACTTTTTTAGTCGCGAGACGGCTTACAAGAGCATCCGCTCTCATCATCTCATGAGCGCAACACTAAATAAATATTTTATTTTTGAAGAGTTTAACATGAAATTTACCAAGAACCGTCGGTCAAAAAATATCGAATTTATTGATTATCTACATATTTACTTAACTGTTATAAATATACTCACAATTCAGACATTGGACCACATCCACGCCTGAATAAAGAGAGCTTTTGCTTGGCCATTCTCAAACCATCAAAATATTTTCTCTATCTCTGACACACCACTATCTATCATCGCATCTTTCGTTCTCTTTCATACTCAAATTGTCACCTTTCAAAAAATTTCTAACATATTATCTACTTCTGAAATTATGTCATCTACTACAAATGAGGTAACGGATGAATAACAATATGATTAGGAGTCAACTTCTTCTTGTTTGATTACAGAATTCCATAAATCAAAATGAAACTCAGCCCTGAAAATGAACAAAAACTATTAAGTAGTTTGAAAGAAATCAAGTCTCTGATATACAGTACAGAATATGACGAAACTGTTAAAAAAATAGAAAACAAAGATATTTCCATATTTATTGGCAACACTAGAGCCGGGAAGAGCACAATTGTCAACTATATCATCGGAAACAAGTTGAAAGCTGTGAAATATGGAAAGAGGAAATACAGAATTACCATAGAAAATGAAACCGATAAAGGTCCAGCTATTGGTCAAGAAGCAACATCTGAAACAACAATTCCAACAGCCTGGGAATCTTCCAAACTCAAAGCACTGATTGTGGATGCACCAGGGTTTGATGATAATAGAGGAGAGGCACAAGATATAGCCAACTCTTTTTATATAAAGAAAATGATAACGCAAGCTAATTCTGTCAAATTTGTTTTAGTCACTGACATTAAGGATATCATTGGTGATAATATCAATCAGTTTCTAAGTTTTGTAGATAAAATATACACAATGCTTCCTGGATGTCCTGTACAGGGTATGGTTGTTGTATTCAACAAAGATACAGAAGAAACCACCAAAGAAGAGATGATCGAATATTTGATTAAAAAAATACAGACACAAATCAAAATTCAAATAAAAAATCGAAGCTTAGTCGATCATTTAGTTGCTACACCACAGTATTTTACAATATGCTCGACACCTTTTTCAGATAAAGAAAATTGTGATGAATTATTTGAAAACATTAATGAAATGGTACTGAATGTAGCTCAGGCAATTCCAAAACAACAGCTTTCTCGAATAACTCCGGGTATTTCAGACAGATCTAAAGCATTTTTATTAGAATCGCATGTATATTTTACAGAATTCAAAGAGTTAGACGAAATCCTGGCTCGGATTGAATCAGAATACACCACCAACCTGATTTCATCAGATATCAGCGACGAAAAAAATATGAAAGAAATGAAGCAACTCAAAAAGAAGCTAAGAAACGAAGAAAAAAATTTAAGATCACTCCTAAATTCTCATGCAACTTTCACAGAGTTGCTTGTTTTGATTGGAAATCAGTTACCGAATATTACTGAGCTACAAAAAGGCTCTAGTTTGTTTATGAAATTAGATTTCATAAAGTTTGTCGATGAAATACTGAACATAGAGGAAAATAACATATTCCGTGTCAAGCTTATAACAGTTCTATCCAAATTAAAAGATGATGTCGTTGCCGCGAGGATAAGCTTGCAAGAGAAGATGCATGAGATTGGTTCTGAGGAAGCCCGCGAAACCATGAAGAAATTAGTAGAACAACAACGACTGGATCATATTAATTTTTTGGAACAAATCAATACTTTACAAAAAAAACAAATCGAAATTATGGAGCAATCAAAAAAAGATTTAGAATCTGCACGTAGATCAAGTGGATCGTGCAATGTACTGTAAATTCATATTTAAATAATATCTTCTGTCTTATAGTTGATTATTTGTATATTTTATTAAGACGTCTCAATACCCCTTCTTTGTGATTTCATGCAAACGAATTAACAGAATTACTATAATTTTATTTTCAATATATTTTAAATTCTGGATAACGTTTATGTTATTTTTTTGTATTTATATAATATTTTGAACATTTTTCAATGTGATTTTATCATTTCAGTTTTATTTTGCTAATATGAATACATATTGTGAAAATATTTTTTGAAGATTACCGTCGCAATGATGATAGGTTGAGAGGCGCTATTTTAGACAAATTATCCTTAGTAACACAAGAGTGTGGATAAATTTTTAAAATCAAGATTAATCTTTAAATATCTTGGACTTTATAATACACCTCAATTAATTTATTTACAACCGTCGGGTTTTCTTAATTATTATAACAAACGGCATACACATAAAAAATAATTTTCATTAACAAAAAATGGTAGATAATGTTTATAATTCAACCATTTGTTTTATATTTACCGTGCATACTGAATATAGGTAGGTATAACGTTATATGTGCAATAATCAAGAATATAACGAGTTTCACAAATTTTTAGATTCTGAAGGCATTCTCCGGCCTAGCGGGAGGACGTGGGGGTGTGCTCGCTGTCTCTGAATTAGGAAATAAATAAATTCAATTTATAGAATAAATACAACTTAAATTTTATTTATATTTGACAAAATACTTTTTTATATCTTATATATTTTATATAATAATTTTTGTATACATTTTCAAATCAGAATCGTTATCCATATAATTTAACATCAGAATTCTGTGGTTCTGAAATTTCAATTTTGAAAAAATCATGGAAAGAATTTTTATAAATTTAAAATAGGTATCTACCTAAAAAATAAATTAAAAACTACATAATTATATTACATACAGCAGATCATTTATAAACTAATCTGAGTTAAATATAATATTAAATATAACATTTATGTTGAACAATAAACAATTATTGTTCAACATAAATGAAGAGTTGAAGTATTTCTGTACCTGACAAATCTAAGAGTACTGTAAGTACTTGCTGACTTGACTGCTATCCGGTGGTAGCTTTATAACCAAGCCACTTTTGATTAATTGATTTTGTCTGTGTGATGTACTGTTATCCTTAATAAAGTTCTTATGTGTTACACTAAAACCTGCGTTTTGATTCACAACCTCTAACACCTTTACATTATAATTCTTTATAACTAGAGAATTGTCAATGTCTGAACACAAGAATTTATTTATCGTGTCGAAACCCTGAAAAACCAATCAAACTGATCTCCAGTACTGTGCAAAACGCACAGCACGTGGAGATGCGTCAAAAATATCCTCAAATAGTGCATGTGACAAAGCACAGTGGACACTCCAACAAGTGTGGCATGGTCTGTCTGCACCGCAGTCACACGCTCCAGATCGTCCTGTAGGAAAGTTAATTAGAACTTAGATCCTAATGAGACTTTAGAGGTAGAATGTGTTGTCTTATCCTTTATGGTACTGTTTATTCAATTTCAAAATGTATTATTATTACTGACAACAAGAGGATTCTTACAAGGTTCATTACAACTGAAGGCCCATTCGATCTCAGAAGAAAATCTTAAACGATATTCAAACGACACACTACTACAATATATCCTTAATTTTTCTTAGAAATTCTGCATACGTCACGTTGAAGATATCAATTTCTTCAACCAGACCGTTAAACATTTGAATAGCCCTTCCCACTGGGGAGTTTGCCAATATGTTTGTTCTGCTTCGAGGGTAGTAAAAAAATCGTGATGCTGAGAACGTCCAAATGCATCGGGAACATATATGTTAAAATTTTCTTTTTCTTCTAATTGGTACGATCTGTTTTCCTCATGATTATTTATACGAAAAAAAGAACACATTTGTTGTTTGGTATAACAAACGATACTTTTAAATTAAGTACCTATACAAAAATCTTTTCAGTATTTAGTTCAATAAAACTACTTTTTACACGTGTCGAAATAAATTGAAATGTAAGAAGATTAGGGAAGAAGTAAATTGAAATGAAAGAAGATAATTTTTGACGAATAAAATTTAATGTCGGGGAAACACGTACCTTAGTCAAGCATTATGTTATAATATTGTACATATAGATCCTGAGTAAGCGTCTTGAAGATCCTTTTTTGATTTCTCTATATTCTCAATCTGTTTTCTTTGTAATTCTATGATTTGTGACTGAAAATATATTTGATCCTCTTTTTGTTTCTCCTTTAATTTGGATAGGGTTTCTCTAATTTCCTCAGAATTAATTTCAAACATTTTTTCTTGCAGATTTATAATATTGAATGATATCTCATCTTTTACACGGGATAACGTCATAGACAACTTGATGATGAATATGTTGCTTTCTTCTATGTTCAAAATTTCATCAACAAAATTAATGAAATCCAATTTCATATACAAACTCGAGCCTTCCTGTAGCTCAGCAAAATTAGGTAACTGTTTTCCAGTCGAAATAAGCAATTCTTTGAACGTTGCACCAGAGTTAAGGAGTGATCTTAATTTCATTTCTTCGTTTCTTAACTTCTTCTTAATTTTCCTCATTTCCTTCAATTCTTTTACCGCAGTGATGTCCGTTGGTATGACACTGCTGATGTATTCAGTTTCAATACGAGACAAGATATCGTCAAATTCTTTGATTTCTGTAAAATAGAGATGTGATTCTAATAAAAGTACTTTAGAACTGTCGGAAATTCCTGGAACTGTTTTAGACAATTGCTGTTTTGGTATTGCCTGAGCAACATTCTGTACAGCATTGTCAATGTTTTTAAATAATTCCTCACAATTTTCCTCTTCTGATGAAGGCCTTGTGCATATTACAAAATGCTGTGGATTATCTATCAAATATTGAACTAAGCTTCGATTTCTAATTTGAATTCTTGTTTGTGTCTGTATTTTATTTTTCAAATATTCGATCATGTCTTCTTTGGTAGTTCCATCTTTATCTTTGTTGAATACAACAACCATACCCTGTGCAGGACATCCAGGAAGCATTGTATAAATTTTATCTACAAAACTTATAAACTGATTGATGTTATCACCAATGATATCGTTGATGTCTGTGATTAAAACAAATTTGACAGAATTAGCGTGCGTTATCATTTTCTTTATATAAAAAGAATTGGCTATATCTTGTGGCTCTCCTCTATTATCATCAAACCCTGGTGCATCCACAATCAGTCCTTTGAGTTTGGAAGATTCCCAGGCTGTTGGAATTGTTGTTTCAGATGTTGATCCTTGACCAATAACTGGACCACTATCGGTCTCGCTGGTTTTTGTGATTCTGTACTTATTTTTTTTATATTTCACAGCTTTCAACTTGTTTCCGATGATATAGTTCACGATTGTACTCTTCCCTGCTCTGGTGTTGCCAATAAATATGGCAATGTCTTTGTCTTGGATTTTTTTCACAGCATCTGCATAATCTGGATTGTAAATCAGTGCCCTGATTTTTGATAAGCATTCTAATAACTTATTTTCGATTTCCTTGCTCAACATCATTTTGTATAAAATTCTGTAATCAAACAACAATATACTAATATGTATTACTTATTTTGTTTTGATGGAGATCGTTTTTTCATTTTATTTATATTTTATTTTATTACAACATACGGCGTGAGCCTTTTACATGTAGAAAATATATGACAGACTTAAAAAGTAAATTCAAACAAAACAAGGAGTAACCACGAAAAATAGAACAATACATAATTAAAAAATAATTTGACATATTATATAATACAAAATAAATCATTCAAAAAACTTGTTAAAAAATATAAGTACAATGAATCAGAAGCAATAAGTTTTTATGACAAATCTACTTTTGTTAAATAATTTGAAACACTGTTATTGAAGGCACTATTTTGTAAAACATCGTGTATAAAATATTCAACATCTTGTATTCAGCAGAGATGAGGCGTGCCACTCATCCTGAATGTCTCAACTTGATTGGCACGAAGAGGACGACACAGAGGTATGTTAATTAAGAACATGGAGTTATCTATCTATCTATACCCTCACGCCATGTCCCAGGAGGGGTAGGCAGAGAGAACGGAACGCCATATAGATCTATCCTTATAAACTTCTTTCGCTTCCTCCACATTCATCCAGTTTCTCATACATGCACGCCGGAGGGGCCGTGGTTGCGTGGACAGGTCGCCGGCACCGTGCGGCCTTAAGCGGTGCATTAAGTTTCTGATCACCTACTGTGAGATGAATATTTGATTCCTCTTACTCAACACGCGGCCGACCTTTAGGATTTGATCCACGTGATTAAGCCACGGGGTTCTTGGCCGTCCGCGCTTCCCCACGCCCCCTCTTCGTCATTCTTTCATCTTACATTCGCTCCACATGCCCAAACCATCGTAATTTATTTACACGCATTCTATCTACAACACTCTTCTCGCATCCGCTCATTCTTCTGATATCCTCATTCTTCACTCTATCCCGCAACGTTTTACCAACCATTCTTCTCAATGAACGCATTTCCACGACATTTATTCCACTCTCGTGCTTCTTCAACCACATCCAAGTTTCACTTGCATACATAAGTGTCGGTACCAGAATGGTATTGTGCACCAGCATTTTGGCCATGTTTGACACATTGATATTGCTAACAATGGGACGAAGTGCACCGTTTACTTCTAGCACCGACAACTTTTCTTCTTTCACTGTTCTTATCGTATCTTCCATCCCTCGCAAACAGACTTCACAAATACACATGGAGTTAGTCTGCTTATATTCTGTGTTGGTATGAATATGAACAAATAATATTACTGAAAGATTTCTGTAACGAATGTTAGTCGATATAATTATAATATGTATTTACCTCTTGTAATATTACCTCTTGTAATATTATCTGATGTTGGGTGACTGAAATGCTTTGTATTGGTATGCACAATGTAACCTTGTATTTATAGCTACAATGAAATGTGTTAAAGGGGCTCTTACAATAGATTACATTTAATAATACATAATTATTTTGTTTATCTATGTAATTTTTACAATTAACCACTGTAAATTTAATACAACATGAAACTTTTTTTTCTTCCATCCAAAGATCTTGCCCACCTCATCTTCCAGATGTAGTCCATTGTGGGATTTAGTCCTTTGATGTCTTCCCACAAACCTAAAGCCTGAAAGAAAATCAAAATCTTGTGTGGGTGAGTTTCTCTTATCTGTTCTTGATCGGGAAAGAGTGAGGCAATTATTTAAGCTCTTGTTCGCATTATTATTGGTTCATATTTTGTGAGTAGATGCAAAGGAGTTTCATCTTCATTCATGCAGAATCTGCACAGATACATGTCTGTTAGTTTCATTATACATAAGTGTTTATTGAGTCTACAGTGTACTGTTAGTACTCTGAATGGTGAGAATTCTAATTCTCTAATTCTAATTCTCTTTGTTAAGTTCTTTTCTAAGCCTCATATGTGAGTTTCATGAGTTCAATTATTAGTTTATTCAGTATCAATTAGTGATGTAACGAATGTGTGATTTTGGATATTCGCGAACGCGAACAGCGAATATTATTTTGTTGCCGACATTCGCGAATGCGAATTGCGAATATTGACTTGCTTGAATTTCTACAATTGCTAAAACGTTAAAATTTCTAAGTGCCGGCAAACTCCCCTTTCACGACACAAGCTTTTAGTAGCTTACTGTGAAAGGTTTATATTTTATAAGGTTGTATTTGGGTTTATAACAAACAAAACCCAGATAGGTATATCTTTAAAAAAAAAAAGCAATTGAATAGCAATTTAATACTACGAATAATTTAATTTCATTAAACAGCAATTTAATAATACTAAGAGTAATATCATTGAATTGAATTGCAATTTAGTAGTAAGAATAATTCAATTGAATGAAATAGCAATTAGATAGTAGCAGTCTTACCCCCATCCCTTCCACTCTATCCCGTCCCTGGTCCCTCCCAACTCAACATTTGTGCCGAGTCGCTTATCTAATGTTGTTTCTTTTGTTTAGGTATATATTTGTGTAGCTTATTCTATGTAAGATTAATTTTAATTGACTTGAATAGCAATTTCATTGTAAGAGTAATTTAATTTAATTGAATAATAGTAAGAGTAATGTAATCGACTTGAATAGCAAATAAATAGTTATCGTAATTTAATTCGATTGAATGGCAATTTAATAGTAAGAATAATTTAATTAAATTGAATAGTAATTTAATAACACTAAGAGTAATATCATTGAACTGAATTGCAATTTAGTAGTAAGAATAATTCAATTGAATGAAATAGCAATTAGATAGTAGCAGTCTTACCCCCATCCCTTCCACTCTATCCCGTCCCTCCCAACTCAACATTTGTGCCGAGTCGCTTATCTAATGTTGTTTCTTTTGTTTAGGTATATATTTGTGTAGCTTATTCTATGTAAGATTAATTTTAATTGACTTGAATAGCAATTTCATTGTAAGAGTAATTTAATTTAATTGAATAATAGTAAGAGTAATGTAATCGACTTGAATAGCAAATAAATAGTTATCGTAATTTAATTCGATTGAATGGCAATTTAATAGTAAGAATAATTTAATTAAATTGAATAGTAATTTAATAACACTAAGAGTAATATCATTGAACTGAATTGCAATTTAGTAGTAAGAATAATTCAATTGAATGAAATAGCAATTAGATAGTAGCAGTCTTACCCCCATCCCTTCCACTCTATCCCGTCCCTCCCAACTCAACATTTGTGCCGAGTCGCTTATCTAATGTTGTTTCTTTTGTTTAGGTATATATTTGTGTAGCTTATTCTATGTAAGATTAATTTTAATTGACTTGAATAGCAATTTCATTGTAAGAGTAATTTAATTTAATTGAATAATAGTTAGAGTAATGTAGGTAATTGACTTGAAAAGCAAATAAATATTAATTGTAATTTAATTCGATTGAATGGCAATTTAATAGTAAGAATAATTTAATTAAATTGAATAGTAATTTAATAACACTAAGAGTAATATCATTGAACTGAATTGCAATTTAGTAGTAAGAATAATTCAATTGAATGAAATAGCAATTAGATAGTAGCAGTCTTACCCCCATCCCTTCCACTCTATCCCGTCCCTCCCAACTCAACATTTGTGCCGAGTCGCTTATCTAATGTTGTTTCTTTTGTTTAGGTATATATTTGTGTAGCTTATTCTATGTAAGATTAATTTTAATTGACTTGAATAGCAATTTCATTGTAAGAGTAATTTAATTTAATTGAATAATAGTAAGAGTAATGTAATCGACTTGAATAGCAAATAAATAGTTATCGTAATTTAATTCGATTGAATGGCAATTTAATAGTAAGAATAATTTAATTAAATTGAATAGTAATTTAATAACACTAAGAGTAATATCATTGAACTGAATTGCAATTTTGTAGTAAGAATAATTCAATTGAATGAAATAGCAATTAGTAAGATTAATTGAACTGAATTGCAATTTAGTAGTAAGAATAATTCAATAGAATGGAATAGCAATTTAATTTTTGGTGTACATACATCGACAGAACAGCTTTAAAATTATAATATAGGATTATTATCTATACAAAATGCCACACATTGTTGCCAAATACGTGTTGTTTTCATAAAACACTTTGTGTGGTGCTTAAATGATAAAAATTATCGTCTGCGGTAGGTATGATAAATATGTTTTCCAATGTATCTAGTTATTTTTATTTCCAATTAAATTTATCAATTATGTAGGTATTGATTAATTTGTTTTTTTTCTAATAATTTTTCTATTCGTTTTGATTATTTTTTTTATCTTTTTTATTGAATTTAATGAAATAATTGAAACATTTTCAACAAACAAACTCGAGTTCGTCGGTAGTCTGGAGGTAGAGTCTCGGCCTCGTGAACACGGGGTCCGTGGTTCAATACCAGAGGCCTGAGTCAATAACACATTTTCACGTTACGTTTTCGTTCCGTTAGCGCTCAAATGCAGACGATGTTGCGCCAAAGTGTTAATTTTCGTAACTATTGTGTATCTTAGCAACAAAATTGACACTTGCTTGCAACTTCGTCTATACTCGAACGTATAGACCAAGTTGCAAGCAAGTGTCAATTTTGTTGCTTTTGAACGGAACGAAAACGTAACGTGAAAATGTGTTATTGACTCAGGCCTCAGGTGCCGGCAAATTCCTCTTTCACGACACAAGCTTTTAGTAGCTTACTGTGAAAGGTGTATAAGGTTGTATTTGGGTTTATAACAAAAACCAGATATACTTATCTTTTTAAAAAAATATATTATTTTTAATTAATTACTTTTTTTTTTATTTTATTTTATTTTATTGGCACATCTACAGGTTTTATACAAATATAATATATTACAATATACAAACATATTAACCCATTTACAGATTGCACATTTGTATTCGAATGTTTTTTCATAGTAAAAAAGAAAGTTAAAATGATAATAAAAAACCAAATACTTAAATACAAAAGAAGAAAAATAAAACTACAACAAAAGAAGTTACCTAAAAAAGACAATGATTTTTACAAAAAAATAGGAGTGGCTCCAAACCATGCATGTAAAAGTTAAATACAAAGAAATATGATAAAGCTACAAAAAAAATATGAATAAATCGCTTAGACTAAAAAATATATATCAAATTAAAAAATAATAATAAGAACTTTATGTAGGCATATACACACAAGTATTCATACAACTACAACAAAAATTAAAAAAATGTGACTAATAGGAGGGGGGATATGGGAAAGTTAAAAGGAATATCCTCTGAAGCATGGATGTAAGCATCTTACCTACACTACACACCCATCGCCATCGATGCAATTACTTAATTAGTTCCTTATATAGAGTTCCCGACAATGAATATCTCCCACTCTTTTCTTCAAGTCTTCGAGTGTCCTGGAAAAGGTTCCTTTTGAACGTAATGTTCGTAAAAGATCATAATTATTGTTTAAGACATTTAACTTTTTATATTCAGCGATGAGGTTTGCCACCCATTCCGGATGTCTTATTTTTTTATTGGCATGAAGAGAGAGCAGACCCGTATGTTTATTACATGCAGTTGTTCCTCTGGCTTCTCACGCTTTTGGGAGATTTTTTGCTAGTAGGTATAATAAAAAATATAGTTTTAAAAATTGCATTTTTTTTAATTACGATGTCTGGATCAGGGATGTTGCGGATGTCGATTTTTACACATCCGCGGATGTGAATGCGGATGCGGATTTTTGAAGGCTCACATCCGCGGATGCGAATGCGGATGTTTAAGATGTTATATAAAAAAGTAGGAACTATCTTAGTTGGTAGGCCCTATTATCAAATATGTGGCGAAATTGTTGCTACAATAATATTATGGATTTTTTGGCGAAATATTTTTTTTCTTCTTTGTTATTTGCAAAAATAAAATAAAACCGGCAAAAATAAAAAACGCGTCTGATCTTGTCACCATTATTTTCGTTCCCATTGGTTAATGTCAAGTGCAAACGGCACGCGCCATTCGCCGGCCCCGCCCCATTTCTTTCTTGTCACAAATTGTCTTACATCCGCATCCGCTTGAACATCCGCATCGATTATTGCGGATGCGGATGCAGATGTCCAAATACATGCGGAAGCTCCGCATTTGCGGATGCGAATATTCGCAACATCCCTGGTCTGGATCACGGGCCACGTACTCCAAATGTCAGACAGAAACAGGCTACCAATAACATCAGAATAAGCTGAAGTACTTAAGGGCTCACCGGCCTCTTGGATAGCACAGAAGTCTGGGGACTTCCACTTTTCCGATTCTTATGTCTAAACTAGCAGGTTTGTGCACAGGGAAGGTGCCATAGGAGAAGTAGCGGAAGGAGATTATCCCTGAAGAAAAGATGCTGACCATATTTTTATATAGTGAAAGACTTGAATTTTCAGCTAGCCTCTTTCACAGTTCAAGTCTAATATTGTGTCAATGGGGATGAGTCTGAGGGAGATCTGACAAACATAATACAATAACTTACCAACTTTTACATACCTAAATCCAACTCGCACGTACAAAATGACTTGACTCACATAATGATGACCTATTATTATTTTTGACACACATAATTATAACGTACCTACTATTTTTTTTTGATTAATTGTATTTAAGTGTACATGTAAAATTTGTATTTTTTTGGTATTGCCCCAGAACCCTTATTCTACACTGAGCAAAATACTAACGAAATTTCACAACGAATCATTGGTACCTACGTACTATCAGATTAGGACCAGAGATAGTACAAACGATTCTTTATATTAACTTTTCGCAAACAAATTGTTGGTAAATTTACCAACGACTTGTTTGCGATAGGTAATAAATTGTTTGTACTATCTATAGTCCTAATTTGATAGTATGTAGGTACCAATGATTCGTTGTATTTTTCTCAGTGTAGTGGGGCAATATGTTCCATAATGTTGTTCTTCTGTTTGTTTGTATTTACTGTTTGGAATACCTACATAAATATAATATTTTATTACTCTATACTCTTTGTCATCTTTTCTACATCCATTCGTTAAATATTATGTCCAAACCATCGTAACATATTTACACGCATTCTGTCCACAACACTGAACCAAGAGGTTGTATTCACTCATTCTTCTAATATCCTCATTCCTCGCTCTATCACGCAACGTTTTACCAACCATTCTTCTCAGCGATAGCATCTCCACTGCATTTGATATGAAATTATTTTGCCACCACAATTTGATTGGTCTAGTTAAGAATTTTTCCATCAAATTTCTAGTTTACACGTATAGATTAATGGTACAAAGACCGGAATAAATGGCGCTTGATCAATTCTGTCTACCCGGCAAGGGAAGCGGTGTGATGGGATGTTGATTATTCAAATGAACTTTTTCAGTTATAAATCAAACTGTTTTATATTGTTCTTGATGCAATATGGTAATACAAAAAATGTGGTGTTTTATATATGAAATTTATTTATTTATTCAACACATCATTTCACAAATTAATGTTTACTTTACTTACAAGCTAAAGAAAAATTTAAACAAATTATTAATATTTAACTGATACATTTCTAAGAGAATCGACATTAAGGCGAATCTGATAAGATATTTTAAAAATAAACAGTGTATATGGCAATAATTATCAATAATAACTCTATGCTATGCTTACAATGTTTGTCTTATTTTTAATTTTGTTTATAAGTATAGCAAAAAATAAATTTAAACCTATAAAATATAGAAGATTGTGTTCGTTATTTTTAAAATTGGCATTTTAGTACTTTATTAAATAATTTGAATACTTGTATAAACATTGCAGCAATCTTAATAATATCCCAATCTCTTCTGAAGTCATTTCCTCTTCTGAATTATTGTATAACACAAAGGGACGATTTGGACTGCTGATCTTTCAATTGTTCCATCATTTCAATTTGTTTTTGCTGCAATTCATTAATCTTTTTTAAATATTCAATTTGATCGCTCAACTGCTTTTCTTTTACCTCATGTAATAGTTTATTGGCCTCATTGGAAGTTATTTCAGACATTCTTTCTTGCAGATTTATCCTCGAGGCTATGACCTGATCTTTCATTTTGGATATGACTGTATTTACCTTAACACGGAATATATTGCTCTCTTCTATATTAAGAATTTCATCAACAAACTTTATGAAATCTAATTTCATGTAAATGCTTCCGCCTTCTTGTAGTTTAGAAATACTTTTTTCGGAATTTTCTCCGATAGCAGAAAGTAACTCTTTGACTGTCGTTTGGGAGTTCAAAAGTGATTTCAATTTTTCTTCCTCCTTTATTAGTTTTTTCTTGATTCTTATCAATTCATCTGTTTCTGTTTCATTATATATGTAAGAAGGAATCAAACTTTTGGTATATTCAATTTCAATACTCTCCAAAACGTCATCTAACTCTTTGAACTCTGTGAAGTAAGCATGCGCTCCTAAAAGAAAGCATTTGGATCTGTCCGAAATTCCAGGAGTTACGGCAGATAGCTGCTCCTTTTGTATCGCTCGTGCAACGTTCTCAATAGTATCGTCAACATTTTGAAATAGTTTGGAACAATCTTCAGCTTTTGAAAAAGGCGACTCGCATAGAACAAAATAATTTGGATTCTGAATCAGATGATGAACTAGATTTCGATTTTTTATTTTTAATTTTTCCTGGTTCATTATTCTATTGGACAAAAGTTCAATCATCTCATTTTTGCAAATTTTCTGTCTGTCCTTATTGAACACAACTATGATACCATTCATCATGGATGTAGCATATCCAGGAAGGATCGAGTGAATTTTATCAAGAAATGCAATGAACTGTGCAGGGTTGTCATGGATAACGTCGTTGATATCAGAAATGAGAACAAATTTGACAGAATTGGCGTTTTTTATCATTTCTTTGATGTAAAAAGCATTTGCAACATCTTGTGCCTCTCCTCTATTATCGTCAAACCCTGGTGCATCCACAATCAGTCCATTAATTTTGGAAGATTTCCAGGCTGACGGGATTGCTGTTTCAGATGTTGTTTCCAGACCAATAACTGGACCTTCGTCTTTATCATTATATTTGATTATCTTGTTACCCCACAAAAAAATCACAGCTTTCAACTTGTTTCCAATAACATGATTCACAACTGTACTCTTCCCTGCTCTGGTATTGCCCATAAATATGACAATATCTTTATCTATGACGTCCTGAACTATCTTGGCGCATTCTGGGCTGTAAATCAGTGACTGCATTTTAGCCAGACACTCCAGAACCATCTGCTCCTGATCGCTTGTCAACTTCATTTTGAAGAAATTCTGTAAACATAAAACAGTATAATGAATTTGTGATTGCACCCATCCTCAACGCCTCAACTTTTATTGACACGTTCTTCTGCTAATTAACCAGCCCTTATACCCTTATGGTAAGAATGAATGAAATTATCCAATACAAAAATAAATAAAAGATACTATTTAAATTAAATCAAACACTGTTTCATTCCACTCTAATTATTAGAACGTTTTCAACTAAAATGTAGTCATCATCAGTAATAACACAATACTAGGGCCAATTCTGAATCTTGATGAACTAACTAAACTAACTAATAATAGTTGACTAATATTAGTCATTATAGTACAAATTCGTATTCAGTATTAGTTACGAACTTTTATACCGGGAGCCAATTTTTGTTTTATTTCTTCTGGTGTTTTACGTGCTTAGATTTTTTTTGTTTTTGACTTTATAAATTCAAAATAAAATATAACATTTATGGTCCAAATCAAATGGCGCAATTGGCGTATTTTTTGTATTAAGGCAAATTCGGGCAATGAACCAGTTGTATGAGGGAAATACAAATTTAAAAATATATTATGTACATGCACAAAGCACTATTTATTAATATCTATAATATACTAGCGGTCCGCACCGGCTTCGCACGGATATTTAAAAAAAATAGTTTTAGTAACCCTATTTTCATTTTAAATTTTATATAGTCTATGTCACCCGGAGAAAGTGTAACTTCCCAACAGCAAAAGAATTTTTTAAATCGGTTCAGAAGTTTAGGAGCCTATTCAGAGCAAACAATCAAATCTTTTCTCTTTATAATATTATTATAATATATATAACTACCTACATATAAAGCTAGAACTTAACATAATATCACAAAATCAGTACAAAAAAAAACACTACAATTTCAATACAATTAATCAAAACAACCCAAACAATATATATGTACATATCCTTTCTTTTTCCCTTTCAAACACTATTGCTTTCGTTTTCTTCGAATTCAAAAATATATATTATTATACAATGTTTATAAAATCTAATTATTAATTAAGAGTGTATATAAAATACTTAAAGAATATGCGAAATGGCTTCTATAGTTTTATATAAAACAAAATACATGTACATGGAAACATCAGTGATCATAGCGAGCTTTATTTTCAAATCTCATTTGTTTTAATATGTATCATTACACTTTATAATTAAATTATCCTTTAGTCTACCTTGCATTGCATAGAATCATTAATTTACTTAATCATAATATTTTTTTTTACTATACTATACCAATCATTATTTTGTTTTCTTATTTAGGTTATACTAAATGTGTGTATGTAAAGATTTATCAACGTTTCTGTGTACTAAACCGTTCTTAATCTAAATTATGGTAGGTACTACGCAAATCATTACGATAAGGTACCTACTCAAAATTAAAATGTGAATCAATACTTTTTTTTAATTTTAATTATGGTCCACAAATGAATATACGCCTATGGAAGAAATCAGCAATAAGAGGAATAAAACATTCCTCAGATTTAAACCATCTTATGGGGTGTTTACACGAGGCGAATATCGTCAGGAAATCAAAATATCGTCAGCCATTTGAACCGTGTGAACAGATTGTCAATTAATCTGAAACAATAAAAACCAGTAAAAACAGGAGTTATTTTTTCTTTACTGTACATTGATTACAAACAAATTTACACAAAAATACATTTGAAATAAATATAATCATACAATCAGTAAACAGAGGGCGAGTTTATTGCAGAGGCACGATTTCTTGCAACTAAGGTAATTTCATGTAACTTTCACAAAAAAATCTTAAAGATTGGTAGGAAAAGGGACAAAGAAACAGATGCCATATTTTGAGTGATAAAGTGGTCCTTGACCGCCCACTTGAAATTGTGAAGAGTGGGGAGTAACCTTTTCTGGAATCTACTACAACATTTGCAAAGAATGATAAACACTCCACGATTTCTACCTCGACGTCCGCCATTTTCAAAACTAAGTCAAAATCAAAACGCACCTGACAGATTAAATCTATATCGGTGGATTGTATGAACACGCTACATGATCAATGGACAGAGATGTGCAAAATACTTTCAAAAAAGTATTTAAATACAAAATACAAATACTTTTGAATTTTTGTATTTCAAATACAAAATACTAAATACTTTTTCAAAATGGTATTTAAATACAAAATACAAAATACGTATTTTCAAAATACTTTTTTAAAATACCTTTTTAAAATACTTTTTACAAATAGTCGAACAAGGTGTAAGACAAAAGTATTTAATATTTAAACCATTGATGAATGAAAGAGAAAATAAAAACTGGACAAAAGTATACATAAATGGAGAAAGGGTTGACATGATTCGATATAGCATTGCTTGCAGACAATTGATGAATGCCATTGATGAATGAAAAACTGGACAAGAGTATACATAAATGGAGAAAGGGTTGACATGATTCGATATAGCATTGCTTGCAGACAATTGATGAATGAAAAACTGGACAAGAGTATACATAAATGGAGAAAGGGTTGACATGATTCGATATAGCATTGCTTGCAGACAATTGATGAATGAAAAACTGGACAAGAGTATACATAAATGGAGAAAGGGTTGACATGATTCGATATAGCATTGCTTGCAGACAATTGATGAATGCCATTGATGAATGAAAAACTGGACAAGAGTATACATAAATGGAGAAAGGGTTGACATGATTCAATATATCATTGCTTGCAGACAATGAGGATGAGCCTTAGGAAGAACTGTCAAAATAGAAAAAAAAATTAATTAAGTCATGACAAAATGTACGGTTGTTAGAAGAGATAAGCCGAAAATTGTCATAAATGGATTGAGTATCATCAAGCAGGTAAGAGAATTCCTGACTTGGGCTGTAAAATAAATCAGAATGGATAATCCAAATCTGAAATCGTATGGACTACTGTAATATCATACATACAGTATACAGGACTGCTCCAGACTCTTCCTTATCGTCTTCAGATGGTTTTTAGTGTTGCCTCCGGATCATTTACAGAGAGAATAAGAGCTACCACATAACTTCACTACTAAGAAGTCTACACTAACTGAGAGTCCTAGAGATACTGGTGTTTAAGTCCTAGAGATACTGAAGTGAAAAAACTAATTCTCCAACAACCAAATAAACAATCAGAACTTGACCCTATTCCAACATGGCTTCTTAAAAAATGTGTTAATGAATTAACGCCTGTAATTACTAAAATCATGAATCTCTCCATAGATCACTGCATATTTCCACAACATTTCAAACTTTCAGTAGTTAAACCTATATTGAAAAAAATCAACTTAGATTCCAATAGTCCCGAAAACTACCGACCAGTTTCAAATTTGCCTCTCTTATCCAAACTATTAGAAAAAATTATGTCAAATCAAATTACCAACTTCCTAAATTCAACGAACATTATTGCTAAAAATCAATCAGCGTACAGGAGGTTCCATTCTACTGAGTCCATACTTATAAGAACGGTATCAGATCTTATATCTAATATAGCTAGGGGTGAGGTTGTGTTAATATCATTTTTAGATATGAGTGCTGCCTTTGATACTGTCGACCATACCATATTGTTATCAAAGTTGGAACATGAATTTGGTTTCAGAGATGACACCATAAAGTGGATGTCTTCATATTTATCAGACCGAGAGTATGAAGTTAAGTTCAATGACAGCATGTCAGAAAAGCGTTCCACTAAATACGGAGTTCCCCAAGGCTCAGTATTGGGACCGATTCTGTTCAACTTGTATACTAACCACTTGGAATCTTTAATACAACAGCTTGGTTTCGAAACATATTGTTATGCAGATGATCGTTTGTTTTTTAAATCTTGTTACCCCGGATCTGAAGACGTTCTAAAGCAAGATGTAGTCTCGTGCATATCGAGAATATCCTCCTGGATGTCAGACAATATGTTAAAGATAAATCCCACCAAAACTGAATTCTTATGGGTAGCTTCTCAAGGGAGACAACATCTTATAGGTTCAGATCCCATCTCCGTTCAAAATGTAGAGATATTTCCATCGAAAAATGTTAAATTTCTTGGTTCTCATCTGGATAATGCGCTTTCTATGGAGAAACATATATCATCGATTGTTAGTCAATGTTTCTATACTCTACGTCAGCTGAGGAATGTGAGAAGGTGCTTGTCATTAGATGGAGCCAAGACTCTAATAAATTCATTTGTTGTTTCTCGATTAGATTATTGTAATGGTATTTTGGCGAATTTGCCCAATGTACATATCTCGTTTCAAGAACCAACTGAAGACTTATCTATTCAAAAAATCTCACGGAATAATCCAAGCACAACCTTAGCTAGCAAAGAGCGCCCTTGAGGTGGATTTTTTTTCACAAAACGGCGCTTTACAAATCATCCAAATAATAATAATAATAAAATACATCTTCAAAGAATTCAGTCGGTTTTTAACGCTGCTGCACGTTTTATATATAAAATGGATCGGTTTTCACACATATCGTCGACACTTCAGAATCTTCACTGGCTTAAGTGCCCAGAGAGGATTGAATTCAAACTTTGCCTAACAGTATTCAAGGCATTGAATGGTATGGCTCCGGAATATATCTCGGAACTCTGCAATCGCCAACCATTAAATCAGAGACAAAATTCTCTAAGGTCTCAATCCAACATCTCAAAAAGATTAGAAGTAGTTAAAATGAGTCCAGCGCCAGTGTACTTGGATCGCGCATTCATATCTGCGGGTCCTAGTGCCTGGAATAGGCTTCCCACAAACATCAGGGAAGCACAGACCTTGACCCAGTTTAAGACCCATTTGAAAACGCATCTTTTTAAGAAATCATATGGATTAAACTGAATATATATGTAAGGTCACTGTTAATACTTTGCAACGCTATAGCGAATACTTTAAAACATCCTATGCGCCCTTGAGGTGGATCTGTCCACAAAACGGCGCTTAAAAAATCATCCGATTATTATTATTATTATTTAAACTGTGTCTCACTGTCCACAAGGCAGCACACTACCCACTGAGCTGTTCCGCTGACGAAAATGTGTGGCGAAGGCTGTGCTCAGCTTCTTAAACTCGTTGAACTCAAAAGGGCAAATACCTCTAAATTTGCAGAAAGAAGAAACAAAGTCGCAGCGTCATCTGCCTGGAATAGATTGCCTTCAGACAAAATTGAAAATGCTACCATTCAGGAGAAATCACAGCGCCCTTGAAATGGCCATGGATCGTTAAACGGCGTCATGTATAATTTGTTCAATCATCATTATTATGTGTGTATATCTCTAACATGGAGTACTCTAATGGAAACGTTGCATTTGTAATTCAACAAATTGGCAAAAAAGCTTGCGTACGCGCATATCAATTAATGGCAGAATTTTGTTTCAAACAATAAAAAGGTATTTTGTAAAAGTATTTTGTGTAAAATACAAAATACTCAAAAAAAGTATTTCAAATAAAATACAAAATACTTTTTACAAAAAGGTATTTGAAATACAAAATACAAATACGTATTTTGTATTTTGTATTTGTATTTTAAATACTTTTATTTGAAATACGTCACATCTCTGTCAATGGACCTTCGACGGATTTTGTTTTTTATGCGAGCGAAATCGTCCGACCCTTTTGTGGTCTCGTGTGAACATCACATTACTGACATAAAAATTCCACACAACTTAATTAATTTAAGTGTTATTACAATTTATATTATTAACAGGATCATATTTAGGCGCCTAATTGTAATTTATTTTTGTAATCATATATTAAAAAATCTACCTACCTTCGAATAATGGCGATATATGAGATGAGATACTCCTAAATATCGGTAAGTTTGGTGAATAATTTAGGTATGTGTGGAATATGAGAACATTGAAAAATGTTATATTATGTAACAAGAGTATATAACAAAGTTGAAAAATGAGTTCAAATATGCATAATAATATGCGTGGCAATATTAAAATATTCCATACAAAATAGCGTTTTAGCTAGTAGGTAGAGGTTGGATTTCGAGATTTTTGTGAGGGGCATTGCGTTTGTTAAAACAAGCAAGATGGAAGTCATTATATTCGGTTTAATACACTCTTAATTAATTTTAACATACTACTAATCACGTAGACGTGAACGTGGTATTAAAGTATTTGAACCCTTGGATGGCCTTTGAAAATAGAATAGAATAGAAAGTATTCGGATCAATTTAGCAGTAGGTGCTTATTGTATTATTACAATTTTGAGGGACATGTCAGGTGTAGAATTAATATACCTGTACTGTAATTTGAAATCAACATGTTTCGGCTTTCTTTGAAAACAATGTGATGCTTCTATTACAAACTAATTGAAGAAGCTCTTCATATGACAAAAATTGATGTTTCTATGAAAAAAGTCACTAACTATATTTTTTCAGCAAAATTTCTTGAATTAGTTTCTTTACTTTGTGTAATTTTAATATAAATCTTTGATAAGTTAGATAATGTAAAATTGTGTAATAAATTTAACAGAACTTTTCTTAAAAGTGAAAATAAAAGAAATCTAATTTACTTTAAGTGTATTGATTTTATAAAATGAAATAATGATTTTTTCTAACATGCAAATAATGACTTTTCCACAACTTAATATTTCATTTTATGATTTTAGGGTATACATTCAGAATATCGAAGTTTGTAGGTAATTATCCGTAACTAGCGATTTGTTGATTTCCATTGCATAGGTGTTTTCTTTTTTTATTAATACATATTTGATGCGTATTGCGAATTTCTGAACACAACTGAAGAACATACAACAAAATGGCAGGATTTCTTCCAACTAACCCAAAGGTTTAAAAACAAAAACCAAATAACAATAATAAATTGAATATTTAAGCAATGTAAATTGCAGAATTTTGTATTCAATGAAGAATTATTTTGTTAATTTAATTTTTGAATTTAGTTTTTGCCAGTTAAAATATCCCTAAAATTCTAAATGTTCTTATACAGTATTCGTTTATAGTATTGGTGCACAAGTGGTGCAATTTCATGATTAGATACACTTAACCAGTCGATTGATAATCACCTCATTAGTCTTAAAACTTCTGTCTCGCGTTGCTCAATCTATAGTAGAGTGAAACGCTTGTTGCAATTTATCCATTCCTTATATAAAAAAAAACTGTGTTACCCTGTATACATGTTGTATCCACAAAATGTATATATTCTATCAGTTTTTCTTACATTCAGCCAAACACCCTGTATACTAAAAAGACAAAAATTCAACACCCTGTATACATTTTGATATCCCATAAAAGCTCCAGGTTCTCCAATTTACATATTCGATTAGTTTTTCTAACGTACTGCCAAAAACCCTGTACTTAAAATACTCCAAGTTGTCCCATTTATATGCCCTACCAGATTTAATTTTGAGTATCCTCAAAATGTCCAAATGGTCTAAATGTGACTCTCTATATACTACTACTACTACTACTATACCATCACGGCATATCCCACAAGTGGGGTAGCCAGCAGATCAGCTGCATGAGAAACATGCAAACTGTCCTCTTCGTGCCAATATAAAATCAAGACATTCAGGATGGGTGGCAAGCCTCATCGCTGAATTTAAGAAGTAAAATATATACATTATATAACTCTCTATATACATTTTTATTTCCCATAAAACACTCCAAGTTCTCCCATTTACATATTCTATCAGTTTTTCTAACGTTCTGCCAAACACTCAATAACAAATAATGTTACATCCTGCAGAAATATTTTTAAATACTTTCAAAATGTCCTAAATGATCCCCTTTAGATACTTTATCAGTTTGACTAACGTTCTACCTAACACCGTGTATACACAAAAAAAATGTGAAAAAAATATGATGCCATGTATAAATATTGTCATTTTTGATGATATTTTATTTTAATTAGAAAACACAGTTAATTTTTCCCTTAGATTTATTTAAAACTCGAGTGTTGTGTAATTAAAATAAAACATCATCAGTATGATTTTTCTTTCTGTGAATGTACAAACTCTAGAATTATTGTATTCTATTGTCATTTTTATATCTTAAACCAACATCTGAGTACGCGCACATTATATAATAATAATAAATAAATCTTTATTGACCATAATTTTACACAAATACTTAAATAAAATACAACATTACAAAACGTGATTTTATTGTTTTGTATTTGTCGGCAAATTGTCTGTCGGTGAAATGTGCGTCGATGAATTATCCTGTCGGTGAATTATCCTCTCGGTAATTTGTCCTCTCGGTGAATTGTTGTCGATAAATTGTCCGTCGGCAAATTGTTGTCGGTGAATTATCCGGCTCCCGTTAAATGTGTGTTGGCTTTGCAATACCACTTGGAAGGAATGATGAGAACTCACAGGAGCACAGATTACTTCATTGATTTGGTGTGGTGAACGGGTCTAGGAAAATTCACCGACAACAATTTGCCGACGGACAATTTACCCACAACAATTCACCGAGAGGACAAATTATCGAGAGGATAATTCATCGACATACATTTCACCGACAGACAATTTGCCGACAAATACGAATAATATAATTCTGGCGTGGTCGGAAGTTCTTTTTTTAAAAAAGACAGATTGTTTCTTGTAGTGGGTGTTTAAATATGTTGTTACACAAATACATAAACAATAAAATACAACATTACAAAACGTGATTTTATTGTTTTGTATTTGTCGGCAAATTGTCTGTCGGCGAAATGTGCGTCGATGAATTATCCTGTCGGTGAATTATCCTGTCGGTAATTTGTCCTCTCGGTGAATTGTTGTCGGTAAATTGTCCGTCGGCAAATTGTTGTCACTTGGAAGGAATGATGAGAACTCACAGGAGCACAGATTACTTCATTGATTTGGTGTGGTGAACATCTGATGTTGGGAAAAAAAAATCTGTTGATGTGCCAAATAGTGCCGTCTCTCTTCCTCGCGGCAGTATGTGAATAGTGTTAGAGCAAGACAGAAGTGAATTGCACTACGCGCGATCCAGTTACAGTGTAAAATGAATCGAAAATTCCGATAAAAGATGTTAAATTATAAGTAGATAGCTTATTTTCGATAATTACACGTATACACTGCGTTATGATAAGATATTTGAAGTTAATATCTATAGAAATCACTTGTTAAGAATAGGTTGACAGATAGACGTCTTTTTTCAGCGGACCGGAAGTCGGATATGCCACACTCATTGTTCTCGCTTTTCAATGATTTTACGTTTCATTTCATCAGTTATTTTTATTCTCTTCTGGCCGTCTTCTTGTGTTTTTTCTTCGGGGACATTTTTGAACGGATTATAATACTTGTTCATAAAAAAAATTACTAATAATATCAAAACCAAGGCGCTAACGGAGCGAGTGCTAAACACAGACTGATGTAGGTACTGGCGCGGAAGTCCCGGCTCACAAGGTCACAAGTGAATGTCGTGAAAAAGGGACTTACTCTTTCTCTGTAACTCGTTATGCGAAATGTCGCTCGTTATGGGAGCAACTTTTTCACATTTTTTTTGCTCGTTATGCGAATTACTCGTTATGAGAGGTGCTCGTTATGAGAGGTTCCACTGTATTCATACAAATACATTCACACTGCCAAAATGTATGTAAATACTAAACAAAAAAATAATTTTGATAACAAAAATAAAAAACGCATTAACAAACACTACACATTTCCCAACATAATATATTTTTATTACAATTTTATTCTTTCCCAACTTTCTTTATTTTTTTTTAACACGCGGCGCTAGAATTGCCATCCACACTTCTCAGCATTATACACCCAGATAAGTCTCCATATGATCAGTCATGGTCACACAAAAACTTAACAGACTAATGCCGGGAAAATTTCACCTATCCAGATATGCAGGATATCAAAGGATTAGGCTCAGAACGCGGGTTCAAAATACCAGCATTGTGCCTGAAATATCTGTGTTCAAAAACTTTCTTACAATATTACAAGTGTTAATTATAATAGATTTTTGAATTTTAATGTACAAATTAACCGGTAAATTTAATTTTTGTAAATTATTTATTAAAGATTTCTGAGTTACCCCTGTAGCTGACATGACTAAAGGTATTATATAAACGGACCTAGAATGCCAAATATTTTGTAGTTCTTCTGCTAGTTCTGTTGTTTGTATATTATGTGTATTTGGGACAGCGATGTCTATTAGGTACGTGATTTTATTACGTTTATCATGTAATACTAAATCGGGTCTATTATGATGTACAGTGGTGCCTCACACAACAAACTTAATTCGTTCCAGGAGCAAGTTTGTTATGCGAAAAGTTCGTTATGTGAAACGCGTTTTCCCATAACAATACATGTTAAAAAAAATAATTCGTTCTGTAGCATAAAATATGCTAAGATGACATAAAAAAAGATAAATTTTTTGTTATTATTTTTATTTAGATACATCTAACAAAAACATTTTTTTTTTTAATTTTAAGACAGACTAAGTAGAGTCTACCGAATCTTGCACATCTTCATCAATTTTCTGCTTTTTGGCCGATGGTTTCATGAAAAACCTGTCCAAAGTCGTTTGTTTTTCTCTTTTCTCTAACATCGTAAGTTAAGCGCAGTGACTAACGACTGCCTGCAGTGCCTGCGCGGGAGTATGCAATACATCGGCAGCGATCGTGGAAGCTCGGGCGACTTCGTTGTGTGAAGCGAAGTTCGTTGTGTGCAGCGTTCGCTGTGCGAGGCGTTCTTTATGCGAGGCACCACTGTATTTGTCTATCTGTTATTATTGTTTTATCATAATACTGTAGTACTTAATTTATTACAATTTATTATAAATTCTTTTATATTATTAAAATTATTTCGCTTTCACAAATTTACGTACCTGTCACTTTTAAAAGGGGATTGGGAAAGAAGGGTGGAGGGGGAATAAAGTATGATATTCAGCTCACCTCCGAGACAGACTCCGGACTAAAACTGCAACGATTGAAAAGTCTCTTCATATATCCAGGGTCCCTTGCACCAGCCATGTCACACTGTAAAAAGTTCTTAATGTTAATATCGCATATCCTATAAATAGGGTTTCTTGAGCCTGCAATCGTTTTTGTATTACTGATGGAAAACATAATTTATTTTTTATTTATTTATTACAAACAAAAAACAGACAATAGCTACATAATTATATAAAGTACAGAAAAAATGCAAATCTTTCAGAGATCAGCTATCATCCAACACCATGCGTCACAAATTAATTTACAAGATATAGGTACCTTACATTCTAGTCATCTTACATGCCTATATATACACAGTCTCGTTCGCTCACTCAATAATCACACTAGCACAACAAACAAGTCATTAATAACAAATCAAAAGGTAGGGGGGGTGAATTATGGTGAATTGAAGTTTTAATTTTCATGTTATGGAAAGAAACATAATTATTATTGTCAATAATGGAAATTCTCGAAAAGTAAGATTATATATAGGTAGACACCAGTGGCGGGACTAGGCTTTTCACATCGGGCATGCTTTGTACAAATATACTATTTTACTCGCAAACGAGTGTACGTCCTTGAGAATAATATTATATATATATATATATCGGAGACGGGACTAGGCTTTTCATGTTGGTCTTACATTCGTTATAATAATAAAAAAAAAGATATCCAGAATGGTTGACATACCCCTTTGCTGAATTTAAGATATTAAATGGCTTATATGTGATGTCTCTTAAAAGACACTTAAAAACTTTAGTGGGAGATCTATTGTTTGCCAAAGACTTCATGGGTCCTTAATATAAATAAATAAAATACAAGAAGTCTGCGATACAAATAAATACTATTTTTAAGTATGTAAGTAAATTTAAAGTTAAATGTCGTAATTACTATACAATTTATTTTGTCTCGCGCATCCATCATAATATTAATCAATCCTTTATGAAGAACGTTTCAAGTCTAAAAACTATTAGCGGTTGCACCTTCAAATTATTTTTAACTGCCTAGTACGTTACGCACGACTCACACAATCATCACACAACCAATACAAATAAAAACATACTCATATAGGTACATTATGCACCCAAACGTTATTCGTGCAAGCTTGCTTATTTTGTCCTTAAGATTGCACACATACAACCAAACATACCCAATAATACACATGTATGGCGCGTCATTGCCTACTACGTATTCACACTAAAATTTAAGTGTGTGTTAGTGAGAACAGAGGCTACGTATAAAGCAATAACTTACTATTCCATTAATTTAGCTAACACAGCATAATGAAATCTTTAAAAATTTCAAATACAAATTTGACTGCGGCACACCGTTTGCGGAGCACTGAAATATAGGATTTTCATTATTTTTTTATTTTATTACCAGCAGCCGTAGTCAAAACCAGAGATGTTGCGCATATTCGCATCCGCATCCGCAATAATCGATGCGGATGTTCACGCGGATGCGGATGTAAGACAATTTGCGACAAGAAAGAAATGGGCCGGCGAGTGGCGCGTGCCGTTCACACTTGACATTAACCAATGGGAACGAAAAAATTGGTGACAAGATCCGACGCGTTTTTATTTTTGCCGGTTTTATTTTATTTTTTTTGCCGGTTTTTGCAAATAACAAAAAAAAAATATTTCGCCAAAAAAACCATAATATTATTGTAACAACAATTTCGTCACATATTTGACAGTGGGGCCTACCAACTAAGATAGTTCCTACTTTTTTTCTATAACATCTTAAACATCCGCATCCGCGGATGTGAGCCTTCAAAAATCCGCATCCGCATTCACATCCGCGGATGTGTAAAAATCGACATCCGCAACATCCCTGGTCAAAACACATTTCAACGTTATGTAGTCGTTCGACTATAGACTATAAAGAAAATATCAAACTTCGTAGCTAAAATACACACGTCATTGTGTTTTGACAAGGCTGCTGCTAGGATAATACCTCAATTTAGTTTATGTACTATAATATTTTCTCTGTTTTGTATAATCACGTTATTTATAAAACACAGATAAACATTCAAATGAGCATAAATATTTATTAGATTCACCTGTTATTTTTGCGAAGAAAATTTTAAGAAGACGTCGGCACAACAATTAACTTGATTATAAACAAAATGTTATAATTCTTAGAATCATATAACAACTTGAATTATTTTACAGCGATTCTAACTACGGATTGGAAACACATCCGCCCAGGAAAAGTGTCTGCAGAAATAAAGAAAAATATCACAATAAACTTGTTATCGTTAAAACTAGAGATGCAACGAATATTAGGCAACTATTCGGTATTCTGCCTATTCGGCAACATTTTTACTATTCCACCGAATACCGAATATTTAGTCTATTATTCGGTGTTCCACCGAATAGTTTAAATGTAAAACTGGAAGGAACTAATAGCTTGTAGTTTGTTGCTATTTTATTGTCAGCTGCAGATGCATAATTATTAATCCTCAAATATCTAATTAATTAATTTAATTTGATATGCAGTGAAACGACATAATATTATTATTGTAATTAATAATATTGGAACACAAAAAAATCGAAAAAATGTACCGCGCTGCAAAGTCTAGTACATATTATTATGTCTACGATAATTATACCTAAACGAAGATGTGCGGTCGGGAATACCTACCGCACGCTCTCACCATTGTTTTCCCAATATTCGCCGAATATTCGATTATTCGGCACATGATCTTGCATAATATTCGGCAAATTATTCGTTGACTATTCGTTGCATCTCTAGTTCAAATGGTTTGCTGAGTGTACAAAGTGAGTCACCTTATAGCTAAAGAATCATATGTATATGATTATGTATACAAATAACAGAGTATCTACCTATAATAGAATGAAAACATTCATAATTTATTGAAAGGAATCATATCTGTAATATTATTGCCATGATTTTACTAACACTTATAGATCGTCTAATGGTCTATTGAACCGAGATTTGTTGACGGGTTGGTCACTAATAATAATTGTTATAACAAACCCTGGGTGGTTCGGTGGATGACGTGTTTTGCGCTGTTGTGTTATCACAGAGATTGCCAACTGCCATGTTTGAGGGTTTGATGCGATCTATAGACACTTTAACATGTTTATTTTTTATATTTAAGATGTACCTAAGTCTTTGCATCACGGCATATTATTTCATAAGGTCCATTATTATGGTGGTTGGAGTATCATCTTGGAAGCATCTATTCTAACAAAAGTATGCGTAGAAGATGCTAGGTCTTAGAAATGAAAGTTCTCCTGTTTCCGTGGAGTTTGGTCGGTGGTGGCTGAGTGTCCCTGAAATGTTCGTGGAGATTTTTGGCAAAACCAGTTATGTTAGTTAGCTCCTAGCTCCTCAAAGTACTCTTTCCATCTATTCACAACGTCAACACCATTCATCAACATACATCACTCTGTATTTCTAATTACATTCATACCATTCATCTTATTGTTGCTTTTTTTTACGCTTTACTTCTTTCCAGAACATTTTCATATTTTCTTTCACATTTTCAGAAAATTTCTTGCACTCTGCCTCATCCACTATTTTCTTTTTTTTCCTTTATCAGTACCTTAACTACTTTCTTATATCCCTTGTACACTTCTCTAGCACTCATTTTTCCTTAATCTAGATTACGTGAGGCTAGTACACCCTTCCATGCATTTTTCTTCTTCCTAACTGCGTCTTTAACATCATCATCCCACCATGAATCACCTGTATTTCGTCCAATCACAGTTTCTCTACAGATATCTTTTACACAGTCTACTATCACGTGTTTCATCACACTCCATCTGTCATCTACACTCAATCCATTACCTTCATTTGCATCAAATTTTATTCTTGTTTCTCTTTCATACTTTTCCCTACACACCTTGTCGTTTAACTTTTCGACTTTTATTCTCTTAGCTTTTTCAACTTTACGTGTTTTAGACCGCCAGCCAGAGAACAAGCATTTTCTCGAAACCACAAAAAATGGTCTATTTCTAGCTCAGTGCCAATATACAACCGCGTATCAATGGAGGTTTCCGAAGATTTGAGTCAACACATACATAATCGATTAAGGATCTCTCACACCCTCTCTATCAAGTAAACAAATGAATATCTTTGTGCTCAAAAAACGTATTGGATATAAAGAGATCCCATTCCATGCATACCTCTAGAAGTCTTCTTCCATTATCATTCACTCTTGCATTACTGTGATCACCTAACACGCTTTCATAGTCTCTGCTTCTCGCTCCAACTCATCCATTAAAATCTTCAGCCAGTAAAATACTTTCATTGTCTTTCTTATATTCTGCTAAATATATGCAAAAAATATGCAATTTCGATTAAGACATATCAGGATTTTTTCTCATTAGCAAACACTCTATTTTACTACCAAAATAATCTCCAAATATTTAGTTTCCGTGTTGTTGTATTAATTGTAACATCCATTTTGAAATTAATTCAATAGAATGAAAAAAAAATTGACTATGAATATCGCTATTTAGTAAATCTTTTGTATATTTCCATATGTTTTCTTAGCAATTTTTGTGACATGGTCTCATTAAAATTGTAATGTCTTTATCAATTTTATATAAGATATTTAAAATGTTTTTAACCTATGACCTTCCCAGAAAATGAGACCTCGTATAGAGTGTATTATTTTACTTCTGTATTTCCTAATTTCAGAATCCATTAAGGACATACGAACATACATACGTACATAGATACTATCTATTGCATTTGATATGAAATTATTTTGCCCCCAAAATTTGATTGACCTAATTAACAATTTTTCCGTCAAATTTTTAGTCCACACATATAGATTGATGGTGCAAAGACAAGAATAAATGGCGCTTGATCCATTCTGCCTACCTGGCAAGGGAAGCGGTGTGATGAGATGTTGATGATGAAGATGATTAAAATAAACTCTTCACTTATTTTAGAGGCATTAACTATGTAACAATTTCTAGACATTTAAAAAAATTAAATTGAATTTCTATGTTTGTTTGTTACATGAATTTAAAATACGATATCGCGATTTCAGTGTAACAACACCATTGACGAGCTTTTCAAGTGTCTTGAAAAGCTCGTCAAAGGTGTAAGAACACTGAAATCGCGATAGCGTATTAAATTAACATAGAAATTCAAGTTAATATTTTTTTTTTAAATAAACTTTTTCAGTTAAAAATCAAACTCTATGATTTTATTTATATGATATACTTGTAAAACTCCATAATTTTAATTTATAAATTACAATTTATTTGTTTTACAAAATATTTAAAATAATGTGACATATGTTTCCCCCAACCATCCATCAACACACCCCGACCATCAACACACAACACACACCTACAAGACAAAGCACTTTAGTATGATTATGGCATTGCAGCCGAAACATATGTCACATTATTTTAAATATTTTGTAAAACAAATAAAATTGTAATTTATGAATTAAAAAAAAAAATCAAACTGTTTTATATTGTTCTTGATGCAATATGGTAATACAAAAAATGTGGTGTTTTATATATGAAATTTATTTATTTATTCAACACATCATTTCACAAATTAATGTTTACTTTACTAACAAGCTAAAGAAACATCCAAAAATAATTACACATAATAATATTTAACTGATATATTTCTAAGAGAATCGACATAAAGCGAAGCTGACAAGATATTTTAAAAATAAATAGTGTATATGGCAATAATTATCAATAATAACTCTATGCTATGCTTACGATGTTTGTATTATTTTTAATTTTGTTTATAAGTTAAGCAAAAAATTAATTCAAACCTATAAAATATAGAAGATTGTGTTCGTTGTTTTTAAAATTGCCATTTTAGTACTATATTGAATAATTTAAATACTTGTATAAAACATTTTTTAAAACGAATACTATCAATGAGCTCTTTTATATATTAAGAATTTCGACGAAATATGCTTACACATAAATTTTTATATGTGGACTGTCTACAGCAGCGGGGAAAAGGAAATTTTGCGCAAACATAGACGGGCATTGCAGCAATCTTAATTAATATCCCCATCTCTTGTGAAGTCATTTCCTCTTCTGAATTATTGTATAACACAAGAGGACGATTTGGACTGCTGAGCTCTCAATTGTTCCATCATTTCAATTTGTTTTTGCTGCATTACATTAATCTTTTCTAAGAATTCAATTTGATCTCTCATCTGCTTTTCTTTTACCTCATTTAATAGTTTATTGGCCTCATTGGTAGTTATTTCAGACATTCTTTCTTGCAGATTTATCCTCGAGGCTATGACCTGATCTTTCATTCTGGATATGGCTGTAGTTACCTTAACACGGAATATATTGCTCTCTTCTATATTAAGAATTTCATCAACAAACTTTATGAAATCCAATTTCATATAAATGCTTCCGCCTTCTTGTAGTTCAGCAATGCTTACGGAATTTTCTCCGATAGCAGAAAGTGACTCTTTGACCGTCGTTTGGGAGTTCAAAAGTGATTTCAATTTTTCTTCCTCCTTTATTAGTTTTTTCTTGATTCTTTTCAATTCATCCGTTTCTGTTACTTTATTGATGTTAGAAGGAATCACATTTTTGATATATTCAATTTCAATACGCTCCAAAACGCCATCTAACTCTTTAAACTCTGTGAAGTAAGCATGCGCTTCTAAAAGAAAACATTTGGATCTGTCTGAAATTCCAGGAGTTACGGCAGATAACTGCTGCTTTTGTATCGCTTCTGCAACTTTCTCAATGGCAATGTCAACATTTTGAAATAGTTTGGAACAATCTTCAGATTCTGAAGAAGGCGTCTCGCATAGAACAAAATAATTTGGATTCTGAATCAGATGATGAACTAGACTTCGATTATTAATTTTTAATTTCTCCTGCTTCATTATACTTTTCGACAAAAGATCAGTCATCTCCTTTTTGCTAGTTTCCTCGTTGTCCTTATTAAACACAACTATGATACCATTCATCATGGATGTAGCATATCCAGGAAGGATCGAGTGAATTTTATCAAGAAATGCAATGAACTGTGCGGGATTGTCATGGATAACGTCGTTGGTGTCAGAAATGAGAACAAACTTGACAGAGTTGGCGTTTTTTATCATTTCTTTGATGTAGAATGCATTCGCAACATCTTGTGCCTCTCCTCTATTATCGTCAAATCCTGGTGCATCCACAATCAGTCCTTTAATTCTGGAAGATTTCCAAGCTGACGGGATTGCTGTTTCAGACGTTGTTTCCAGACCAATAACTGGACCTTTTTCTTCATCACAATCTTTGATTATCTTGTAATTATTCTTTTTATATTTCACAGCTTTCAATTTGTTTCCAATAACATGATTCACAACTGTACTCTTTCCTGCTCTGGTATTGCCAATGAATATGACGATATCTTTATCTATGATGTCCTGAACTATCTTGGCGCATTCTGGGCTGTAAATCAGTGACTGCATTTTAGCCAGACACTCCAGAACCATCTGCTCCTGATCGCGTGTCAACTTCATTTCGAAGGAATTCTGTAAACATAAAACAATGTAATGAATTTGTGATTGCACCCATCCTCAACGTCTCAAGTTTTATTGTCACGTTCGTCCGCTAATTAACCAGCCCGTAAGATATACTTTGATGGTAAGAATTAATGAAATTATCCAATACGAATATAAATACTGACGACCATAAGTACTGCACATATTGTAACTACATTCATTATTATTTCCATTTCCTTAAGGGCCCCGTTTAGAAAAAACGGTAGAATATTCAATTTTCAACAAATTTGATAGAAAAACTGCCAAAACAAAAAATCAAATATTACCAATATTAGTTTTTTACTAAAAAATAAATAAATCGCAGACTGACGAGATTTATTTAGGTACTCTTTGTTATATCAAAATACAAATTATTTGTAAAATATATATATTTTTTATTCATCCTATCAAGCATATAAATACTATAGATTTTAGCAAACTTTTTTAGTATACAAAAAATTGAGTTCATGTGGTAATTTTTGGTTTCAAGATATGAGAATTTTATCAAAAAAAATATATTTTAAGTCGGTTAATATCCATGAAAAAAACAAAACAAAAAAAATTGTGCTTTAATTTTAATAACTATCTAAATATTCTCAATATTAAAATAAATATATGAAAATTTGTAGGATTCTTGTGCATTTATGTACCAAACACACCCCCGAAATTCGATTTTTAGAAATATGCTTTTCTATAAACGAATACTATGAAGCTAAAATCGAGTTTTTTTTTTTAGTTAAAGTTTGATATTGATAATTAATATTTGTTTTCATATTTTATCAAATCAAAATGTTCGTAGGGTCAACAAGTTTTGAGAGTTTGTGTGCCAAACTTGTTAAAAATTTAAGGTTTTTTTGTTTTTGCTAAAGGGGCCCCTTAAGAACCACAAAAAAACATTTCTATGTTTTAATTGAGAGCTTCAGATGCAAAGGCACACCGATCCTAGAATATTGAAACCAAGTAAACAGCACATTTCTATTTCTACCTATAATATTTTGAATAATGTTTTTTCTGTATTTATATATTTAAGTATATAGTTATAATAATCTTTTGTCTAATAATAAAAAAAAACAGTCGGTATAATCTTAAAATATTACGAATAAATAATTAAAAGGGCAGCGCCCGCCACATACCTCGTGCCGTACCTGGAGATATGTATCTCCATAACGACACACACATGCACAAAACAGGATTTAATGTCGCATTAAAGCGAGAAATGCTGCCCCGAGGGAGCACTCTAGATTTAGCGGCCACACACCAAAAAAATTGGTGCAAAAAGGGAAGGGGAGAAATGGGAATATGCCTTCTTCTCTATGCAGTATCGCTAGTTACTTGAAGGGGATATTAGGCTACCAAAGAAAGTACAGAAGTTTTTGAAGGCGAAAAAGTTTTTCCTTGTGGCCACTAAGTCCGCATGTCCTACAGGTCCAGAAGATGGACCACGAACAGCAACGAGCATCTCCTCTCTTTTCCTACTGATGTCGGTGTGGGAACAATCCCACAAAATATGTTCCGACGTTTGCGATTCAGAGTGACAGAAATTACACGAAGGGGATGATTTTATCCCAAACTGGTGAAGACGTACATTGAATGCTCCATGACCAGTAAGAAATTGTGTTGTCCAGTACTCGGGCTCAATCCAAACAGAGTTTACGCGCCACTTAACTTGTGGAAGGAAGAGAAAAGTTGTTCTACCAACAGAAGATAGGGACCAACGGGACTGCCACACAGTGTAAAGAGCTTCGAGACTTTCAGATTCAAATCGAAGGGGATCTGAAGGAGGCTGCAATTCAAGATCTCCAATCATTGAAGGACGATCTCTCTTGAAATTGAAAATACAGGCCCTTCGCTGAATCTCCAAATCCAGTGGGACCACGCCAGCCACCACAGGCAGTGCATCCGTCGCGCATGTTTTATATGCCTTTGTCATGGCGACAAGAGGAAACCTCTGTGCACTTAGTAATATACGTCGAACATATTGAAACTCGCAACGGTGAGCCCAGCAGCCTGCGGCGTAAGCCAATATACCCAAGTAGATAGCATTGTAATATACTTTCACAATTTGATATTTAAGTCCCCACCTACCTTTTGACAATGAGAATACTGCAAAGAAACCCTTTTTTGCATTACTAATAGATTTTTTAATATGTGGCATAAAATCTAGGCCAGTATTTAGAACAACCCCCAGATTTACCACCTCTTTATAAAACTTAACAGGAGTGTTCAGGAAAGAAAACGTTGGATTTCTATTGAGAATGCCCTTCAACATTACGGCAGATGTTTTATGAGGAGCAAATTCAAGCCTGTTACTGCGACCCTACTCAGCGACCAGAGACAAACTAATTGATGCCTTTTCCTCCAGTTGCCGCCTTGAGTTTCCCTCGATACATAAAATGGCATCATCAGCGTAAGCCTGGATATTACAGCCCACCGGAAGAGGAAGATCCAAAAGATCGTCAAATAGAATATTCCATAGCAACGGGCCAAGGACGGAACCCTGTGGGCAACCTATTGTTACAGATTTTTCGTGAAGTTTACGTCCATCAGATATAAAAACCTTTCGATTCGTAAAATAAGATGAAATGAGAATGTGCAGATTTCGGGGAATTGACCTGATAGACAATTTATGGAGCACTAAAGGCCACCATGCATTATCAAACGCTCCACAAATATCGAGCGAAACAATGGATACATATTTGGAGTTAGAGTTGGTGACCTGAGTTTTGAGATCATATATGGCATCTTCACGAATAAATTTTCAATCTCAACAATGTGGAACGAAGTGAGTTTGCATCTCATTTAAGTCAAAATAATGACACTTGGTCAGATATAATTAGGGTTGCCACCCGTACTTTATTATAAATTATTGTACTTTATTTCAGGTAATTGTACTTTATACTTTATGAGAACAATAAAGTACATGAAAATACTTTATTTCGCATTATTTGATTTTTTTGGATTTTGAAAAGTTAAGTCGTAAATATATGGCTTAGTTAAATAAAATTTATCGACTGGTGCAAAGCTTCTCTGAATTTGATAAAAAATTAATTGCTTATTTACTTTAATTTAAATATAGACTGCAAAGATGCTGTCTAATTGTTTAATAGAGATGCTAATTTACACAAACTGCAAAAAGCAATAAAAACACGATTTTAAACATAATAACAAGTAATCAAAAATAAATTCTAAGTACTTACTTTATTTTGATGCTATGTACTTTTTTTTCTTACCTTTAATAACCAATGTACTTTAACTGCAACAGAGAAAGGTGGCAACCCTAGATATAATGCCTTGAAATCAGGGATGCAAAGAATAGTATGTTTGCCGAATACCGAATATGATGCAAGATCATGTGCCGAATAACCGAATATTCGGCAAAACAATGGTGAGAGCTTGCGGTACTCCCGACCGCGCATCTTCGTATAGGTATATCATAGACATAGTATTATGTATCTGCTAGACTTGCAGCACGGTACATTTTTTCGAAGTTTTTTTGTGTTCCAACATTAATACAGTAATAGGAATAATAATATTATGTTGTTTCACTCTATATCAAATTAAATTAATTAATTAGATATTTGAGGATTAATAATTATGCATCTGCAGCTGACAATGAAATAGTA
Source organism: Athripsodes cinereus (assembly GCA_947579605.1). Classification (NCBI taxonomy): domain Eukaryota; kingdom Metazoa; phylum Arthropoda; class Insecta; order Trichoptera; family Leptoceridae; genus Athripsodes; species Athripsodes cinereus. The sequence continues at coordinate 2,820,256 of OX388327.1, forward strand.
ACAATCTACAAGCTATTAGTTCCTTCCAGTTTTACATTTAAACAATTTGGCAGAATACCAAATGATAGACTAAATATTCGGTAATCGGCCGATTAGAAAACATGTTGCCGAATAGGTAGAATACCGAATAGTTGCCGAATATTCGTTGCATCTCTAGGTACTTGAAATAGTTAACCAATCATGCAATCCGCCATATAGGAAATTTTTAAATCTGTCATTGATTCAAATGGACTGAAGTGTTTTTTCTTCGAAATTAGTTTTTTGGAATCGATTTCCCGAGGATGGAGGTGAATTTTTATCGTATTTATTAAACTACATTGTAGTCAGCGAATTTCTAAACATTTCTGCATTGAAAGAGATCCACCGTCCACCCAGGTACCGCACAAGTCAGGAGACTTCAATTTTTAAACATTTTTGCATTTATAAGAATTGACATACTAAACTCGCAGAACGGTACATTTTTTCGAAATTTTGGTGTTCTAACATTTATGATAACAATAATATTATGCTGTTTTACTCCATATCGTTCAGGGATATTGTCGATATTGTCCTGAAATGACCTTTAACCACAAGTGCATCACAATATGTAAAAGCTTACATATATTGGGATCAATATCTAGTATAACTAGCTGTTTCCACGCATTTACTCGGTGTTCTGAAGATTACCTAAGTTATAACGATATTATCAATAAAAATCATAATCCTCCATTATTATTAAATGTTAAATACATCATACTTATTTCTGTACGATATACCATAATTAAAGTTAGTTAAGCATTTACAGAAAGAATATAAAAGTATGTTAACAGAATTAATACATATTTAAGTTTTAGAGATGCAATCCTGAGTCTCAGACTTATTCTAGAAAAGAGAATAACAACTAATAAAAACACATACATAGTGTTAGATATATGTTCAATATCCAATAATTTTTTGTGTGTGTATCACTGGTGTTTATTGTGTGTGCAATCTTCTTTGCATATCCTTCCCCCACTCCCTTCTTTATACCCCAGTGTGCTCACATAATTGTTACAAAAAAACTTTCTTCTGCTGAAAACTTTGGTGATGTGCACACGCATATATATCAGTCATGTATAACAGTTTCAATATAGTAATTAAGTGATTGTGTTTAATAATTAAAGTAATTCAATGATAATAATAATCAAATAGTGATAATAAAACAAACAATTATATAAAGTGTTTAAGTGCAATACAAGAAAGAAAATAGAAATTTAGGGTGAGTCACAGCTTCCTATATAACTACAGTCCTTATTTCAGTAGTGATATTTAGCCTTTTAACAGGAAAATATTCTACATCCCTTTTGGTCCCTCTCACCGTATACAGTTATCCTTTTTTCTATTTTATTTCAAAGCGATTTGCACATTTAGTATTCATTCAGTGATACATACTTCATACATAGGTACAAAGTAGATTCATAATTCAATTGCAACAAAGTATTGTGGGTAGCATTTTTTTCACATTGATTTTGATTACTGTTCAACTGAAAACCATAGATAGTTCATAGTTGGCAATCAGCTGCAATTCAAGACGGCAGCCATCTTAGTTGTTTACATTTATTGACATTTTTAAACGTCACTTTGACATAACTTTGTTTATTATTGTATTACTCAGTCAAACTTCAAAATGTCAGCTGAAATCAAATTTAATTTATCAAGGATGTCTCTTGATAAACTGTGCGAAATATCTGCTAGTATTAATGAAGCAAATTATAATGATCCAACAATAAAGACGGCTTTTTTAACACGTTACGAAGATCTTGAGAAAAATTATGAGGAATTTCTTAAGTGTTATATTTCAGTTGAAGCTGCAAAAAAGGCAGGTTTTGATAAAGAAATGCATATGGCTATTTATCAGGATTATGAAGAAAAGATTTATTCTACAAAATCTGTTTATAATAGATACTACAAACAAAATTTAGAACAGAAAGTCGATACTGATATAAAACCAGAAATGAATTCGCATAATAGATTTCACATTCCGAACATTCAAATTCCTAGTTTTTCGGGTAAAATTACAGAGTATATCAACTTTAGAAACATTTTTAGAAGTCTCATTCATGATGATCCTACATTAAAGCCTATTCAAAAAATGCATTATTTAATGAGCTGTCTCAAAGAGGATGCTTTACAATTGATAAGACATTTGACATTGTGTGATGAGAATTATTCAGTAGCATTCAGTATCTTGGAGAATAGATATTATAATACACGTATCATTTCTGAAAAGCATTTGGACGCATTATTATCAGTACAACTTAATGCTAAAACTACATTACGTAATTTTCTAGACATTATCAATCAGAATGTTTTAGCATTGAAATCAATGAAGTTTAATTTTAGTGAAGAATCATTCATTTTACTACATTTAACATTGAAGAAGTTACCCATAGAATTGCGTAATAAATTTGAATTACAATATTCAAATGATGAAATGCCTACATTTTCTCAATTAGTAGATTTTTTAGAAAAACATTGCAAAGCAAACGAGGCATGCAGTTATCAACCCAGGGAGCGTAATACATTTACGAAACATCAAGTATCAGTTGTATCGAAGACACACACCAAATGTATTTGTTGCAACGGAGAGCATTATGTGTTTGCATGTTCCACATTCAGGAATATGGACGTACATGAGAGAAATAAATTAATTAAGAAATCTAATCTTTGTTGGAACTGCTTACATCCACACAGGGTGCAACAATGCACATCTAACAAGAGATGTAAAGTGTGCAGTGGGAAGCACAATAGCCTATTACACGTAGATAGAGTACATGCAAGCAGCATTGATACTTCTTCTTCTTCTCCACATAGAGAACCTGAAACTCATACAGTGACAGGTACATGTTTACAAACATCATTACAATCAACAGGCAAATTATGCAACGTCATTGTAGGTACAACCATGTTACATATTAGAGATGAACAAGGCCATTTTCATGAAATTCGGGGTTTAGTGGATCCAGGTAGTACATGTTCCATTATCTCAGAAGCGTGTGTGCAACGACTCAAATTAAAGAGAGAACGAGCAGCAATATCAATTACGGGAGTAGGTGGAGAAAATTCTCAGTATCTTAATTATCAAATCAGGTGTACAATCAAACCTGTTCACAGTCAAGAACCACAACTTGATATTATTACATGCAGTATGAAGAGGATTACAAAGGATTTGCCATTGCAAAATATTAGTTCGGATGTTTACAATAAATTTACTGGTCTCAATCTTGCAGACAAAGATTTTCATATCTCACGTCCTATAGACATATTATTAGGAGGAGATATTTTCAATGAGATTATGAATGGAGAAAAAATTACATTGAACTCCACATTACCATCAGCTTATTCTACAATATTTGGTTGGGTAATTATAGGGAAGCTACCTAACGATATTTCAAAAGGCAATAATCAAGTAACACATGCAGTTACATTGGATACTCTGATTCAAAACTTCTGGGAACTGGAGCAGGTTCCAGACATCACAGCAGTTAGTCCAGAAGATGAGAAGTGTGAAGAACATTTTTCAAGATCAATATCAAGAACAAAGGAGGGTCGATTCGTGGCGCGACTACCCTTTAGGGATATTACTCCGGAACTAGGAGAAACGAAAAATCTTGCTCTTAAAAGATTTTATTCATTGGAAAATCGTCTTGAGAAAGATTCGGCTCTCAAGGTAGAATATACACAAGTTGTAAATGAATATTTAAAGTTAAACCACATGGAAAAAGCCAACATATCTGAAATCAAATATTTTCTGCCTCACCACTGTGTTGTGAAAAATACACTTTCAACAACGCGTGTTCGAGTCGTTTTTGATGCGTCTATGAGGAGTAGTAACGGATATTCTTTAAATGACGTTATCATGGCAGGGCCGAAACTTCAAAAGAATATAGCAGATGTTCTACTAAGATTTCGTCAACACCAGGTAGCATTTATATGCGACGCACGTATGATGTTTAGGCAAATATGCATGCATCCTGATGATCGGAATTATCATGGAATTTTCTGGAGAGATTCACCAGACAAACCATTACAAGTTTTTAGACTTACAACAGTTACATTTGGTATCACTTCATCACCTTACCTAGCCAATAGGTGTTTATTACAGTTAGCAAGAGAAGGACAAACTTCACATCCAAATGCTAGTAGGATCATTCAAAATCAAATATACGTGGATGATTTCATCTGCGGAGCTGACAACCTTCAACAGGCCCTTGAATACAAAACAGAATTAATAGATCTCCTAGCAAAAGCCGGCTTCGAACTACGCAAGTTCGCTAGCAACAGCAAGGAGTTTCTGTACGATATACCTAGTGAATGCTGTCAAGAAATTCAATCCTTTGATTCAGAATGTGATATAGGTATTAAAGTATTAGGTATTCAGTGGATTCCATCAGGTGATTACTTTAAGTATAATGTGAATATACAAAACACGGCCATAACAAAACGAGCAATTTTATCAAACATAGCAAGGCTTTACGACCCTTGCGGATGGTTGACACCTGTCACATTTTACGCAAAATCTATACTCCAAGAGATTTGGCTCTTAAAAATAGGTTGGGATGACATAATCTCCAATCATATTTCAGACAAATGGAAGCAGTTCATCTTTCAATTAGGTGAAATACAAAACATTAAAATCTACAGATGTGTAGTTTCATTGGAAAAGAATGTAGATTATCAACTGCATGGTTTTTCAGATGCATCTGAGAAGGGTTTCGCAATAGCAATATATCTACGTTCAGAAGATCAGCAAGGAAACATAGATGTTAATTTATTAATGGGAAAGTCAAAGTTAGCACCTGTTAAACAAAAATTATCTATTCCAAGAATGGAACTCTGCGGTGTTCACTTACTTTCAAAATCATTGAGTTATATTCAAAATATTTTTGAATTTATTCATATTTCATCTGTATATGCGTGGTGTGATTCAAAAGTCGCACTTTCGTGGTTACGTACACCTCTTCACAAATTGAAATCATTTGAAGCCAACAGAGTATCACAAATTCATTCTATGTGTGATATACATATGGAGATAATATGTGTGATATAGTAAACATATGGAGATATATACCATCGTCTTCTAATCCGTCAGATTGTGCGTCACGCGGCTTATCACCAAGTCACTTGATAAATCACAAACTTTGGTGGAAGCCACCAATGTTATTCAAATCTCCTTCTGAATGGCCAATAGAGAATATTACATCTAAACAAATTGTTGAAGACATTGTACCAGATACAGCATTGGTTCACATTGTAGAAAATCATACCAGTTGGGATATTTTGGAGAAGTTTAGTTCGTTTTCTAAACTTGTTAGAATAACAGCCTATTGTATGAGATTTATTCATAACATACGAAACAAAAAGAATAAGCGATCAGGATACATAACTGCCGTTGAATGGAAGGATGCTTTAGTAAAACTCATTAAACATGTACAATCAGTAGAATTTTCGAAGGATATCAAGTTAATAAAGCGTAATATGAGTCATCGTACTACATTTTGTAAGTTAAGACCATTTCTTGATTCAAGTGGTATCATACGAATAGATGGAAGATTACATAAATCCACATTATCATACGAGGCAAAACATCCAATCGTCTTACCAAAATCTCATAATTTCACCTTGTTAATTGTTAAATATTATCACACTCTATTTTTACATGCAGGTCCATCACTAACATTGTCTAATATACGACAGAGATATTGGATTATTTCTGGACGAAGCATAGTTCGTCGAGTTATTCATCAGTGCATTAGATGTTTTCGCACAAAACCTAAGAATATAGAACCCTTGATGGCAACGTTGCCGCAAGTCAGAGTAAGTCAAGCAAGAATCTTTTTAAAAACTGGATGTGATCTAGCTGGACCTTACTTCATCAAGTCTTCTACATTACGTAATTCAAAAATACAGAAAGCGTACATATGTTTGTTTATTTGTATGGTTACAAAAGCCGTACATATTGAAATTGTTTCAGATTTATCTTCTTCAGCATTCTTAGCAGCATTAGATAGATTCATATCTAGGAGAGGACTGTGTTCAGACTTTTATTCTGATGGGGGCATGAATTTCGTAGGATTAAAAAATCATTTAAAGGAAGTTAACAAATTCTTACAAGATAATTCAACAGTAGAGAATATATCAGAATACTTAACAGAAAGACAAATAACATTCCATAGGAATCCAGCTGCAGCTCCCCACATGGGAGGACTGTGGGAACGGGCGATTTCGTCCATCAAATCTCACATGAAAAGGGTTGTTGGAGAGACAACGTTAACATTCGAGGAACTCTACACTTTAGCAACTAAGGTAGAAGCAGTTCTAAATTCAAGACCCATCTGTAACGTATCAGATAATCCCGAAGACTTGGATGTCCTAACACCAGGGCATTTCATTATAGGAGAACCTTTGTTAAACATTCCTGAAAAATGTGTAGAAAATACTAAGACTAATTTATTGGGAAGATGGGAATTGATAAAAAAATTCAGTCAGCAAATTTGGAGACGCTGGCATATTGAATATTTACATACTCTACATCAACGAGCAAAATGGACAGCTGATCGTATCAACGTTAAGTTAAACAACTTAGTTTTAATAAAAGATGATAATTTGCCTCCTTTACAATGGAAGTTGGCAAGAATTATAAAATTACATCCAGGAGACGACGGAGTAATTAGAGTAGTGGAGCTTCAAACAGCAAAGGGCTTCATAACAAGACCAATCGTAAAGGTCTGTCCACTACCAATAGAGTAATAAAGTTTACATTTAGGTATAGGATAAGTTATCAACGTAGGCTAATTTTATGTATACATTTATAAGTTGTCGGATACACATGTATCTTCCGTTTAAATTAATTCATGTACATTATGTAGGTCTGATTGAGTAAACATACATTAGGAATTGAATTGAATCTTAAGGTTATGGTTTTCAACCATTGAAACAGTTACAATCATTTTGATGAGATTTTCATTCACATATTCCTACTTTTCGGGGTGGTGAGGATGTTAGATATATGTTCAATATCTAATAATTTTTTGTGTGTGTATCACTGGTGTTTATTGTGTGTGCAATCTTCTTTGCATATCCTTCCCCCACTCCCTTCTTTATACCCCAGTGTGCTCACATAATTGTTACAAAAAAACTTTCTTCTGCTGAAAACTTTGGTGATGTGCACACGCATATATATCAGTCATGTATAACAGTTTCAATATAGTAATTAAGTGATTGTGTTTAATAATTAAAGTAATTCAATGATAATAATAATCAAATAGTGATAATAAAACAAACAATTATATAAAGTGTTTAAGTGCAATACAAGAAAGAAAATAGAAATTTAGGGTGAGTCACAGCTTCCTATATAACTACAGTCCTTATTTCAGTAGTGATATTTAGTCTTTTAACAGGAAAATATTCTACACATAGTATTCATCGACCTTGAAAAAGCATTCGATAAAGTAGAGTGGGAACAACTTTTTAAGACTCTAAACCAGATAGGAATGCGTTATAAAGACAGAAGAGCAATCTGGAGCTTATACAAGAACGAAATGGCTGTGATTAAAAGCGGAGAGAGCTGCGCAGAAGCAAGGGTCGAACAAGGTGTAAGACAGGGATGGTCAATGTCGCCAGCTCTCTTTAACTGCTATATACAGAGAGCTATTGATGATCTCAGAGAAGAAATGAAGAACTGGACAGGAGTAAAAATAAATGGGAAAAAGGTCGACATGATTAGATATGCTGACGACATAGCACTGCTCGCAGACTCCGAGATGGAGCTGAACGAAGCCTTATGAAAAATGGAAAGTATACTGTTGTCAAAGTACAACATGAAAATAAATAAAGACAAAACAAAATGTATGGTCGTTGGAAAAGAGGAAGCGACTGCGAACATTGCCATAAATGGAGTGAGCATCAAACAAGTAAGAGAGTTCGTGTATTTGGGCAGCAGAATAAACCAAGATGGACACTCCAAATCGGAAATTGTGAGCAGAATAAACCAGGCAAGGATTGCTTTTAACAAAAAATCTAAGATACTGGAATCCCCAAATATTGATTTAAGCGTAAGGAAGAACCTTACTAAAGCCTTTGTATGGAGCATTCTGCTTTATGGTTGCGAGATGTGGACCATCAGCAAGAGTGAAAGCGGACGGTTGGCGGCCTTTGAAATGTGGTGCTACAGACGCATGCTCAAGATCCATTGGTCGGAACACATCGAAAACGAAGAAGTATTAACCAGGGTAGGCGAAAAAAGGCAACTTCTCAAGAGAATCAGCCAACAACGAGCTAACTGGATTGGCCACAACATCAGGCACCCAGGACTTCTCATTGCCATTGCGGAGGGTAAGACCGAGGGGACGAATGGCAGAGGCCGACCAAGAGATGCGTATATGGACCAACTGAAGAGGGACATGAATTGTGGCTCATACGTAGAGCTGAAAAGACTGGCTGAGAATAGGGAGGAATGGAGAAGAAAGTCAAAACTCGTTGCAGACCAATCCAGTGGATTGTAACTCATTATAT